>VXAX01001324.1:0-146046 GCA_013399835.1 Leptocoma aspasia | reverse complement strand
GTTTTTCACAGCAGGGCACGGCCCGCTGGGCTCCAGCCCCCGCGGCAGGAATGCTGGAATGTGCCGAGGGGGAAGGGGAAAGGAGCAAAAAAAAAAAAAAAACCAGGGAAGACCCCCCTAGGCCTCCCCCGGCCTGAGGCCGGGGCATGGAGTCCGCCCTACCTGACTTGCTGACCACTGGAAAAAGAGAGCTGCTTCTTCCTGTGCCTAGTTTTAACAGGGTGTTTTTTGCAGAGGCGTGTCCAAAAAAACCTCACTTCCTATTCTAACACTTTTCAAACCACGACAAGTACAAATAGTGTAGTTGCAAACAGACACTTCAGCAATAACAATCAATACCATATTCACTTGCCTGTCCCGCTTCTTTAGAGTTACCTACTTTGAATATCATCTCAGATAACGTATATTATTGCTGCTAAGTAATTTAAATGCCATGTTCAGCAGTAAGGAAGCTTTATAGAAAAATTTGGGATTTTGTTCTTTGTCTGGGTACACAAGCAGTTCACAGGAATGTCCAGTTAGGAACAGACAAGCAAGATCATTCTGAGGTATCAAAGGTGCTGATAGTAACCTACAGAGATTTTTGAAACTTTCAGAAATAAATGAGATGCCTTAAAATAAAATCCTGCAAGGTACTTGGTCTGACTGTCTAGGAACATCTGAAGATCTCTAAGATGTAGTGAGTAGACTCAGTTTTAAGCTCAAGCTGATATCACTTTAAAGCCTGAAACATACTTAAGAGTTGTCTTGAGTTAGAATGAATTTACTTATATGTATTTGTTTAAGAGCCTTCTTGAGTTGAGGCCTTAGTCTTCACTAGATTTTATTCTGTCATAAATAAAGAACAAATATGGCATTTGGCTTCTTAAATTGCAGAAAGAAAATTATATTCAGTCAAATGAATTCACTTGATCAATGAATTCACTCGAACAATAACAATTGACTTTTAGGTCTACATTCAATCAGGTAACATATATGACTGTAAAACTGATGACAAGCTGTGAAAAGAGATCTGTTAAATCAACATAACATTATTGTATCTAACTTTGCTGCACCCACCTAATAAAGTTAAAAGTTAGGAAGATCAGACACTGTCCACTAAATGCTAAAGACCACAGTCACTTCTGCTTCTTCGGTACTGGGTTTTACTTTGTTTTTTGTTACAACACATCACATGCTTTTTGATATTAGATCAAACAGTTGAGATTAAGATAGTAACTATTTCTACATATGAAGGTTTTCGGAAGTTGAGTTCTAAGTTATACAAAAATATTGCACATATATATACACATATCCCTATATATGTTTGTGTTTATTACACTATCTGACAACTTCAGGCTTTGTGCAAAGGGGCATAACTCCTCTGAACCTAGAAGATTTACATGCCTTTGCAGGAGATATGAATTTAGGATAAGAAATTACCCAATATTTTGTATTAAATTTTAATTTTTTTAAGTAACTTCAGAATACGTCCTAATACAATGTTGGGGTTTTTTTCCATTCATTTCCTCCTTGATTCCCAACTATTCCAGACTGGGTATCATATTAAATGTAGAAGACCAGAAATTAACAGCTCTTTTAAGTTCAACAAATCTTTAGAAATTCAGAAATTATTAATTGCTTAGCCTCAGAAAAGTTTCTGTAGACCTAGTGATTCATACAGCATAGCACTATGCAGAAGGGTATAATAAAAAAAAGAATAAAAACATGAGCCCCATGTCTGATCCAAAGCTGCTCGGTCAACTGAGAAGAAGGAACAGTGGCAGAGACTTCAAATGTCTCAAGTCTAATTCCACCACAGTAGTCAAATGCACAGATATCCATAAAGGGCAGTGAAAGCACCATCAAACAAAACAAAACAAAGAAACAAACCCAAAAAAATCAAATTTCCACTTCTGGCTTTGCTATTGACTCAGGTAAATCAAGCTGGCATAAAATCTTTCAATACATCCAGTGAGCTGATGTCACCACTTAGGAGGCAGGCAAAACAACTGGTTTCCAAAAATGTTGTCTCCAGGACAAACAGACAGGTACACCAAATGACAAAGGCATCACAGAAGTAATGAGTGAAGCTGAGAGACCTATCACAAAGAGTACAAACTTCGCTTCCCTGCCTAAATATTTTGCCAGAAGAGCTATCAGTAGGCCACAGTCCTGGTTGCACACATGCTGACACTGTTAGAAACTAGCTAGTCAGCTTTGCACTTAAATCCTACTAACATCTTTGAATTCGTCCCCCTCTTCCTCAAGGTTCCTTAAAGGAATCTATCAGGTGGTAGTTCTTATGCTGCGAACATTAACATTCTGACAGACAGAGAGCAGGATTAGGCTCCTGATAATACACAGTGATCATGCTCATTTTCATTTTTAAAACCAACAGCAGCTAAAAAGGAGTCTGGTGTTTGTATGTTTTAGATCTGTAAGCACTTTGTCCCCGTATTTGGGGCACCTCTACTGTTGACCTTTCTTAGGCTGAAGAAGACCAAACCAATGCTATGCTGCTCCCGGGAAAAAGTCAAATGCCCACTTAGCAATCTATAGGGCCAGTGGACGGAAGGAGGAAAAACATTCTCCACTCCTCTGAAGATGTGCACTCCGGGGGCTGGAAAGCGCGGAAGGCAGAGAGCTAACACAGGCACCAGAGAGAGCAATCCCTGCTGTCCAGGGTGAGCAGTATCCTGTCCATGAGACAGGTAGGACTTGATTCCCTTTCCTCCTTGATGGATAGACAGTACATAGGAGCTTCTTTTACATTGATTCAAAACTTATTATAATTGTTACTGTCATATTTATGAGCTAACGCTTGCTGGTGAGAGCCAATCTTTAGTGTTTATAAGGCTTGTACTCTCAGTATAACTAACTAAAATAAAACACATAAATGGCAATATGTCTGCCTACTACTAACTTGTGATATCAAACTACAGCATTAAGAAAAGCCTTTCAAATTAAAAGCTGATTTATAAATTTGCCACATGCAACAACTACAATTTTCTATTTAAGAGAGCCCTGCTTAGCCAAGAAAGTGCAAAGCTCACCCAATGCTGCCATCTTCAGATCGGCAGTCAGCAATACACGATTCCCCCCACCTGTCTACTCAGACACGCAAGGGTGGCTCAGTGCACTACTGTTTGCAGGCTTTGGTAAGTTGTGGTCTCAAGCCTACAAACATCGAAGCATACTGATAAGGAGTTTAAATATTAACCATAAAATGACACTTTTTATAGACCAGACACATAGATACCCCAGTAAATCCATCTCTGAATGGTAAACTACAGCTGTGGTATTCTGTATTACACACAGGATAAGGGCACTGGAGTGGGAATGACCGAACAAAGCAGCGGCTGTTGAGATGAATACATTTTTTAAAGCCTCACCTGAAGACAAAGTTGATTATTACACTGCTGTTACATGTGTGCTGGTGAATGCAGGCACACACAGGGGCATCCAGGCTCTTCTGATCTGATTTGAAATTTGGGACATGTCTCTGGCATACTTCCTAGACTGTGGCCCCAGATACTTGATTCCTATACAAACTACAGCAATATCTGTACTTTACTTTCAGTTCCACCTCATCTTTGGGGTGAAATGTGTATTTGCTACAACCTATAGATAGGTTCTTGAAATAGGAAAGGTGGCTTTCCATGTTGTATAAATTCTGAAGTTCTCAAAGAGGAGCCTTCCAGTAAAACGCTGCTCTGTTAGTCAAATCAGCAAAATGAGATGAAGAATCAAAATGCCAAATGAGGGATTAAAAATAATTTTTATATCAAGTGACATCAATCAAGACAGTGCCCGGAGCACAAGATTGTCTTCAGTATCATTTTATTCTATTTCTCTTATTTAGTCAAAAATATACAGAAGATACTTTACAGTCATGCTCATGAAACATTATCTTATGGGTTCAAAAATTATTCAACAGATGCATAAGGGCTTTAAAACACTAATATAGCAGGTTTCTTCCTTCAGAGCCTTTGAATCAAAAGTCATTGGCAAGTAAAGCAGTACATCAGGAAAATACCACTGTATGGCTTTTGACATACACTGTCCTGCAGATGTCTGCAATTGCCTGTGTCAGAGACAAAATACTGCGGTAGCTTGTCTGGCCAAGTGTGTTTGTGATTTTTAGGAGTCAGATAAGTTGTCCTGCTATTGATAGGAAAGATATTGAGAACATCAAGCCCTGACAAACTCCAAACCTGGTCTCCAGGGTAAATACAATGCCTCTTCTTTGTATTCAGATACTGTCCTGAATTATAAACTGGACTACCATAAGAAAAAGAAAAAATCAGTGACAGCTATGACAGCTAACAGAAAAAATCATTATTTGAGGGTGCTTAGATATTTTCAAAGGCAGGAAAAAAGGTCTGATAGGCTCAATTCTCCTCACCTGTCTGGTTTCTAAGCCTCTGAAAATCCCTTCTCACACCACATCATTTTGCATTTGAGAATCTCCCTCCTGGGACCTGTGCAAAGAGCTTGTGCATGGTGTTGAGTCCTAGTGTCACAGAGTCAGCAGTAGAAAATCTGACTTGTTCATAAAAAGGCCTTTCAAGCCATTCCACTTTGCTTAATTTTCTTATTATCGGTCTCTAGCTGGAGACCGATACTTGTGTTTACTTGGCAATTTTCAGCACAAAGCATAGCATGAGATTTTATCTGTTCTCTGAAAGTACCTTATGAAAATGTTGTCAGGATGAGTCCTGAGAACACCAAGCATGTTAAGAGCTAATTCACTTGTGCTCCCTGCCACAAGAGGGGAAGAATGAGAGGTTGTGTAACGGTATGACGGCAGTCCTGATACATGGGCAGAAGGCTAACCATTACATGAACTGCCAGTGTCATGGGTTTACAGCCCCAAGCTGATGTGTAATAGCACAAACAATCACTTTATATGTATATAAAATTAGTTGCCATGAAGACAATACAACTATTAATATATGTATATACTTGAAAGACCAGTGCCAAATAAATATCCTTAAGAAAATATATTTACCTTGTTTCTAGTGGATTTCAGATTTCAAAGGATGTTTGAATGGACCACTCAATTCAAACGCATGTGACATGTTTACAATATGCAAAGATTGAGTTCTTTTTCTTTAGGAGTCCTTTGGTATTTTAGCTCTAAGAATATTCACCTAGAGATTAAATCTCTCATATAGTTGTAATTATCTCATAAATAAATAATTATATATCACTGAAAGACTTTTTAAAATCCCATTGTTAGAAATTAATCCTAAGAATTAATGAAACAAAAGTGTTTTCATTCACCCTGTAAAAGGTGCTCAAATTGCAAGCAACTCTCAACTCAGAAATATATGTGACTCTCATTTGTGCTTTCTTTCTTTCTTCATTCAGAGCTGGTGCAAATAAATTTTTGAATAGTTGCTTATTTTTCAATCTCAAAAACATCAATAGTCACAAAAAACCCAAAACACAGCTGGCATTTCACATTTGACTGAATTATTCAAAATTCACAGTCTGTTGAGTAGTATCAGGAATACACTACTACAAGAAACAGATAGATGTAACAAAGGTAACCCAGGCAACTAGCCAATACAGCCCAGTGTTGGAGTCCAGACCTCAAGCAATACCAGCTATTTGACAGCTATTCATGTGGGAACATTATTGAGCAGAAATGCAGGGAGATTTTTGAACAACAAATAAATCTCATGATGAGCTTGTGAATAGATCAAAAGCAGAGAAGGAGTAAAATTCGATAGCCAAGTCTCATTATAGGTGATTCATTTACCTCCAACAAAGGCAGTGACCCTATTCGCAACCAACAGCATTCCTAAATAAAAAAACAAAGTTTAATTCTTCAGATTTACCTTCTTGAAGAATTTTGTTTAGTCTGCCACTTTGAAAAGTGTTTAGGCTCAGTGAAATGAGGTTTCCTTCAGGGATTTCGAAGTGAATATATTTAACAATAGCCTTCTTTTTCCCCTCATCTCACTTCTTTGCATTTCAGCATTTTCACTAAGGGTGAATGCTTGGAACAATCTCCTTATAAACAACAGTTTGAGTAGATGTGGTGCTGCTCATTAGAGCACTCCGGGATAGACACACACCAGCCTTTGCATTTCTGTTGACAGTCACAGCACACAGTACCACTACATGCAAATTCCTCTCATGCAAGGCTTGACATACTCAGAGAAAGCGTGGCCCATAGTGAGCTGAGGGAGGCTTAACCCCTCGTGAATATTTTGAAATTATGCTTGTTTATTCAAGAGTTTCTGCAGAAAAACTCATAATGGTAACCAAAATAAAATTATCATCATGCATTTGTTGGGGAGCAGAAAATGTACCTCAAGCAGCACAAGTAAGGAGGTAACACGATACCTGCAACACTGGGGAGCCCAGCCAAGACAAGACAATGTGTATGGCAGCTGCCAACCTTGCAGGTGCAATATGACTTCCAGAATAAGACCTGGAGAACACTCCTACTAACAGTTTGTGTCTCTTGAGAGAATATTTCTGTTGTTTATTCTCACATGAAGGAAGCCCTCTTGCTACTCTAAAGAGCAAGCAGAGAGAGAGGAGGATGAAGCTGGGATTTTTCTGCTGTTGCAAAAGAAATTAGTTCCCATGTAGCTGAAGTCACATAATATCCCACTCCATGTTTGAATTACTTCAGAGTAATCTGAACTTAGGTTTGCTCCATGCAAAGATGATATCTGTCCAGTCCACTCATTTTATCTCAGTCAAAAAACCCTGGAGCACTTTGGGGGTGAAGAATCAGGAACCTCAACACTTACGCAGAAAGTCTGGTGTTTCCTGGCAAGGCAGCAATTCCCTTCCACCAAAGCTAGTGGTCCACAGAGATGGTGCAAAAAATCAATGCCCCAAAAAGCACACTTGCTCAACACTGCCAGAAAAAGAACTCCTAGTTTTTTCAACATAATTAACTAACAGTGCTGAAGTTTAATATGCAGCTAAGATCACCGAAACTAGAAACTGCTGCTTAGATAATTGTTAAACATAAGTCATTGAAGCCCTAATGCTTTGCCCTTCCTGTTTCCCCTTCCCTGTCATTTGACTCTTATCTAGAACAATTTCTAAAACCTGGGGGTTTAAGGTTTATTAATTTCATGTGGAATTATTAAGAAAAAATGATGTGCAAAATAATGAGCCATTTCCTTTCCACTTTATTTTACAACATATAACACAAATTCACATTCAATGCTCCCTATTTTAGCTGAAGAGTATTTGTTCATTTCTTTTTCAAGCTGTTGGTTCAAATTTCAGTCATCAGATTTCACATAGGTAACGTAACAGTCACAGTGAGGTTTTTTGACATTTTAGCTGGGACTACGAGAGATGCGGACCTCTGAAAGTAAATTTTAAAAAAATTGTCAGGCTGAGCATATCACTGCTGTGCAACCACACTCTTCAGTCTGTGCTGCCTCATATGACACACTTGGTTCATTAAAATCCTTCAAAATTCACAGGCTGCAAGCAGCGACTGTCTTTATGGCTTTTCCATTCCTATTTTACACCTCTCTGTCCTGCTACTCTTACATATGAGGACTTGGCATTAACACAATCTATCAAAGCAAGAATGGTCCTGATTTGCTAGGGTACAGGGGCAAGAGCTAGCACTCCACAGTGCTCTCCTCAGCCTTGTGGCTTATGCTACAGCTTGGAAATAATGATTCCTCCAGCAAAGAGCCAGGGACTTGAACAATGACAGGAGGCATCACACAAGTGAGAGAAAATTTGAAATAAATACACATACAAAGAGATTATTTGTCTGTCCTTTGCCTGACAACATACTCATTTTATGGGTCATTGACCCTAGGACTGTTACCCCAAATTGTGAAGTGTCTTGCTTAGAAGAATATCCAGAGAATAGACAAGAACCACCTCAGAAACTTTTCTTCCCCCAGCATCCAGAGCCAGAATCTCTACAGAAGCCTAGCTCAGAGCTCAGGACACATTTACCACAGTTACCTGTAGACCTCAGCACCAGCCCAGTATTTTTTGTCCTTCTCTAAAAAGGCCATCTTCCACTCCATGGCAAGCATACTAAGCAGGCAACTCAGAAGAGAAAGCATAAACTGGCAGCACTCCATGAAATACTCTTCAGGATGGGGAGGCAGAGTTCATCCTTTTGAAAATGCTGCAGTGCTCCAAGGAAACTGCAAAAGGGGAAAACTGGCACAGGATTCTCTTCCACTTATCCTGGGAGAAGCTTTTGACAGACTGGCTAAGTAAATCCACAGATTATCAAGTCGCAAAGGTGAAGCAACTAATCACAGTGCAGGCTACCCTCATTTTTATAGGCAGGGAGTTTACTGAACCACTGCCCTGTGCCAGTCCACTGTCAGAATTCATTACTGTGAGCTGTGAGGCCTCTTTAGAAACCACCCTCAGCCAGCCCAGAGACAGACCCCTGGTGTCCTCCCTAACAGGCATTCCCCTGGGGAAGGCATCAGGCTCCTGTGGTGCTTGTCGTGATGCCATTCCCTGAAGCAGGCTGTATCCCCACTAATTGCCAGGCCAATTACTGCCTATGACAGCTGTACTGCAGGGAGTGATGCAGGAGAGCCACTGAGCCTCCCATGTCATTTTAGCCAAGGAGGGGTGTGCGTTTCTTGTGTACATGATCAGCTGCAAAAACTCCTGATGTATCTACTAACGAGGGGAGGCTATATCTTCAGAAAGGGGAGCAGCCTCCTGGGGCTGAAAGGATATCAGAACTTTTTCAAGTTCTGTAACTGTAGGGGCAGAAACACACTGAGAGAAGAGACAGGGACAACTGGCCAATGAAGTTTTAAAATTTTAATTTCAAGGGAAAAAATGCACTATTTCTTCACAGTCATATTAATTTCAAATTTATTTCTGAAGAGCAAAAAAGAGTTAGGACTTCATTCCAAAATTACTAACATCCACACTAATTTTCTAAACATTTTAAAAAGAAAATTAAGTTCTTGTATCTATTTACTGAAATCTGATTTAATAGCTGACTTGTTCCCAAACATCACAGTTTCTAACAGCAATACTGAATTTAAACTCAATGTTCTTTTAATCACATAAATGCCAAGGGACTCCCAAAAGCTTTTGTGGCTCTTAATGCATTAACTCAACCTGCTTTGCAATAAAGAAGCAAAAAAGATAGTAGGCATAAGCACAAAAGTGTAAGTTCTATTCATGTCAAGCTGACAGACAGATCAAAGAAGAAAAGTAGCTCAGGGAATTTTAAATATCTATTAATTTTGCTACTAAAAATATATCCAAATTGAAGATGTTTTTCACAGCCCCAAACAAAATCTTTTTCAAGTATAGCTGAGCACCTTCTTGCAGCACCCTGATTTTCAGCAGTGAGGGCATGTAAAATGAAACTATCATAACCACAGAGCAGTCAACTGAGTCACCATTGACTTAGTTGCCAGCAGTGTGTAAACACAAAGTAAATCACATGAACATATATTCAGCAAGGTGGAAAAAACATACTGAGCAAATACCTGTGAGCAAAGAGATCGTAGCTATTCACTGTACCAAAGTCAAAGGAATTTACAGGAATTTTTGGTCTGGAAGTGATTTACCAAATATGAAGATCACTCCAAAATTGTCACTACTGATCAGGTTCCCGTGGATATGTGAGAATTCTGTGCTTTTATGGGTCCTAGATTCACTGCAGATATATAGTATAGATCTGTATATAAGCTAATATGGTTATTCAAAGATGAAAAATTAATCCTATAAAGGTGTTTACATTTGAGAGATGTAAAATGTCTTGTTAACTATAATTTTAGCTACTTTTATGTAGTCAAACGATATAATTATTACAATTACAGCCTACTGATTCAAGGTAGGGAACAAAAATCTCAAGGGAAAAAAAAGAGTAATACAATTTACAGGGGGAAAAAATCATAATCTGTGAGTACCCACTCTTTCCAGCATGTCTTGAAAAGCTCTGAGCTCAAATTGCTTTATCTAGCACTATTAGTAGATGCCATCTTTGTGAATGCATATAGAAAGTTCTCTATAAGGTACAGAGTGTATAAAACAGCTGACAACTGAAACAAGGTTCTTCAGTCTAAACTAATGCTATGTCTGATGCGAAAGTGAATTAAGAGAATAAGAGAGTGGAAGGGTTGTTCAAAATATGCCTGAAAGGGCACCAACATGTTGAAGTTCTGTTGACCTTGCACTGCAACAATTTCAAAACCAAAACAACCAAAATTTACAGCCACAAGGCCCTTCTCTGTAATCTTGACTTTGGCTTCAGCAATGCTTTCAGATTTAGAATATTTCCTTTAACTTTCCAAAATCATCAACAAATAAAACAAAAACCTTTATGCAGTAACTTCAGAAGGCCTGCTAAGAACTAGCTAACAGAATTTGTTGCATGCTGTACCACACAAGTTTGGACAAAGGAAGAGACAGAACTTCAAAATCATGTGTCGTCCACAATCAATTCAATCCCCACAGAAACTGTTATTTCTAAATAAGGTGTTTTGGAAAGTAAATGATAAAAATTAATTTTACAGCAACAAATTCTACTTCCATTTGCATGTGTACAACTCTACATCTTGTAGGAGATGGCACACATGGAAATGAGGTTAGTATTCAGCCCACGGACCTAGCTTATTGAAAGCAATGGCAAACTTGCCCCCTGGCCCTCTGTAGCATCAGCATTGGACTTATAAATATATAATTAAGCTATACTTGCAAAATTATTATGGTAGATCACCCAAAAATATCTCAATTAAAAATTTATGGGACCATATTCCATCCAGCACTTTGATGCCATTTGATAGAAAGGTGACAACAGGCATAAGAACTGCTTCCAAAGTTGCAGCATTAAGGAATTAAGCCCTCGGTATGGTTACAGATGCCAGAAGTATTTTGTTTTACTTCCATGCTTTAATCTGTGCATACAAAGAAACCACTCAAACACACTGGGTGAGATAATTAGACTGAACACATGAGGTATGTCCAGTCCTGTGGTTGTGAACATTAAGTTGGCATCTGTTCAGCTCTGTACAGGTATCTATTTTAAGACTCTTTCCATACGACACTATTTGGGCTATGCATAATAGCTACATATATAAATGTCCTTTCGGAAACAAAATTATTTACTGAACTATCCTAGACAATAAAAAGAATAGTGAACAGTTTGAGGACATCACTGAGGCCGCATCTGGAGTGTTGTGTCCAGTTTTGGGCTCCCCAGTATAAGAGAGAGATGGAGTTCCCGAGGCAAGTTCAGCAAAAAGCTATGAAGATGACTCAGGGACTCAAGAGCATCTCTCTTTTATGAGGAGAGACTGAGGGAGCTTGGCCTGTTCAGCCTGGAAAGGAAATGACTGAGAGGGTACTTCATCAATGTCTATCAGTATCTGAAGGCAGGGTTCAAGAGGAGGTTTCCAGGCTCTTCTCAGTGGTGCCCAGCAAAAGGACAAAAGACAACGGTCAGAAACTGATGCACAGGAAGTTCCACCTGAACTTGAAGAACTTTACTGTGGGGGTAACCATGCACTGAAACACATTGCCCAGAGAGATCATGGAGTCTTCCTCATTGGGGACATTCAAAAACCATCAGGAACACAACTCTGTGCAATGTGATCCAGGATGACCCTTCTTGAGCAGGGAGGCTGGACCGGATGATCCATTGTGGTCCCTTCCGACCTTACCCATTCTGTGACACTTTGATTCTGTGATTACACATAACTGTTTTGGTTTCTGCCTAAGTGCAGAATCTCCTGGCTTCCTGCTCCTGATGGGGTCACTGACCCCTGAAATTGGGGTTGGGTATGCAGGGTAGCAGCCATGGTTGCACAGCAAGTGCAGCAGGATGCACAGATCCCCCAGCAAAGGGAGCCTGGAGCTGGCCCATCCCAACACCACTGGGTCCCATCCAGGTAACCAGGCAGCTGCATTCAGGGAGCTGCTCCTAAAAGAACCCTCCCTGCAGTCACAAAGCTATTTTTGCACAGCACTCCTCAGCTGCTCTGGCTCCATGGAAGGCATGGGTAAAGTCAACTCCACCTGTGCACTCACAGCACTGACATTCCCTCAGTCCTAAGCAAGACCTAGACATGGCTGAAATGACCTGCCACATGCTAAACTCCTTCACTTCCCCATATACCCAGTGTGCTGCTGCTGTCCATGTCTTGTACAAATGACTTAAATAATGTGTTACAGTGTGAACAATACCTACACAGAGCCCAGGATTCTCGCTTTCCTTCTACATACTAGTGAAAGCACAGGAACAGCAGCAGCAGTATATTGCAAACCTTTCCTTTATTGCTCTGTTTTCCCCATGATATTTAAACCTTTATTCCTGTAACTTATGATTGATTTGTTAGTAGCTGTTCAAACTATTCAAAATGTTTGTCATATTATTGCTAATTGGAAGCTTATGCAGGATCCTTTCTTTGTTCCTGGTTACATATGTTCTATAAGAGACACTTTATGTCTTTTTGCTAATACATTATCAACTCTAGGTCAAAAGAGAAAACAAATATGCAAAAAATCCTACCAAAATTCATAGACTCCTTTCACCCATTCCTCAGCCTTTCTCAACTGGATCTAACACTGAATTGGAAGATGCTTGCCACTTGCATGCACTCCTAAATTCCACAATTTTTTTCTAAGCTATTTTTCAGGCTCACTTTCATTACTACTGTTGCAGAGCAAATGTTCAGAATGTGAGCTATTGAACTACTGGCAAAGATTACTATTGCAGAATCTGCAATTTCTTAATGAAAATGAAGTTGCTTCTGAAAATAAACAAACGTAATTAGCAAGCCAGTGCTGTGTGAAATTTGCACCATTCTCTTGTTAACCTCTGTGTCAAAATGTATTACTTGTGTGCATGAAAATTTGGATTTGCAGCTCAGTAACCTCACAGATTATGATCTAACCACTTCTGGAAACAAAATGCTACAAGAAATAAAAGCAAACCCAGTCTCTGGCTGCAATTTGTTATTTTAATAGAGCCTTTTTCTTTAGCGTTTCTAACTGCTCAGGGCTTAATCTTCATAAATCACTTCCTGTCTAAAATGACTGTATTATTTCTACAGTAAAGTTTCTAATTTCTTCCCTGCTCCCAATTAAGTCAAATTAGCTCTCTCTTACATCTAGCTTCCTCATTACAAGGCTGGGCCCAAGGATTCATATTTATAAGTACTTTATAGAACAACACTGTTTCTAGTTATTTGCGAGGACAAAATTTTGTCTGTTAGGGCAACGTGAGATCCTATCAAGAAGCAGGTTACTGACTTGAGCAACTGGGCACCCTCATAGCAACAGGTGAGCCCTCTTTCACCTTCTTAGCTTTGAGGGACCCAGTATAAAGCACAAGATGTTTCTTTTCGAGATTAACACATCCTATGCTGACCTACCCCTTTCTGATCACAGACTGGAGGGACTCACATCTTTGTATGGCGATGCAAGATAGAACCACTGAATCCTACTTCCCTTCTGCATACAGCCTATTTCTTTCATCCCTAAGCAACAACTTGTGTCAGCTCTACAACACCAGGTCCAGTCTTCCTATCATACAAAAGGTCCCCACTTCTATAGCAAGCACATCCAAAACTGACTTGACTCCACAGTGCTACCCTTAATCAAAACTCAGGTTAGTGTTCAAGATGCTCATTTACTGTGTTCCACAGCCTGGTGACTGATACATCCTCTCTCTTTTCCAGTTCTAGCTGGAAAGGATTCAGGGGAGGAATAACATCCTCAATAGCATGAGGAGTGACTAAACAAATGATTGGTTTCCTGCCCAGGAAAAGAGAGAACTAAGCAAGAAAATCTGTTCTGTAGTCATGATGGCACATAGAAAGCCTCTAGAGATGATCTGATCATTCTCTCTTCATATACAAAAAGCCTAATAGGAATCAGGTTAAAAGCAACAAAATGAGACAGTTCACCAGACAGTGAATAGCTGAGCCATAGAGCTCATTGACAAAGTTACTGCAGGTACTAAAAATTTATGCGTTTTTGAACATAAATAGCTGTCTCTGGACAGAAATCCTTTCAAGATAATTAGATACATAGAAGCCACATTTGTGAGAGCAAGAGCTCCTCAAGTTCCTGATTGGTGACAAGTTTGGAAAACATTTGAAAATAATCAGATATGTTCATCCTGTTCTTTCATCTCCCCTAAGCAGCTATTATGATAGGCACAAGTCACCAGCCATGGCCCTGACCAGCACAGCAATTCTTACACATCCAAACCTGGAAACAGACTCTCCATACCCAGAAAAAAGGCCTTAGCAGGCTGCCACAAATCCCGCAGAAAATACTGAGCATTAGCTCCCAATTCCAGTAATAGAACTCTTCAATCTGGAGTGCTAGTTCAAAGCAAGTTAAGTATCTCTGCTGATATTTTTCTTCTTGGGCCACAAATGTCTGACAGAATGACTGTAAAAATGCACACCACGAGACCATTGCAGTATTCTAAAATATTAAATATTGATCCCTGGAATCTACAGTTGTTTTTTCCCCCTTAGTCCTGTTTTGTGACATATGTGCTATCTTTTCTGCCCACCTTTTTGATTATGCATAATGTAGGAAGGACTTCCAATTCAGTGCTTCAGCTACTTTATCGAAAATTATTGCTGAAACAAGCCCTTGAAAATGGAGACCATTACTTTTTATTAATTTTTTTGAACATTTTTCAGAGCAAGCCCACAAATTACAGAATGGTTTTAGAGGAGTGCTCAGTGAGCCCAGCAATACCTCACCAAACAAAGTAATCCACTAGTAAGTTATCCTTTATTCCTGATTCAAACACACCTGTGTGACTTTGTAATGGTCAAGAAAGCCACAAAATTTCATCTGTTTCTGCTCCTTGTTAAAGTTTCAGGTTTCATATTTGGGGATTTCCAAATGCATCTTCATACGGGTGGTTTTGGCTGGTCAAAGTCAGGAACACAAACATTGCCCAGGCCATCTAATGAACAGTACAGATCATAGTATAACAGGACAATGTCTGTCTATGGTGATCCATCATACTTGCTTTCAGCTTTATTGTCCTAGCTTTTACCCTGGGAATTGATTCATGTCCCCTAAGTGACATACAGCCCAAATCAGAGTAATTTCATATGTCTCCTGTAAGCACATCAAAATTTACTCCAGCAGTTTCAAATCATATTCAATCCCAGCCATGTTTCTGCTCCTTTATTCACTAACTACAGGTGTAGCTGGAAGTAACACTTTTGCAAGAACTCCATTATGTCATCACTGGATTTAAGGTACTCAGTGTGTTCAACTGAGTCACACATACTGTCACACATCTGTCACACATACATGGCATGCAAACTGGGATACAGAAGAAAGACTAAACAGAGATTTGAATGTCAAATTTCAATACACTCAGTGACTGCCATAGCTTTTGGGTTATTATACCAGCTTTCAGTTGGCCAAA
Organism: Leptocoma aspasia; assembly: GCA_013399835.1. Lineage (NCBI taxonomy): Eukaryota > Metazoa > Chordata > Aves > Passeriformes > Nectariniidae > Leptocoma > Leptocoma aspasia. The sequence continues at coordinate 130,661 of VXAX01001324.1, read as the reverse complement.
ACATAATTATTTCTATATGTCAGAATAGCTTCAGCAGGGGAACTGGTCATAGACCTACAATGATGGTTAGCTCCCTATGACTCATTCCACAACTATAAATGAGAAACACAGGTGGTCTTGATTTTTTAGATGCACAGTGTTCGGAATGTTCAAAATCTCAAATTTTCTTCTCAGCTCCATTTGCTCATCCATGGAGGAAGACAGCAAGCCAGTTCACAAACCATACTTACAGCCTAGCAGTACTAAATAGCCCCTATGGGAAATCTAATCTGTTATTTGTGAAGATGAGAGGCTATTCTATCTAGTGAGACCACGAACACTGAGTCTTCCCTAAGTTACCAAATGCTACTCAGTCTTTATTTGAAATGCTCCTGTTTCTTGCACTCTGGTTATCTCCTCAGCAAACACAATGGAGAATTGTTCTGAATTACGTGCCAGATCTTCAGAATGGGAAAAAGACTAGAATGATGCCAACAAGACCAGAAAATTCTGAGGGAAGACAGGCAGGTAAAGTCACAAGAATTACCACAAGCCAGAGAGGTGGTTCTGAATGTTGCTTTTAAGCCAGTATATAATTTTAAAACATTTTGTTTGTGATACATACACTGATAAATTAAAGTTAGCTTTAGAAATGAACTGTTGGCCTCAGTCACCATCCAGGCAAGGTAAAACTTTTAGATTCATAACAAGCCTGAAATACATTTACAAGATCTCATCACACAAAGTTCCTTCAAATTTAGAAGCAATTTTTGTGGTTTTCTATGTAAAAGACAGCCAGAAGTAAAGAAATTTCTTGATTTCTACTGTCCCATGCTGTTAAAACACAAGAAAAAATATTATCAAGAAAGATGAAAAGGTGAAAGTTTTACAGCTCTAAAGAACTGAATGTTTAAATGTAACTTCCTGTGAGAAAACTTAGTGCAACTAATTAGGTCCTAATGACCAAATTCTTGGGCAGAAAGACTTGGTGATGAACTGCATGAAAAAGACACTCTGCTAACACCTTTTCTGAACTGCTACCCACTGAATTTCACCTACAGAAACACATCCTGTACGTACTGCATCTTGAAGAGGCAACCTGAGTTGTGCTGAAACAACTTAGCAGGAGTCAGGAGTCATTTCTGCCTTTAGCAAGATAGGCAGGTTCCTGCTTAGCAACTTGCAGCTTTACAAAGACAGCTCCCAAGTCCGCAAATTAAAAGTTAACACTGAAATGTAAATCTAGATGTATTTTTTGGTATAATTTTCCTGACAAAACCTTATGTTATGTGCTGTTAAATGTTGTAAATTATATACTATATAAATTATTTGAAACGCCTCATGTCAAGTCCTCTCTACAGTTTATGGTTTGATAGGTAAGCAGAAAAGACAGCCTTTTTTATTTCTGTACTATGTGAAAATAGAAAGACCAGACATGCTGAAAAATCAGCTCAAAAGCAGTTTTAGAAAATCAGTCAGAACAGGACAAGATATGAGTAACAATGATGATAATAATTAGAACCCAGACATGCATGGCCAATATTGCATTTCCTCAACCAGGAAACCGGGAACTGCATTATACCACACTCCACAAAAAGAAGTGGCTAGCACAAATATTTTGCTCTGTTTCAGTAACATAATCTCTGACACCTTTTTTTTTTGTGTCTTTCCTTTTTCTTACTCTCCTAATAGATTGTAAATGAAAATGGAATCTCTCAACAAACCACTACAAACACAATCTCTTGGCTCTTTCAGTATTCCACTCTCATGACAAAGCAGAAGCAATTCCTTTCTTCTTTCTCCATCTGACTACAAGACCCCAAGAGGATGAAGGGAACTTGCATACTGTCTTTTCAGCTCTCTTCCCCTACAGCCATTCTTCTCCCTCCAGCTGGCCAGCACCAGAGCCCCTGCAATGCTCTCCCATTTAATTCCTGCCCTCGATGGGGCTGCACAGACATGACTAATTGCAATTCACAAAACACTTCTAGTCTGCCCAGGCACCAGGCTCCAGCTTGCTCTACATCCAGTGTGTCAGCCCTGCAGGGACAAAAACATCAGACATTTCCTTTGCAGCTCATGGTAGGGCACAAAGAGCAGATCTATCAAAGCTGATACACAGTGTCTTTTTGAGAGCAGAATGGAGCAAAAGATTATTAAATCACCTGTAATAATTCTTCTCTTTCTGGTCTGAATTCCTAAGAGGTGTTTTCCTCTCTTCCTAATGCCATTGTCCTCCCTGTAATGGCTCAGCACTTAATGTCACTATCTTTTGAAACAGGTCAGGCTAATGGCAAGCTTGCTTTGGGCATATTGATTCAAGCTCATTAATATGCATACTCTCTCTCCATTCGTTTCTCTATTTACTTTGAAGTTGCCTCGCTGGAACCTGCAATGCTTTTCTGTGTTAAGACTCTTGGCTGACATTTCTCAGCTTGCTGCGTCTGTTTTTTATCTAGGACTGAAATGGGACTGAATGCTGCAAAAATTAGTCAATGGCACCTCAGGTGACATTTGATGCCCAGCTGAATGAATTTCTTGGCCTCCTCACCCTCACCACTGAGAGGTATTCTTTCTACTGGCTCTCAAGTTGGCTGTTTTACATTGCACATTTTAGGGCAACTAACATCTCTGCATTTGTCAAGCATCTGCCCCACGGGAGCACAGCCCCTCATTGTGCTCCTTATAAAAATAACACTGCCAGACTCCTTCTAAATGTCCCTTCCACCTGAAAGAGCTATTTCCAGCATGGGGGGAGAAATCAGCTTTGACTCAGATATCAGATTCTCAGTGTGATAAGGGAAAGTGATTCAGCTGTCTTCTTTTATGTTTTGCTTTATGATTCAGGAGCAGCATTGTTCAGATGACACAGCCAGTCATAACTGGGAACTTCTGTGAGAGGGAGGAGTACAAGCATTTATATAATATTCAGAGGCCAGTTTATATTAATATCTCTACCCAAACAGCCCAGTACCAACTTTTTCCTCTGCAACAGGCCCATGTCATCCAAGGTTATTTTGGGGTGAAATATTTGGGCATATCATTTTCCTCAAAACATTTACAGGGACAGCCAGTTAAGAAGCTTCTCCTGAGACTGCGTGTTTTGGCAAGGGAGGTCTGTTTTCTACTAAGTCCCTCCCAAGCAAATGTGGAAATACCCACTCAACTTTCACGATTCCTCCATACAAACAATGGTTTCTTCTCCACAGACATCCATTAGAAAAACAGGGAACACACCCGGAATCATGTGAGAGGAGTTGGCCATGATCAAGACATTGAGCCTGTCTAACCAAGGATTGAAGACAGTTTGATTAAATTTAGTGGCTTCTTCTGGAAGGAGCCAGAAGATTCAAATCAAACAGGATTCAAATCAAACAAAGGGGTACAAACGTCTTTTTTGGCAGATAGGACTCTAAGCCTCTGCTAAGCCAGAGCATCAGAACTTTTTAATTGAACCTAATTTGACTCCACATCCAGCAATTCTTTCCAAGCTTTTAAATCACCACTGCACTTGTTGTGTAGAAGAGCAGCAGTATGCTGCAAGAGTTTTAAAGTAACCAATTCCCCTGCTCGATCTCACAGAATTTTTCAGAAGATAAAATGTTTAAATGTGGAGCTTTATAAACATGGAGTTTTTAAATCCAATATAGTTCCTTTAATTATTTGCCACATTAGTTTTAACAGGATCCACCAAAGGAAATATACAGTAAGTCAAAACAACTGAACAAAGCAAGTGGTAAAAATCAGTGGTCACTAATTTATGTCATGATGCAAAGAGTTGCATCCCAGTTACTGGAATATGGCAATAGAGCAGGGCTGACAGGTGCCCAGGAGAGGAGAGTCCTGACAGCTTCACAGGGTCCCTCACACAAAGGTCACAAAGGCTCCAGTCTCAGCAGCATCTAACAGCTTTAACACACAGACAGCTCACACTGTCTGCTGCCTTGTGACTCACTGGATGCAAGATAGAATCCATCTCCCAGCTGTTGGCTAAGCAGAAGGCAAGGATGCAATGTCATCTTAAAATCCATCACACACTGGAATACAATTAAGAGCTGCAAAACTGAACAGTGAGTACAGAAATACCAGTGCTAAGAGCCAAAGTGGCCACCTGTGGAGGAGCTAACAGTCTAGAGATCAGAGCACACATCAGAATGTTTTATGTTTTGGGTTTTTTTCCAAATTTACTTTTCTAACTCATTTCCAGCACCTTAAAGCAGACAGAATTCATTTCAGCTAGCCCTGAAAATTGGTGATTATGGAAAATAAAAATTGAAACAGATTACTTAGTGTGTTCAGCTTTGGTCTTCTTAAAAACAATGGAAAAACACCTAAAGCTCTGTGATTGTCAAACCATAATCACCTGGAACCTGAAAATGTAGTCAGCTCTAATAAGACAATGCACATCAGTTCATCAGCTAAAAAGGAGGAGAGATGAGAAAGCATGCCACAAAAAGATTTTGACTCACAGTGGCTAATTTCTGAACATCTTCATCAGATGCTCCCAGTGAAGCAAGTCCTATCTCTTGCGAAAACTGTGCAAATTTGGGATCAGCAAGTAGAGGCACATGTCCCAAGAGTTCATGGCATGTATCCCTAAGGGAATGGAAATGAAAAGAGAGTCATTACAGAAATTAATACCATAATAATTCTATAATTAATTTAACATAAGCCATTTTACATGGGTCTGACCCCTACCTTTGAAGTCTTACAATGAAACATGGTTTTTACAGTGTAGCTCTTCCCTGTGTATATGGTTTCCATGTGTAGGTAGAAACACACGCATTTGCTTCTGTTAAATAGGTTATATATAATTTAACCCCAGCTGTTCTGTGATTTGCTCATCATTTCCAGATTGAGCAGAAGAGCCTGATCACTACAATCTTTCAGACTTGGTGACATGAAGACTGAACTGCCCAGAGGAAAGCCAGATGTCCCACAAGTACAGTTTTCAGCTTTTCTCTCCACATAAATCAAAATCCAACACATTCCCTCTTCCTCTTGTCCATTCCTCTTTCTGTACTTGGGTAGCACTCCACATCAAACATTTTGCCACTTGCGCCCAGAAATATGGGGCAATATTGCTGGGCGCCTAATTTCCCATTTAGTCATGAGATCCTACTGCAATGACTGGGTACTGTTGCTATGCAGTGTACTTTTCAGCAAGCATATTTCAGAAAAAGCAGAGAATCCAAGTCATTTCAAAAAGAACAGCTGTTCACATCTGTAAGTGCATTGTTAGTCATGACAAAGTGCAGACATAAGCGTACAAAAAACTGCTAACACAAGTGCACATGCATCATCTACAAAAGCTTTCAAACAATTCTGAAAGTTTTGCTGCATTTGTTCACAGGAAATAATGGACTTGGTAGTAAAGTTCACGTTAAAAATCCAGTCTTCCAAGACATTTCTCTCTCTTTTTTTTTTTCATTCTAAGCTGTAAACAAATGTTTTAAAGGCAGGGAGAAAACATCAAGTTTTCTGCTTTCTACCCAAAATCATCCAATTTGTCTTTTATAAACTATTTTTGTTTGAAAAGTCTCAGAACATGACATTTCATATAAATCGTGAACAGAAAAACAACCCTCTCTATAATTTAAAGTCTTCTTACTCAGTATCCTCACCAAGAAGTCTGAACCAATAATGTGTAGGTAGATAGTAGTAAATAGAAGTTGGTGGTTTGCATCACTTGACTGAATAATCATCAAAGCTAAAGGTCCTTCTTTAATTAATTCTTTTCCAACCACAACCATTTTTTCTATCATCTCCTGCAAGATTTAGCTCACTAACAATGCAAAGGACAGCTGGGAAATGTAGTTTGCAGTCTGACAGACACACCACTTCCCAGTACCAAGCAATTCACTGGAGGAACCTGATTTCTCCAACCATAAACTTCCAATATAAAAATGGGTCACAAAGCCCATTCTGTGGAAGCCCAGCACACCAATTCTTACCTTCACCAAGAAACCGACACTGAGCATCTGTGCTACAGTCCATCAGTTCAGATATATTTAGCTTTGTATCAGTAGTTCAGGCAGAAGCAAACAGTGAAACCGGCTCCAAGTTCCTGGCTCCAGGTAAGCACACTCATCTGCAGGCAGGCTTCTGCAGCAGCGTCACTACTACCGACACCTGAGCTAGTGCCTACATCTCTATTTTCCTCTGCTGAAGCTGTGGGAATTAGTAAAGGTAAAAAGGTAAATTACCTTTACCAATTCCCACATGGAGCCATAACCCCCAGAAACAAATAAGCAAAGATGATTTACTCCCAGTTCTGCACTGGGACACATGGTCTTTGTTATGTCCACTCTTGCAGAAAAAATGAGAACAGACAAAGCCTAATCCCATTAACTTGTCTCTCTTGGCAAGGGAAAAAGAATGAAGAGGCAGAAAATATTTCTCTCGTGCCTTTAGCTTGTAGATTCTTTCATTAAAGCTATGCAAAGTAGTATTTTGAATGTCTAGTTACAAAGAGGAGAGCTTAAAGCAAAAAGCATATGAACAAAAAAAACCCCAAAACCACAAAATCTTTCAGACAGAAACATGAACCAGCATTTGGGATTGTCATTGGAGTCTCTTAGACTTCTCTGCCAGTCTGGCCCTTTATAGATAGTCTAAGCAATATAATTCTTCGCTTAACTACCAAGGCTTGATTATTTTGTTTTGTCTTATTCTGAAAATAATTAAGTTCCTTTAATTTATTCACACACATTGCTCAGAGAAAATAAGATTTTTCTAATGCACTTTTCACATAAAAGATTTTTCTTGGAGTAAATTAGTTAGTAAAGCAGAAGAAATCTACATAGCTCTGTGAATGTAGTAGAAACATAATTAAAACCAGGAAGAAATATGTTTTAAAGTGCATATGGTAGTGATACAGATCAAACCAAAAGAGCTCTCTAATTTGTATCTAGCTCTCTAGCCCAGGTGTTAAATCTGACAGAAAGCCCACAGAAGTCAAAGGGAGCCTTTTTACCAGGTTTATATCATTGAAATGCAACATTCACCAGCCAGGACCTGCAGCAAACCTCATTATGGCCTCATATATCAACCAGGAGATCTCAGGGCATTGCAGCTACTGCAGAAGATGAAGAGCTGTCCCCACTCAAGTCAATTTAGTTTTGCCACTAATTTTAAAAAGCACCAGGCTTTCACTCCACACTTCTGGTAACACTTACAGTATGTTCTATGTTATGGAAAAAAACCACATTTTAAAAGGGATTTTCAAAATTTTCCTATGGAGTTCCTGATAGTCACTACACATTATTTAACTAATGTGAACCAGTAGATCTGCAAGAAGAGGGTATAACATCATTAGAAAATGACAACTTAAATCCTCTGTTAGTCATATTTAGAGGCGTACAGACCTCTATAACCTGTATTTTTAAGTTCAGCCCTAATAAGGAATAAAAACATTCATTCTAACTGAACTGTTACTATTACTCAGCAACTTTCCAGACAGCACGACCAGAAAGGTTACCAAAAAAGCAGCTGCCATTACTACTAAGGATCCACTGCATAACTCTGAATGTAAGCAGCATCCTGAAAACTGCAGGGCTCTCAAATACACAATCAATGAACCAGAGAACATCAGGAAAAGCACAGACACACTTAATTGCTTCCTGGAAGATGCTATTGCCTTAACCCTGTTGGAGTTATGTACCTAAATCTCTTATCAGTAGATGAAAATGTTCTTCTAGTTTGTACTAAGTTAATAAACATCGTCATTCTTTTGCTGAACACTGGTGCATGCTGCAGCCTGAAACACTGGCTTCCCACAGGAGAGGAAATCATTGATGCAAAGCCTGGTACTTCCCTTGCAACATTTGTTTTTTTCGAAATATCTACAGATATTTTTAAATAGACCAGAAGAGGTTCAGCCCTTCCTTCCATCCAAGACCTTCTTTCAAGATTTTCCATTCTATCAACTTGCCTACAAATTTAAGAGATTTAAGTTCCAATTACAGAGGTTATAGAAGTGACTGAATTCCTCCAGGGATCACCACCTCCTTTCCAAAAGAAACACGCACGCGAAGCTAGCCTCAGAGCATTTCAGCAGGTACTTTGCCCCGTTCAGAGGCTGAGGAAAAAGGTAGATAAGTGTCTAACAGCACCACCTGGCGACTCCTGCCAGAATAAAGCTACTGCATTTTTAGATACGCTTAGTATGCCGTGCCATTAAACCTCTTATATTCAAAAATATTACTCCATGGTTTTGGCAATCAATTCATTAAATTAAACTTAGGCATGAGTCCAAATGTTTACAGGACTGGAGCTGAATATATATGTATGAATTCTTTGTGTTAATTTGGAAAAAATCAAACATACTCAAGTAGTCCAAGCTGATTAAACCACAGCTACAATTTCATGCTAACTGCCTGATGACTGATTCACTGCAAAAATGTCATTCCAGTGGTTACAAGATCAGCAGATACCTTTGGTAAAACGACCTCCATATTATCTAAATGAAATGTACTCTTCTGCTATTACTGCACAGAATACACAAGACAAGAACTACAATCTCCTTGATCTTCTTTTTCCCCACTTTTCATCAAAAGACCATATGCCAAAATAATTCATACTAACTCACAATATTCTGTTTTGGAAAAGCTGAAATGCTGTCCCATAAAAGTCATAATTAAAGTGTTTCTTATTTCTGTCATAATTTCCCTGTAACAGGTTTCATATCTAATACTCTCTCTTGGTAAAATAATAGTGCTCCATGTCTCGCTTGTGTTATAGGAGAGAAATAAAGTTCAGCTGTGCCACCTGGTCCACAGAAATAAAAATGGGAACACAGAAGATCAAATTAAAATTCTGGAAGCAGGTTTTTTCCAAGATATTCAGGGGGTTTTTTTCCACAACTTCTTTCTAGTTGTCCAGCAGAAAATAAAATTGTAGAGGCTTTTTCAAAAATTTTAGGTTAAAACTCCATTTTCCACTGAAATATATTTAAAATAGTATTTTTGACCCACTATATAAATAACCCAGTTATTTAAGACCCTTTTAAAAAGTCAACAAAAAAAGTCTTTGAATTAAATTCTGGCTTGCCAATGTGAAGGATTTTGTCATCAACAGCGTAAGAAGAATTTCACATTTTGTAGAAAGGCTTCTCTTTTCAATCCTGGCAAATTCAATTGGTTCTTTTAAGAAACTGGTGAGCCTGTTTTTTCAGTAGCAAAGCAAAGGCAGCAACTTACGGTTCCGGTGTGTAGAGGGGGTCTGAGCCGTGCCGTATGTACTGAGTGCAGTGAAAGACTCTGTATGCTAAGCCAGCCAAAAAGTCACGGGGAGACAGATATCCAGCAACTGGTCTCACTGTGAAGCCAGACCTTTCTGAAGTGAAAGAGATAATAAAAGACCACGTCAAATAGATCAGTGTATCACCTTCTGGTGACAGATCTGTTGTTAATTATTCTACCAGAAGCTGTGGATGTGATCTTGATGATCACCACACATCATTTTCAATTACTATGTACAAGAAATATTTTGCATTGCTAGCATATGTATAATGAAAAGAGCTTGAGGTATTTCAAAGTTGGTCTGAATATCTTGGTTGAGAAAAAAATGCTAAGGTACCATAAATGATGTTCTTAAAATTTTTATGTCTGGTACCAAATGGGAGAGATGTTTCCATATCAGAAAATATGGAAAATATGTTAAAAAACTAACAGAACAGAATAGGGTTAAAACAAAATAACACATAAAATATTGTTTGTGTCAATAAAATACTGATTTTTATAGTTAAGGTCCTCATTGAAATATTTAAGAGTGTTCCTTTTTCAGATTAGTCCCAGAGTGAAACAGTTTCAGACTCAGTGACTTCAAAAAGCATGTTTCTCTCAAAAATTAATTCTTTATCCTTTCAAAGTTTTTACAGAACAATGTTCCAAGTTTTTCTGCAACAGGTACTACTACCTGCTCTATGTAGTCTGAAAATATATTTCTGAAACAAGTGTGAGATTTTGGATTTCTAGCTAGGGAGAAAAAATCTGTACAATTTGGCATCATTTCTTAGAAACCGTAACACAATACATGAGAGACTCAGAAGGACACAATCATATTCAAAGAATGAGGAGTTAGCTATTAGCAAATGCAGGTTTTCACAAACAAGAACTATGGATGAAGAACGGGCTGAGGAAAGTAAGCTTGTCATTATAAATTCTTTATTTCCTTTAGCTTGTCCATATATATATATATATTTGGATAAAATGCTTTGCTATTCTCTTCCCAGCTGGTTTTTTTTTTAAACACCCACCTTTATAATGTTTTAATTCCTGAGTAAGAGGTTTAAGAAACAAATATACATATCTGAAGGGACCTTTGAGGAGAAATTAAACTCCTAAATTAACTCTTTGGTGACTTTTCCTCTAGAGCTAAAACAACAGCTCCGTGTCTGCCACATTGTCCATATGGGATACATTTCCATTACAAATGAAAAATAAGAATTTATTTTTGAACTTAAATATGTAATACACTGATCTTTCAAAAAATAAGATGAAAGAGAAGCACCACATCACCTACAGTGTCCAACACATCTTTTTCAACACACAAATATAAGGACTAGCTTCATGAGGTCTCAAGCACTCAGGAAAGCCTCATATTCATCAGTGTGCTACACAACAGTGTGCCAAACCTGCTCTCCTTTTTAAATTCAGTTATCTTGGCATTTGACTCCCTCTTTTTCCTGCCTGGATATTTGGGGGATGCCCAGTGTGGCTATCAGAAGTCCCCATCTGTGGCAATGAGAGAGCAACGCTAACTCAGGCTTTCCTTTTCACCCTACAGAAGGATTTTCTCCCTGTACAAGATAACATCATGCTTTACGTGTTCATCTGATTCATTTCTCTCCATTTCATACTTGCAATTATCTACATAAAACAGTCTTGACTCAAAAAAACTCTCTGCCACAGAGAACACCAAAACCAGAATGATACTTCAGACTACACCAAAGGCCACTGACAATGCTGTGAGTCTTTTCACTCCATATGCTTTGTACTCCATACTAACAAAAAAGAGTGTTTTCATGAAACCATATCTATTGATAAACCAAATATCAATCTTACCTTTAAGAAAAATAGAAACATCTTCCAACTGAGGCACATTGTCTTCTCTGTATCCACAATACTTGCTCAGCAGAGGAAAGTTTTTTAAATATTCACGACAAGCATGGGTGGGATAGAGTTTACTGAGTTCCCTAAATACCACCCCCCAAGTTTTAACTTCTTCAGCTGTGTACTCCACTCTGGGAATGGGTTGACCACTATAGGAAAAAAATACAAAATACATCTGAATACAATCTAACTGTAGACAGATTGTAGATAGCAACATTTCCACAAAAAGTGTTATTTAAATAAAGGCAAATGAGACTATTAAAACTATTTGAACTATTTTTAATTGACAGCTTGATGCTTCTTCTTTAGAATTATTTATTGATGCTATGATGTACATATTCTGTCACTTCCTTAAGAACTGTTTTTCTTACTAAACAATCTCATTGCTTCTTAATCTTTGTATGTATCATAGTATAAAGATGGATTTCTTATATACTGTGTTCCTATATCAGACTAATATTTCTCCACTTACTGCCACTGGTACCTTTGCAAGTGAATGGCTGAAGATCCTGATTCAGTCTAACATGTAGATTGAGTAAGACCTTCAGCAGACTGCAGTCTCCATCCATTCTTTAAAATATATAATATTCACGCAGCATCAAATGCTGGGTGAAGATTAGGCAATTACATAGATGCTTAGAAATGTATGGATACAATTTAAAAATGTGTATTTTTTGCTTAGACAGTTGCTTACATGTGCAGATACGTTTGGAACTCTGAATTCATGCAGGACTACATTAGGAGGCAGGTCATCTCAGAGCCAGCAGCCTGGCCTAGAGGAAACTAAGCCTTTAAATACATCTCTCCTTTTGTTTTAGTTCTGCCCTGTTCCTCTGCCCCCTCCCACTTGCACAGATGTACAGACATTGGAAAGCAGGAGCCTTCCAGGATACCTGCAAATCTGTTTCTGACATCCAAGATTTGCTTTGAGTAGTTACAGTTAATTCAAAACTGACTGACAGTGTGAACATTGCTAAGAGATCCTTCCAACTCCACTGTAAGGCTGTATATGGCTATAAGGAATTTCCCATGACCTGGTCATGGGCCATCATCTCACATCATTAATTCCCCCTAGAAATGTTATAATGTTCCTCTGAAATTAATATTCACAATCTATAATGTGTAATCTCTGCAATCTGCCTTCTCCCCATGCATCTTCTTCTACCACACTGTAATGATGTACAGATTGGCAAAGGGATTCACAGCATCCTTCTCTGCTCCATCAGTCCTTATCTCTCACTCTCCTGCCACAGGGCTGACAACGTGGGCACTCCCAGCCCAGTGCTGCATCTTCCCCAGTACCACAGACAGCAGCTGAACAGGCATGTCAGGCACAGGCAACTCCACTGCAGCAGGAGAACCACAGTGCTGGGCTTCTGCTCAATTCATAATCCTGTCTCCACTGTATGAGGTAACAAGGAATAAGCCCTCATGTCACATTTGATTGCTGCTATGCAGTCCCTACATGCACAAGAGAGGATCGTCTGCCCTCCATTCATTGTGGTTGTCCCCTCATCTTTATTGAAAACTTACCATTTAATCCCCTTGCCTTTCATGATATCAAAGGATTTTGATCCATGGCAGTTATCTGTCAGTCAAAGGCAACTTTGTATGAGGTGCTCGTACTTGGTAGGGACTGCTGAATATCCAATGCATGTACCAGCTCCCTGTCAGCCACTTTTGCAGACATGACAAGAATTGCAACACGTTTAGTGAAGTATTTCTCATCCGTAGAAGCTGCACTGGGTCTGTGCCCATCCTGCAGTGGGAGACAGTCCTTCAGGTCTAGTATCTGTCTTCCCCCTTAACACTCATGGAAAGCATAGCACAGCTGTTCTGAATTGTACTGTGCACAACAGATACAAGCAGGTTGCTACTCCATGCATTTCCCAGAGTACCCAGCTTCATCCCTTCTCCTTAGGCCTGACCTCTACTATGGATCCTACCAGTATGGGTCAGCACTGGCACATCAAGGGGGAAGATATGTTTTACCAGTGGAAAAGCTCATGTTTCTATTTAGCCTGTCACTAGAAAGCCATAAACACAATCAAGGATCTGAAGCTTGTTCACTGCTCACTGAAAGGTTTATAACTTAGTTATTGTCCCAATTAATTCATTAGTACTGAAGTAAAGTTCACTGGACATTAATTCTTTAATAGGTTTCATGTGTAGGAGAGCTGATCTTTTTTCCAGCTGATCATGATACTGCTTTCTTTATAGAGAGAATCAAGGCAGCCAGACTTGTGGGAGGATATGCCTTTTTCCCTCACCTTTGCAAACTTCATATTTCTTACCTTATTATTTCAACATGCAAGACCCACCTTGCACTCAAACATTTCAATAAATCATGGAAATGGCCAATCTGCATAGCCAGTTTCCTTGTGGTTAAGATGACTCTACAAGCTAACCTAATCTGAATTTTTATTTCTCCTTATTAAAATAGGGTCTTTCCATTTTGCCATGGTCATGAGCTATCAACTCATATTATTAATTCCTTCTTAAACATCATATGTTTCCTACAGATTTAATTTTCTCAACACTTCTCCAAACCCTAATCAGTCTCAAAGGACTAATTAGCAAGATTAAAGCATTTTCACTATCTTTAGGATAGAAGCTAAGTGAAGGAGGGAGGAATACAGTTTTTTATGGCTTTTTTGGTCCATTTATTTCATACAGCTGATCTTCACTGTTGTGCTCTATTGACATGTCTTTTCCTTTAACAGCCAGCTCCAGCAAATACCTGCTCCTTCAAGTTCACTTGGTAATGTTTTCCTCTCTCTCTCTCTCTTCATTATGGACACCACTTTATGTTCAAGCAAAGCAAAGCATCTACCACTATAGAAGAGTAGCAATTCATAAAGGAAATGCTGATTTGGGATTTTCAACTCAACTTTTTACGGAGCCAATTTCTTGCAGCCAGATCTCTGGGTTTTTTTAAGGAAACAAATGTGGGTTGTTGGTTTTTTTACAATGGAAAATGAGAAGTAGAAACACACCAACCTCAGTAAGTGATTAGGAAAGTCACTTACCTGGAAGACACTGAAAGATGTTTATCCCCAAGGAGGGCAGCTCTTGTAAGAGAGCTGTTCTTTTTGTAGAAATAAGTAAGGAGAGAGTGTAATGAGACTGTGATGTAGTGTCAAGACACCTCTAGTAACTCTCAATTCCACAGTGTGGGTAGAAAAACAGCCCAGCTGTAGCAGCACAGCTTTCCCTGAGCTGATTTCCCTGTCCTCAGCACAGCTTGGGCTGTGCTGCAGCAGGATACTGAGGTTGTCTCCCTGGGCTGTCTCTCCATGGATACCCAGAGACAGACTGACTGTACAGACCAGGAGATACAGCACATCCCTGGGGGTAAGGATAATCAGTGCAGGAGACACAAAGTATGAATGAGATTTTGACACATGTTAGATAACTGCCCTAAGCACTGGTCTTCCAGTTTTTCTGGTCCCTGGCTAAGAGTATTTGAAGCCTCTTCTTTTCTTTCTGCTTATAATAATAGCACAAGTTTGAAATCTTTTAAAGGTTTGAAAGATGAGTGGAATAAAGGAGTACATCTGAGCAGTTTTGCTGAAGTACAAGATCTGGTCCTCAAATAATCTCCGGTTTGGATTGTGTAATTTTTGTAATGTGCCTGCAAAAATGTTCTTAAGCCTTCAAAGTCTAAAGAAGGAAAAGGTTTTCCATTCCTTTATTTGTTTTATTTTCTGGAAATATGCAGGATTACTTTATTTTGTTTTGCAAAATGGTGTTTGTCTTCTGGTTTCAGGGTGGAGAAAAACGCCACACTTTGAAGCAAAAGACCAACTACTGCTTAGTAAGCCAGCTGCATCACCTTTCCAGCACTTAGGCAGCTGAGAGGGAGAAGGAAGAAAGATGTTACCAGCAAGTTAGCAGCTGTAAAGTGCACGGCAGTACTGCTGCCATCATGGATAAATGGAGAGCTATCCCACTTACTGAAAGAGCCTAAGAGAACACACAGCCTGCCCTCAACCACAGGTATCCACTTGACATTTTACACTGCAGTAAATGCTAGACAAGAAGCACTAACTTCACTGCAAGCATTAGACTAAAAGAAAGATAATAAATCAATCAGCTTTAAACAAATATTCTAACAAAAAAGCTATCTCAATTTACATTTGAAAGCTGGCTAAACTCAGGGCTTACCTGGGCAGCCTAGAGAGCTTCTCAACTAATAAACACCTGCCCCAGCTGGCAGCAGCTCAGTGTGCTGGATGCATGTCGTGAGCACCCAGCTAAACAAATACCACTGCGGGCAGAAAGAAAGGGGAAAGAACACTAGCACCTACTCATGTGTAAGACTGGTAATAGCTTAATGACTGCCTTGGGACAACAGTAAAGGAAAAATAGAATCAGAATTATATGGTCAAAAGCAGAGTTAATCCTTCTGTCCCCCCAGCCTCCCACAGGCTGCATAATAGCCTTATACTGAAAAACCTTTAGAAATTCAGTTTTCACTCGATTCCTGACAGGATGTGCCTCCTACAAGTGGAAAAAAAATTTGCACGTTTCATATTCTTAAACCACGTAGGTAGAAATCTCAAAGGAGAAAAAAATGAAAAACCTGAAGAAGTGTAGAGAAGAAAATGGAAAAGAATGTGAAATTAATATGTTCTTTCCCTTGAGAATGAGAGTTTAAACCTGTTGCAAATAAAACCTAGAGTAGGATTAGAACTAGTTGAGTGCTTCTGTGACAAGAAAATTGCAACACAGTAGGTGTTTGTAGGTAGAACAGCAAGTTTCCCAACTTCCAGGGACTGTAGCAAATTGAAAATACTGACTTGAAATGGGGAAAAAAAAAAACAGAATGAGAAAACACTTGCAAGTGCACTTGTGCACAGCCACCAGCTTCTCTAACTACATAGAAATGCACTGACTAAATTCTAAGAAATTTAGAGCTGTATTGGCAAAACCAATAAATGGCATTTTGCAGCATCCAGTAGAATCATACCATTGTTAAGGTTGGAAAAGGCCTCTAAGATTACCAAGTCCAACTGTTAACCCAGCACTGCTATATTCACCACTAAACCTTGTCCCAAAGTGCCACATCCAAACACCTTTTGAACACTTCCAGGGGTGATGATCTCACCACTTCCCTGGACAGCCTACTCCAACGCCAGACCACCCTTCCAATAAAAAAGTTTCCTAATATACAGTCTAAACCCTTGTGCAGCTTGATGCCATTTCCTCTTATCCTGTCACTTGTTATCTGTGAGAAGAGGCCAACCCCCACCTCACACAACCTCCTTGCAGGCAGCTGTAGAGAGATAAGGTCTTCTCTGACCCTCCTTTTCTCCAGGCTAAACAACCCTAGCTCCCGCAGCCACTCCTCATCAGACCTGAGTTCCAGCCCCTTCACCATCTCTATTGCCATTCTCTGGACATGCTCCAGCACCTCAATGTCCTTTTTACAGTGAGGGGCCCAAAACTTGACACAGGACTCAAGGTGTGGCCTCACCAGTGCTGAGTACATGGGGAGAATCACTGCTCTGGTCCTGCTGAACACACCATTTCTGATAAAGGCCAGGATGCCATTGGCCTTCTTGGCCACCTGGATACACTGCTGGCCCGTGGTCAGATGCTGCTGACCAGCACCTCCAGATCCTTTTCCACTGAGCAGCTTTCCAGCCCATTTTCCCCTAGCCTGTAGCACTGCAGGTTGTTGAGACCCAAATGCAGGACCTGGCACCCAATTTGTTGAACCTCATGTGACTGGCCTCAGCCCAGTATAGTGCATGCATCAAAAGAAAGTAATCATTTTGGGGTTTAGTGGGCTCTTCCAATTATGTAGGGATGCTAGCTAGATATGTGTGATTCAGCAGTGCATCAGTTTGTCAGTAAGACATGCAAATATCTGTAAAATATTTTCCAAAGTTTCAGCAACTGTGAATAAAATGCTGAAAGAGAGAGTGCCTGCCTTTCAAATGCTTTGCTTGCCTGTAGGTATATCAAAAATGTAATGGGATTCCAAGCATCAGGCTCGTAATTTATAGCCTACACTAAACTAGTCAAAGTTTAAAGGATGACTTTGTCTACTGTTAAACTTCATCCTACAGAATTAAGTGGAGCATGAATTCTAACTAGTCAGCAGCACAGGAAAGAATTATGCCAGTACTTACTATTTATAGCTCATGGCAACATCCACAAAGTACTTTCTTCTCTGTCGATAGACATTGTCTTTAAATCCCTTAAGCAAGGAAGAAGAGAGTAATTTACAAGAAGGACATAAAATTAACTGTAAGAATTATAAAATAAATCATTCAAGTATTTATTTAGTACTTAGTTGCATTGTATTTTGATTAACACTGTCTACTGGACTGCAAGAGAAAGTAAGGATTTTTTTTTCTTTTTTTTTCTTCACCAGAGTTCCACAGGAGTTCTTTCAAGAGAGTTTGGTGCATAGGTACAGTCATTCATCCAAGATGTTGAAAAGGGAAACTTTTTTCCTCTCATTTTATCTCATTCATGTTTTCCTTGATCTGAACTGAGATCTACATGCAGGTACATAGCACAATTATCTGCCTATTCTTAATACATCTTTCTTTACTAGAATCAAGCATCTAAAGATCATATGCAACTCATTTTGAAGATTGTTTTTTCAGCAGTTGCCATCTTAACCAACACATCAGGAACTGAACCATCAGCCTCCAGCACCAGTTTTAGTTACAAAGGAAGGGCTCTACCTCGTGGGCTACTCTAGGCTCACATCTTTTCCACATTAAGAGCAAAAGAGTTGTATGACACATACATGCTGGCCAGTTACAGCTCTTTGAGCATTCAAAATTAGAACAAGCTCTCTTCTATATCTATAAAATATAAAGACACTTCAGGTTTGGACTACAAGAAGAGTAAACTATTTTCAAAGTAGAACAGCCAACCTCTT
Source organism: Leptocoma aspasia (assembly GCA_013399835.1). Lineage (NCBI taxonomy): Eukaryota > Metazoa > Chordata > Aves > Passeriformes > Nectariniidae > Leptocoma > Leptocoma aspasia. The sequence goes on along the minus strand of VXAX01001324.1, from coordinate 112,664 downwards.
GAAGATAAAAATGGGTTAAAGATTTATCTAAGTTACCCAGTTAGTAGCCCAGAAAGTGCATTTAAGGTTCCCTCTGAAAATTAAAATGCTTAAAATTAAGATATCTTTTTTCCTTACTGCTTGCATAAACAAATGCAAAACACTGAAACAAATGAAAAGATAACATTGCTTGATTTGAAATACTTGTATGAGTTTCCATAAAACACAGAAGATATTTTAATGCCCCATAACCAAAGCTGTGCTGCTGGGGCAGATGGGAGGATTTCACAGGACTACAGAAAGCCTTCAAACCTCCACTCCTATACAGAAAAGCTTCATTGACTGTCAAAAAGTTGCTGTGATCTGACGGAGCCTCCTTGTCTCCTTAATACCTTTCAAGGTAAATGCTGAGTTACTCAGCTGAAGACCATACAAGAGACCTGGAAAGTGATGGAAGACAGCAGAGGGGACTTAAAAGCCTGACAAGTGTAATGAAACTGAGACTGAAATCATTAGCCATTATGGAGTGGGTTAAGGCTAAACTGCTGAAGTGGTGCTATCCTTACAGGTTCTGTAAGAGGATAATTCTCTTTACTCCTATCGCACATACATGCCACTGCTAAGGAACAGGGCAGGCAACTGGAGCGGCCTTTCAAAGGCCAGACACAGATTTAAGGGTTCTTACCCCATTTCTTATATCTAGCATGCTGCATAGGCTAACAAATGGTGTGTAAATTGTGTTTGTAAGAGTCTTCTCAAGTGTAAAATATATATTCACATAATGCAAATGTCTTTTTTTGTTTTCTGTAAAACCAAAGGGAACTTTTCAGCAGAGCACTCAAGTATTTAATGAAGGTACCAGCTCAGAACATAAAACAGCATCTAATGGCCTGTCACAGCCATAAACTCAAAGCTGGAATGAGCTGTCTCTACAACCTCTGTTTGAACCAAATTATGGTACATGGTTGAAGATAATCAACAGGCTTTTCCTTTCGGAGAAAATGTGAATTAAATCCTAGTTTGTCATCAAAAAGTACATGGCAGAAATCAGGATTCAGGAATGTGCTCCCTGACTAAGGGTCCTCAGTATGGGAAGGGCTCCCACATGATAGAGGCTGAGAACCAAGCAAGGTGATGATGATGATGATGATTGTGACTGATGTGTGGGGAGGTGACACTAGAGACAGTGGGGCTGCCATGGAGCTTTGTGATGGTGTCCATTTGGCTTGTGTGCACAGGAGTGAGAATCTGTGCCTGAGCTCCCACCACAGCACAAAAGGTGTGCAACAAAAAACAAAGGAAACTACCGCCTACAGCTAGAGATTAATCTGACTTTATTACAGGACAGTCTTATGGTCAGATATCGTAGTTCACTGTCTACTTCCTTTCAGCTGGAAATTTCTGACAATACCAGTTTAATCCAGCCTATTTTAGGAATTAATATAACTATCTACCACCAGTATCTTTCAGCCAAGTCATTCAGAGGTAGAAACTTGGATTTATAGAAAGTGAAAATATTTTAACACCAATGCTTACAATCATCTGCCATCTAAAGACTCAGAGGTTAAGCATTTATAGCCATTAGCCAAAAGAAGTAAAACAATAACAAAACCTTTTTTTCTGTCTTTTGCATTGAGCATTTGACACTACTACAGATACAACTTGTGCATGCAGGCTTGTCTGCTGCCACCAAAGTCAGAAGACTTTGAGAAACAATGCGAGACACCTTCCCGTTTACTGCATTCATCAAAAACAGGAACATGTTTCTCTGTTTTATCTTGTAATTACCTCCTGAGTGCCAAATAATTCCTTCATAATTCTTTCTTCTCTGACACCTATTGACATAGCAATTCTTACCCAAGAGCTACTTCTGGCAGAACTGAAGGTCATATTGATATAAATTCTAAAGTTTGAAACCTTTCTATCAGCCAATTAATTTCTTTTTTTAATGCAAGCAGTACAAAAGGGGATATACTTGCTAAACAATGAATAAGTTTTGTAGAGGACCTGCATTTTGTGTATCTTTTTACAGGAAAGGAAAACTAATTCACTGAAACTACCAAAGAGAAACCAGTCCTCATCTTCTGAAAACAATCAGCAGTCAACAGGCTTTTTATTTGACTGGCAAATAACCTGACAAATCATCTACAGGACAATTTTTTGTTACACTTACAGGGTGATCAGCATCCAGCTCAGATCCATACATCAAAACTCTCTGAGAGCATTTGTCTAACTCAGAGATCTTCCTGGGGAACCAAGGGACACAATCGAGATCTGCAGGAGACAGAATGCAAACTGAATGTACTAGAGTGTGAGATCATGGAAATACCTGTGCAAAACATCTGTCAATGTCTAAACCAAGTGATAGAAAAATAGCCTTGCCTTCTTCATCAGTCCAGATGTTTTCCGGTGGATTGAGAGATACTATGTTAGTTTGAAACTTGAGCAACTGGATCAGTTCATTAAATTCCTTCTTACTGCAGTCACAGTCCACAAAAATTTCGACCTCTGAATTCCTTCTCTTTGATTTTCGTGATTCAATATGAACCATACTCACATGTTTTTCCTGTGGAAAGATGACATAAAAGATGAAATATAGACATACCTAGAAGAGCAATGCTAGAAAAGCAATACTGGTGGCACACTCCTCAGGAAAGTTTTTCCACTTATTAAAAGGCCATTTAATTTAAAGTATTCCCTTTTTCTATTTACAGGATTAGTTAGTGATAAATACTAAATACTGATGACAAAAAAAAAATCTTACATGGAAAGTAAAAATAAAATTATTATTTTTAATGAAGAAAGCCAAGTAATGATTTCATTTTAGCTACTAAAACAATCTCTAACAGAGGATAGTATAACACACTTTTTTATTTAATGCAATTTTATATTTATCTTTGCTATAAATATTAAATGTTACTGCAATTTTAATTGGCAATTTGCATAATAATGTTAATTTAAATATAATTGAGTGTGCTTCTTTAAACAGATGTTATTAAGCACACTACTTGACTTACCTTACTACATGAGGAAGAAAATGTTTTTATGAGAATAAACGTGTATCAATCCTCACCTATCTACTGTGCAATTATCAATAACATGAAGTATTAACAGCAATATAATTAAAATCTAACTGAATTTATTCTCTATTGCAATGTCCCAATCAAACACAAATCATGCAACAAACATCACAGTGTAAATACTTCTAGCATGAAAACTTTCCAATGGGGTCTCTCTCCCACCACAACTACTGATCTGCCAAGGGTATCATACAAAGACAGATAACTATAATGTGCTGTGGCTGACCTGATCTAGTGTGGCAGCCTTGCTTCAAAACAGGAGGTTGGAGGTTCTCAACATGACTGACCTCCTATGGATTCCGATTTTTCCTCTTTCTTGCTAGACAGAAACTGTTACTTTTCACAACTAGTCTTGCACTTACTCAGTGAAGCCAATAAAACATCTGTTGACTTCCAAATGAGAAGAAATTTGTGCCTGTATTTCTAGTTGCCCACTGTATTTTACATGAATGTCCATTTCAGGTGGAGGTCTCCTCTGGCAGAGCCAACCAGCCAGCGTCTGTTTTTACATCTCTGGATATACAGGCATAGTTCTTCCACTGGCATGCTCCATTACTGTGCATACAGTGTAGCAACCCAATCACATAACAAATTCAATTTTGTCTTCCCTAAGTTAAGTTGAGAACAAAATCCTGCACTCCCTCCTGCAATACTTAAATCATTAATTGACTACACGGATGGGGGTGGATATCCCTGCCACATCTTCCAGACACATTTTAAGAGACCAGAGTGAGTTCTATGCCTATTCCCAAGAAGGTGTAGCAGATGTTTAAATCCAGAATTCCAGGTATGAACCCATACCCTCATTTTAGCCAGAGCTGCAGTTAGACACTTAACCCTTGGAGAACAGCTGCATTGAAAACACAACTCCTACTGCAACTTCTGTTCACTCAATTATGTTTCTCCTCTTTTTGTCAAACACCCTGCTTCCTGGCAGACTCCCTCTTGTGGGTCTAACTCACCTCTTTTTCTTGGCTGGAGAATCTACGTGTCTAATCTACACCAGCCTTGAGAATCTATTCCCAGAGCCAGGTACTATGAGTGAGGGCTGGTAACACCCAGCGATCCCACACTTACATCCCTCTGATGCTTTGGCCTTAGAGGCAGGCTCCAAGCCACCTCCTAACTTTCTCTTCACTGCACAGACTGAACAACTTAAGACTTTTATCATGCTGCTTTAATGACCCTCAGACGCAGCTCCAAGCATTCTGACCAGGAGTCTGACGAACAAGCACTGATTGCACAGAGATCTATGTAGGAACCAATACCTCACAATTTACATTTAGACACATAAAACCCTGACCCTGCAAACACTTAAAAGTGTCTCTAATTTCAAGATCAAGCAAGGCTGCCACCAGCATCACCTAATTGTATGTAACTTAGGTTCCAAACTGCTCTCTGAAAGTGTCCCCTTTCATTGTGGCCTGCACAGACAACTTCAGATCTAATTTACAGTGTTGACAATCACATCAGAAACCTAAAGTGAATCATGTGAACATCAGCATCACTGTCAAACTTTATTCCAGAAAACGCTTCACAAGCCCAAAATGCTTTGTTCAATGGTCCATAAAATTTTAAGTTACTTTTATTCTGTTCTGCAGAGCGAGTGTAGCTGCACTCTATTCCTCCTGTCACGGTCCATTAGATTGATATCAACAAAGAGCCTGACCTCAGTAGCTGTCCTCAGTCCAGCCAGCATAAATGATTTGTAAGCGTTACCTGGAAGAGTCTGAGAGCTTTCACCAATCCACCAACTTCATTCTTCAAGGAAAACACCACAGCTGTCTTTCCACCTTCAGATGCAGATTCACTTTTCCCATTTCCCTTATTCCCTTTCTTCTCCTCATTTTTTCCCAGAATCGATCTGTTTAGCTAGAAACGGATAAAAACACAATCACCTCAGATGAAATGGGGCATTTCCCAGAAGAGAAATTTTTATTTGAAAATAGCTGAACAGCACTCATCCTAGATTAATTTGAAAAAAAAGGTTGGGTGTTTACTTGAAATCAGAATCACAGGCTAAAGGCAGCTGCTAGAGAGGATTGTGTAAGAGGCCAGTCCATACCAAAAAAAAAAAAAAAGCCTAAGGAAAAGCATAAATGGAATACAAATATGATGGCATTATTTGGGCAATGCTATCATTAGAAGCAAATATGAAGCAAATGGAGACAGTCTAAATTACTGGTAAATTCTGCAGATCAGTTATTATAACCTGAATATTGCTGCAAAATCACAGGGATGCTATTCTAACTGGTACCAGTCAACTTATGAAGATAAGCACTGGTCTGAATTTTTCTATTTCTACTGGCCACTATTACATTTAAATTGTGGGAAAAAGCCAAAACTTTATGTTCTCTGTTGTAGTACAATTAATGTTATCATGTAATGCAATTCTTCCTGAGAAGACAAGACCTCTGTTGATTATACAAACAATAACAGAAATACTTAGACTGCAACACAGAATATCAAGTTGGAATGGACCTCAAGGATCATCTGGTCCAACTTTTCTTGGCAAAAGCATGGTGTAGACAAGATGACCCAGCACCTTGTCACGCTGAATCTTAAAAATGTCCAGTGTTGGGGAATCCACTGCTTCCCTCAGGAGATCATTCCAATGGCTGATTGCTCTCATTGTGAAAAACTTCACATCCCACAGAAGATGAATTAGCTGAGGAACTCAAAAAATACAGAAAATTACACCATCCTTGGCCACTCTTACATTCTTCTCACAATTTGTGAGTCCATGACTGCTTTAAAAGAAATTTCAGTCAGCATTTTCCAAAAAATGTCATTTTAGCAGCTTAAATCTTGTTGAGATGACAAAAGAACAGCCTTTATAGACAGTTTCTATAACATCGATCACAATTTTCAAAAAGCAGCCAGCATTTTCTGGTACCTAGGCTGTTACTCCTAGAGGAATTAAGCCGCCAGTGAGATGTTAACTGCTTTGTTATAATCCATAAAAAATATGAAGATGTCCATTAAAAACATACACTATTTCAATGTTTCAAAATTGTCCTTCAGTAATTTCTAAAGCAGCTTACAGAAAACAACCTGAAAATTCAGCTTTTTAAACAGATCTTTTAACACACTTTAAATGGCACAGGTGAAAGCAGCCACATTTAAACTAGGTACAGGACATGCTAAGAAGCCTCTGTGGGGTTTTCTCACCATTTATTAGAATAGAAGGAAACAATCTGGGAAAACAATTTCTTTGCACAATGATATATGAATGGTTTCACACATGTTTATTTTTTTAGCAATTGAGCTTATATGATTCTGCTCCTACCTGATATGGTAGGAGGTTTGCCCAGGGATAGTTATGGGGAAGGTCACTTTTGTTTTAATATCAGTAATATCTGGGATTTGGCCAAGTCCTTTTCACGTACATCAAGCACACAACCTCCACATGAAGTGACAAAGGTGCTGCTTTTACAGCATCTGTGTTTTTTTCCGTGTGTGCTGCTTTCTAGAAGCTTTGTACACATGATCACGGAGTCAACCGAGCACCTGAGAAGCTCAATACTGTCAGTTCCTCTAGAAAACAAGGACACTCAGCACTTTTCAAGCCTATCACAGGTTCCCTAACACTCTCAAGAGAGCATTACCCAAAGTGATGACTGAAAGACCCTCTCAAGCATTTGAAAACTAGAATGAACACCTATTTGTTATGAGCCCAGTAGAAGAGAATGAACTTGAATTTTATTAGCCACGTTCATTAGTACAATTCATAATTAAACAACAACTAACAGACCAACTTTCCTAATTTTTTATCTGGAGCAAGTGGAAGTCCTCAGGAAAATAAATCATTTACAGTAGAATTCAGTGAAGAAAGTAACTCAAATATAAAGACAGTAAAACAAATTTATTCTATTTAATTCAGTGCTTTCAATAGAAGCTGAGCATCTAGAAAAAGGGATATTCCACATTTTACTATAAAGACAGTAGGAATCTTCAAAACTGGTACAAACTGGTACAAACCTGTATATTCTGCTGGTTTTACCCAAGTGATAAAAATCTTCATCTGTTACAAAATTTTATAGGAGTCACAGTCTTCATAATCCTAAATATTTCATGTATTCAGAGCAGGTTGCCTTCTTTAGTCACACATACATTTACCTGTTAGCATACAGAAGTTTATCCCGTGCTTGAAACCACCCAAGCACCTGTTACACCCATGTCAACACCTTACTCCTTGCACCCCTGCCCATCGGCAGGAGCCGGGAACACAGCAGCAAATCCACCGGCACCAGCGCAGGGTGGGTGCACGGCATTTGTGTCTTGCCAAAAAAAGCTTTACAGATCGCGCTGTGAGGCTTACGAGTGCCCTGAAAAGGCAGTCTCTGCTGATTTATATAGCCCGCTGGACTAAACAAGGACTTCCAAAATCCAAGCATTTAAAACCATCTGAGCTGAACCTGATGCTTTTCTATTATTCCAGTAGCAATACGGTTCATTTCTGCAGTAAGGCTTGTATTGTTAATGAAACATTTTCTGTTATTTATGACACTTTTAAGGCAGCGTTTTGAACGGGGTCCGATTCGACAGCAAAGTTAGTCTCACCGGCCCCTGCGGCTGCTGAGAAACTGCTGACCTGACCACGAAGCGAGGAGCAAGGGGGACGCACGGCCGCCTCGGCACCGGGCCCCGGCGGAGCCCGACCCCCCTGCGGCCCGCCCTGCCCGCCCCGGCCCCGGCACTTACGGTGAGGCTGCCGGCGGCGGGGCGCTCCTCCGGCAGGGCCGAGTCCAGGGAGAAGCCCCGGCGCGCCCAGTACTTGCTGGAGAACATCATCATGGCGGGCTGCATGGGGCCGGCGGCGGGCGGGGGGCAGCGCCGCGCTCTGCCCGCCTCGCCCGCGCCCGCTGCCTTTATACGCCCCCGCCGGGGATGATGGAAACACGATTAGGGGACACCCGTCTCCGGGTGACGAGAGCCGCCGGCAGGCGGACGCTCACGGGCCCTGCTCACCTCAGCAGCCGGGGCGGGACGGGACGGGACAGCGCAGCGCGGGGAGCGATCCCGCCGCCTCACGCCGGCAGAGCCCCGGGCAGGAGTGCCGGCAGAGTCCCGAGCGGCGGTGCCGGCAGAGCCCCGGGCGGCGGTGCCGGCAGAGCCCCGGGCGGTCCCGCCGAGGAGCAGCTGTGCCCATCCGCCCTGGGGCTGCTCCGGGCGCCTCCTTCGCCCTCCCCTCACACCTGTGCCTGCCGCGGCCGCTCCGCTCCGGAGCCCGCCCGAGCGGCACGGCCGGCTCGGCCTCTGCCTCCACCGCGGCACCAAGGCACGGCAGGGCAGCGCTCACAGCCGCGGAGCAACAGGCTCGAGAGTGTGGGGACAGCACGGCAGAGAGCTGCAGGAGCTGAGCTGCTGCTCAGCTGGGGGAATTGTGCAGAGACACCGAGAAATGCTTTGGTGTAGAAATCCATCTCTCTCCGTTTAAGTGAGCAGAAGGCAACTGCTGAAACAATAACTTGACTGCAGGGTTAAAGGAACTCGGTCTCCCAAATTTACTTGGGAAACTTAGGATTTCTGACTTCTCTTTCATTGTAACATTCATTTTGTGACGTGCCACCGTCACTTGCCATCCCAGCTCCTCCTCACTTTTTTCATCTTCCAAAACTTCTCCACGACATCCTTTGAATACATAGGTTACCTTACAGCATGTAGCACTGAACAGCACATCTGAATTGGGAGCACTGTCAGTTTCCTTCAAATACATTCTCAGTTTCCTCTGTTCCAACACACCAGGCAGGGGAAACTTACTACTTACCCTTGAAAAGCACCATGACTTGCCCTGAGCCTCCCAAAAGAGGGGCAAACTCGCTGAATGCAACAGCTGGCTGCACATGGCCTTAGCTTGGTATAGACATACATCACACTGATTGAGAAAAAAGGTTGAAATCAGATCGACTGAAGGCGGGACATTGAACAAGGAGCTGCACAAGGCAAGTAGCAGAAAGTATCCTCGACAGAACTAAGCTGATGTCACATCTAACTCAGCTGCAGACTGCCCCCCTTCACAGCCTCAAAGCCTTCACCCCTGAAAGATTCCGCACCCTATAACTATCATTTACATATCAGTATCACCAGGGAAATCGTCTTGCTCTTCTACAAGAACAACACAGAAGCACAACAGAAGATTTGAAGCTTTTTCTCACACAGAATATAATGGAATTATATTTTATCACATTGAAGAAAAACCAGCAAAAGCTTTCAGTCTAAACTGGCTGCTGTCAGTCAAATGCTCCCCTTCTTAAAATGGATAGTCATGCTTGATGTTCAGGACCAGGACAGATTCACAGCTGCCTCAGAGCTCATGAGAGGCCAGAAATAAACTCTTCTAGACTCACTTGTCCAGAGTTTCCCAGGAGTAACGTGTAATAAAGATCCTTTTTTCTTGTTGGCAGTAAGTTTGTAATATTTGGTTCCTCTACCTGTTCCTTTAATGCAAATCCATAATTTTTGTTATGTAGCCCACAAAGTTTTACTTCATTTTCCCAGTCAGAGAAAAGCATGTCTACACGCATTATTAACTCAGTCTCATATCCTAAGTTATCAAGAGATGTTCCCTGTCCTGTTTTCTCATTACTTTTGATGATAGGAAAGCAAGTTGGTATCTTTGGACTTTGATATTCCTATCTGTTCATAAGATACATAGACACAGTTCCTGCAGTTGAACAATTTATGAGTGAGGTTGCTTAGCACTTTCTGAATGCTTCAGTAACAAAACTGAGCACAACTGAGCTGCCCTTCCACCTGCAGGCGTGACAGAGCATGGTTTTATCTGCTGTTAGATCCTGGCCCTGCAGCTGGGCCATCACAAATCAATGACCCTACTGCTCTGGAGCCTTGTGCAGTAACCAGAGCACAGCAAAGGTTTTGTCTCTCATCACCTCTTCAGCATGACTCCTGAATGCAAAACAAACAAGGGTGCATTGTGTCAGCAGGTGTTAATAACAGGTAGGAGGACTCAAGTGCTTCAGCTGTTTTAACTGTGCTGTCTGCCCACGTGTCCCACAGAGAGATTGCTTCTCCCTAGAAAGGAAGTGTATTTTGTAGGTGGACTTGGCCATACCAGCACCAGATCATAAGACATTTATGGACTGAAAATGTTTATTTCTTTGTTCTAGCTGCTGTACAGAGCTGGTATATGGCTCTGGGAATATTGCTAAACTAAAAATCTTGTTGACAGCTCAACTTACTTTTCTATAGTTCACAGTGCTGTATATTTAGACTAAGTAAGTTCTTAAAATCACTGACCAAAAAGTTAGAAGTTCATCAAAGCAACTATTCAAAAGTATCTGATCCAGAGCACATCAGAGTGTCACTCAGCAATGTTATTTCATCTTGGGAAATAGAGTTAATGTTGACAGTAAGAAATTGATAAGCTTACTCTTGTTACTAAAAGGTACCTCATCGCCTATAATCAGAATTCAGAAACTGTAAGCTCCTCTTTACTTTACACACATTTTCTTTTTTCCTCTCTTGAGGCAGCAGAGTCACTATTGCCTGAAATCCTCAGCTATGCACTATTTTAAGCTTAAAAATTTGCAGAATTCTCAAGTGAAAATTGAAATCTAAAGCAAATCTGTGAGATGTTTTCAATGTTTGAGTCATTTTACCCCCATCATGGAGATATGAACTCCAGTTTCAGCAAATTTTTCTTTAAAATACTTGTAACATTTACCAAAGCTTGATTTAACTGGAGGATGAAATTCACAGGGCAGAGCAGCTAGTATTGACCAAGGAACTATTAGAATTTACCCCTGGCTCTCCCAGATCACCAAGTCTTTGTCTCAAGGCACACTACAGCAGGAAGAAGAACTCTCAAGTCATCATGTGGCAGAACAGAGAAAGAAATGAAGCTGAGAAAAGGTATCAAAAAAGCATAAAGAAAGATGGCTTCCACAAGGATCTAAAATGTAATCACCATCATTATTCAATGTCAGGTCAAAAAGGCAGGGCAGAGAACAAATGTGCTAATTGTTCACGTAACAGATGTTGACACGAGCAGAAAATGGAAGTCCCAATGCCCTTTCAAATCACAATTTTGTTGGTTAAACAAGAACTTTGTGAAACAAAGTTTTGACTTTGTTTCACAAAGTTCTTGTTGACAAGTGGACTGACCAAAAGAGCTTTTTCAACAAGGAAAGAAAGATGTACAATCTGTTCATGTTTACCAGAGATAGACACACACAAACTCCTAAGTCTAATTCTCTAAGCAATGTAGGTCTGCTGAAAAATCTATGACAATGTACACTTAATTTTTAAGTCATGAAGATATGGGAAGCATGGGTTTTCAAGCAACCAGCAAAACCATCCCAAGCTCTTTTAACACTAAGGGGATTTTAACCAACAAACAAACACTGGGCAAGGATATCTACCAAAAGATAGACTGGCTAGGAAGATCTGGGAGCACAGATGATATCATGAACATAAAGTGAATTCACAATCTTCAGTAAAAGAAAGGTTCTGAGAAAAAAGCAGAAACTGACAATTTCAGAAAAAAAAAAAAAGTATTTCAATAAATTCAGTTATTACAAGAGCCAAGAGGAGGGAACCTAGAGCAGAACGACAGTTCTTTCCCCACTCCAGGGAAAACACAGTTTAATCAGGAAACTATTTAATTACAGAGGAAGTGCGGTCTTCTACTACACTTTTACTAGTAGTAGCATAAGTCATTAGCTCATCATTACCTTCAATTCAAAAGAGGAGCTTACAGGAGATGCAAATTAGGACCAAGCTACCAAATACAGGCAGAATAGCACATAGATGAAGGTTGTGGTACAAAATTCAAAGTCACTAATATATGACATCAAAAGCAACTTTTATAAAAAATTACTACAGCAGCAGCTATAAGAAGTGAACTATCAGACCACTAAACACAAGGAACGGGCAAAATAAAAGAAAACCCTTAAAAGTAGCCAGGTATTCAATGCATTTTTTTACATCAGTCTTTGTTAAAGAATCAGCTGTGACCAGATGTCTATCATAACTAATAGCGAGGGCAGAGAGATAAGCTCTTTGTTTTTAGCAAGATGAAACAATGTTGGAGAATACTCATGATGAGTCTGATCATAGCAAATGAGAGCACAGAAACCACCTGCAGAGGAGGCTCATTAAACCTCTGCCATCAATAACTCTTTTAAGAACTATGGGGAAGGACAAGTGACAAAAGACTGGGAAAAGGCCAAAATTATGTCAATCTCAAAGAAGATAATGGGGAGGAAGAAGGGCTGAAGAATTACAGACCATTCTAATTTCATTTGTTTGAGAAAATGGAAGTACCAAAATTATTTGTAAAGATCCAGAAGATAACAGATGATTAAACAGTCAGGACAGATTTGCTGAGAACAAATTGAGTCAAGCAAATTTCATTTCCTCTTATGACAGTTCTGTGGACCAAGGCAAAACAATGCACGTCATTCATCTTGATGGTAGTGTAGCATTTGGCATAGTCGCTCATAACATTCTCACAAGAGAGATAAGGAAAACGGGTGAAACAGATGTAAGTGACAAATCGTACAAAGGGGTGGGTTCAGTTAAATGGAAGGGTGCAGAAAACAGGAGAGCCTCAAGTACCTACCCTCACACCTGTACTATTGAGTAGACACCTTACATGAGTCCCTAGACCCTAGCTGTAAATTCCCAGACTGTACCTACCTCAGAAATGCTGTAATGGTTACAAAATTTAAACAGATGCTGGGGCAGAGAGGGCTGCTTACAGATAACCAACTGCACAATCACCAGGGGAGGCAGACCTCATGTGAGGGAAGTCAGAAGTTACAGAAAGTCTCCAGCTGCATGCAATCACTCTATCTGCACTGGAAATCTACAAAGACCTAAAACTTGCTTGCATAATACAGGATCTCCAAAGGTATCCTCCAAATGGATTAGACAGGCATCTAGCACAAAACATGCCTTCCAACAGGAGATACTGTAGCTAATCAATTATTGACAAGTTTTTAAAAATGCCTTCCAATATTGCAAATCTGGAATTTTAACAAATTTGTTGTATGCATATATACAGGTATTCACCACATGATGAAAAAACGTGTGGTATGATTCATCTGGCTGAAATAATTTAGGTCTGAAATTTATCAGCTCCTTTATGTTGTTCACCATATGCTGCACAAGTTAATCATAATGGCATAAAAGGTGTAGCAGCCCAGGGCAGAGTACGAAGAACTGGGATTGCCACTTTTGCTAGTAGTACTGTTTGTTGCTTGAGGAATTATCCCGCCCCTGAACCCAAATGTTTGTACTTTAAAGGCTTCCTTGTTCTCCTGCATCACTTACTGGAGCAGTAAAACCAGAGGAGCGTGTGGAAGCTCCCCAAGACCAATGCCAAAGGTGGCATGTACGATGGAACCTAAAGGTCATCTGGACCAATTCATACACCAAGAGTGCATTGGAAAAAATCTGGTGTTGCATATCATTGAGTTTTGGCAAGCAAAACACAACATCTGTACACCAGTTGTATGTAATACAACTGGTTTTTGCACCAGATCTAGATGGGTGCTTAAAAAGTGTCCTCTTTTTAAGGGTTTTTTCCTAACATGATCTCATTCATCATCAAGAATCATCACCCAAAAGGGGTCAGGGCGGGATGGAGTTCACTTTCCTCATAGCAGTCTGTATGGTGATGTGTTTGGGTTTCTGCCTGGGTCAGTGTTGGGAACACAGCAAGGTTCCAGCTGCTGCTGAACACTGCACAGCACTGAGGTTCTCTGGCTGCTTCCTGTGGTGGGCACAAGCCTGAGGGCAGTCACAGCCAGGACAGCTGACCCAAACTGACCAAAGGCACATTCCATGCCACATGCCATTGTGCTCTGTAATAAAAGTTCAGGGAAAGAAGGAGGAAGCAGGTCATGGCATTTCATTCCTGTTCATGGCGTTTGTCTTTCCAAGGAACCTGTGGTGAGATCTTGCTTTCCAGGAGGTGCATCGATACCTGCCTACTGATGGGCAGTAGTGCATGAAATCCTCTTTGTGCTTTCCTTCTGGGAGTGGTATTTGCTTTTCCTGTTAAACTATCATTGCCTCAGTCCATGAGCCTTCCTTCTATTTTCTCCCCATCCCACGGAAGAGGGGAATAGGCAAGGGGCTGGGTGGGTGCATGGCTGCTGGCCAGGGTCAGCTACAACACTCCAAGAGGACACAAGTGACCACCTTTTGCTGAAATGCTGTAGCCTGGGCAGCAGTTTCAGCTCTGCGCACCAAGCTCTGCAGTGGTTGGTTAATAACAAGATACACCTGTAGAAACAGTCTAAGAGCTAATGTTAAGGTAGGGTACAAGGCATGAGCCTGTATAATCAAAATATATACTATAATTGAATTCTTTCAAAACAAAACCCATCTAGAAGAATGGAATAGAAGAATGGAATGAATAGAGTTCATCTATTTGAATTACATAGAAAGTTTGAAATATATATTTGATTCAACTGTGAAATTCATTTTGGATGATGTAAAAATTGACATCCTACAATATATCTTTTTTTCGCAATTCATCAGAAAAATTCTATTTGTGCCAAAGATATTGTCATTTAACATGAAAAAATAGCACATTCTCTAAAGAATGTCAAGAATAAAATCCTCACTTGAATGAAAAATTAAATTCAAACTTAGTTTATACAAGGCCGGCACTGCAATAATATCACTTAATTAAATAACACATTTTGAAGTCCCACTAAACATGAAGCCCAACTTTTAACACCATAAAAAACCCCAAAACCATTTGAAAGCATCTTCAAATCAAATATAGTATCACACATATATGAAATATGTCTGCTAAGTGCTCAGTTATGAATTTGTGTCTCATCACCTTATCAATGCTCATATACAAAGCTCATGGTCCCACCAACTACCAAGCTAGACATAATTGCACAGACAGAACCAAGGGTTAGGATTTCTAGCTTTAAACTCAGACACCATAGGGCAAGTCAGAATTTTTCTTGTAAGAACAAGCACTGACTTTTCTCCTCATGGTTCTTTCACACAGAAGGAGCACCAGCCACTGAACAAATACTCGGAAAAAACACGCAACAGATTCGAAAAATATATTTTAAGATACTTAGCCAATCACAAGTAAAACTTTTACCAGTCACTCTTCTGCAGCCCACAGACCAAACTTCAGTTTTAAGTCACATCAATGCAATGAGTAAAATCGAGTCTGAGGAACAGTTAACACATGAGCAAATTATTAATCCTGTACTCAGCCCACTTAATTGCTTTTTTCCAATCCTATTGTAACATGAATCAATTCACAGATGCACTTTTAAAATGTCGCTAACATCTTCAGCTTTGTCATCTCTGTTGTCCAACAGGGAATGGTTTGAGGAAAACATAGCTTCCACCTACAGAAATTCAACCCCATACTTGGTAAGGCTTCATTTGCATCACAGTAGTATGCACAAATCATGCTAGTGATACCAAAACTAGTTCATAATCCAAATTCTGAATGCTAAATTATTTAAAATAAAATCTTTTCTTCAAGTTAGGCAACTGTCTTGTAACAGAAAACAATTTAGACAAGTGAGGAGTAAGTGCCTCACATATTTAGAACTAAAATATTATCTCAAAAAGTTGAAGCTAGAAGAACACTTCTTACAGGTTTCTGAAAAGTTTCATCAGTGGAGCTTTAATTTAGTGCTCAAGAATGTATTTGAAAGTAATGAGAAAACCAGTTCCTGTCTGTTTGGCTGACTGGGGCCAAAGAATTTTGTCAAGTAATGTGAGGAAAAACTAAAGAGAATAATTAATGAGGCACCATCAGCATTTTAAAACTGTCCACTAGAAAAAACTAAAGGTTTTAAGAAAAATCTTGTTAGTAACTAAACTGGGCTCTGTTGAACATTAACACCTTAATTTGAATTAAACTACAGATCAAAACAAAAACATTGCTAATACAATGTTTTGTATTAGCAATATTTTTGTTTTGATTTGTAGTTCAATTATCACACTATTTCTATACCTGGTTCTCAAAGCAATCAGGACCTGTTGTAACATATATACATATATAGCCTTAAATTCCTTACTAAGATTACCTGCAACAACCAAAACAAAACCTCCAAACCCAACACAGGTTTGAAGGCCACTGGCTATGACATTGACTGGGTGCAAATGCAGTCACTGTAGCTGAACAGGACAGGCACTACTCAATGTAACTGAAGCTTTAAGTGATGACTGTGGGTAACTTAGGATCATCTTTTTATAGTTTTTAACTTCGCAGTATCAAGACCATTTCATAAACATTCACATTAGTCCAAATTTCAAAGAAACTTCCACCTCCATTTTATAAGCTATTTCCATTTCTCTCTTTTGTAAGCTATTATCTTGCCCACAAGGAGAAGAAAATAACTTCAAGAATGCAATTTCAAAACAAATAAAATTGTCCAAACAGGCAAAATGAGAAAAAAATGTCTTTGAAAGAACTACATCAATGCAATTTTTACCTTGGAACAGATAACACTGGAAAACTGCTGTGACTGAAAAACATGAAGTTTTAAACCTCATCCACAGAAGATAATTATCTTCAAGTGTCAAGCATTAAAAAACAAAACAGGTTTGCAGGAATTAAACCAGTATTGGCTCGTTTATGGCCTGACAACTGTGACCAAACTGTGCTCTGGTTTAGTTCACATTTATTAACTCTAAGAAATCTAAGTCATTCAAATACAAAAGAACCATCCTGAACCATCAACCCAAAGCATTTCATGGCATTTTAGCCATCATGATCCTGACTAAGGCTTCTCACAGTGTTTTTGTAGTCTCCACTGAGACTAAATCCATCCCTACCAATCAGGAATAGTTTGGTGGAGGATGAGGTTCCTCCAGCAACTCTTTGCAAGGCTGCCTGTCAGTAGGAAGGAAACTACAGATAATGAATACTGCAAGGGGCCTTTCAACTTATTGTTGGGAAGCTGAGCAAGCCTACTTATCCCACAGCAGCTCCACACGGTTAGCTCATGAGCAACGTTCTCATCTTTGACATCCAAGTGCTGAATAAAAAGAGAAAAGATGAACAATTATACCCAAAAAGGAAAGATAAACTTTACTCCAAAGGCTGGTAGATTTTCTTTGCAGCCATAGCTGTAATTCTAAGAAATTACAGAATTCCACTTAAGTATGCCTTTCCCAAACACTTGAATATTCATGTTCAGTCAGTTACAGCGTTCTTTGAGATCTTAGTATCTTGAAGAGCTTTTTGTGGCTGCACATCCTGAATAACTAAGAACCATGCACAATTAACTGACAGCTTACCCACTGCATTTCTGTTGTAGACATTTCCCTCCTCCTTCCATAGTTTCACTGAACATAATTTTTGATGAAAAACATTTTGCAAGTACACTTCAAAGTGAACTAGGTGCTCCAAAAATACTGAAACTAACTTAGCTAATATCTTTGAACCAAAGTGCTGAATCTCTAAGTTCTAATGCCTTGCTATACTCTATGTCATATTAAATTAACTGCCAAGAAGTACAATGCTCACCAGGGAACAAGGGCATGATGCTTCACAGTAATTTCCTGGGCAGGAAATGAAAGGCTACAGATAACGCTGAGCTGTGAATCCTTGACTTTCACAGCACAGGACTCAAGTTCTTATTAACTGATGAGAGATAGCACATTGACGATATTAAAACCAAAATCAGTACTGATTCAGCTGTCCAGTGTTCGCTCACAACTGGTGAGAGAAGTTGAATTGACTCCCAAATTATTATAACAACTTGATTTATCTATTGAAGCTTTTTCTATTACTTGTATTTGCTTAAGATGGCACAAATAACATTTGTAAAAGTAAACCGCTCCACAAGAAAAGAAACCTCTGCCATACCCCACACTTTAACTACCTAGAGAGGAAAGGCGTGTTCTGCTCTGTAGTAACAAGCAGAAACTCCCACAGCCCTTCATTACCCACAAAATATGTTATATCCATGGACTAAGCACTAGCTCTCCCCTCTGTCTCACATTCTTACATTAACAACCAGACAACTAGATTTTTTCTCTAAATATGATTTAATTAAAAACACTAAATCAGATTTGACTTTTATTTTATATATGTACAATAGTTACCAAATAATGAATACACTTAATCAGTTATGTTAAATTTCACATAACGTCAAAGGACATCAGCATGGCACGGAATAAACTCACTGCCTTTTGCAGATACAAAAAATGCATTAAAGTTAATTGTGATTACTATTTTGGTGTGTGGTTTGTTGGTTGGCTTTTTTATAACCTGCTTATCAATTCTCCAAATAATGTTGCCATAAAAACAGTGTAAGTGGTTAATTGATCAGTTAATATACTAGCAAATATGAAGATTAGTAAAGTTTGCAAGGTATCAATTGCAAAATTACATCAAGTGTAGGACTGAATGTATTCACATGAAAGTAACCTTCAGTTAGAAAAGTTTTGAAAAAGAGCCCAGGTTGGAGCTGTGCATTAATTTGGTCAAATCAATTCAAATGAACGAACAGTCAAGTTTATTCAGATATTGAAAATACAACTATCCTTTTTAGTATTCACAAACA
This sequence comes from Leptocoma aspasia, assembly GCA_013399835.1. Lineage (NCBI taxonomy): Eukaryota > Metazoa > Chordata > Aves > Passeriformes > Nectariniidae > Leptocoma > Leptocoma aspasia. The sequence continues at coordinate 94,072 of VXAX01001324.1, read as the reverse complement.
TTTGTGTATATAGTGTGTGTATGTGTGTAAATATATATATGTATATATAAAGTGAAGATATGTTAATGTAAAAATATACTGTTCATCCACTCCCAATTACACAAAATTCAGTATCTGGACATTAAACTGTGCAAGTATGAATGTCCATTTCAAATCTACATTCAACCAGCAACAAATACTTAGAAGTATTTTTGTAAACATTTGAGATAGGGAAAATCCATTTACAAAAGAATCCTCCTTTAGCACATCAGCATCACTTCAGCTTGAAAATTTTGTACAGCAGCTTCAGCTGGCATATTGTGAATCTGCTCAAATCAAAGAGCTCACACTGTCTTAGATCAGTATGTGTGAAAGCTCAGCAAATGCAGAAATTTCTTTCATTCTTAATCACCATCCGTTTCCAGTTTACCAGCAAAAAGAAAATGCACTTGGCTACAAAAATATTAAGGAATGTTATTGAAAACAAAAGGCTATTTTGGTAGAAGAAACTACAAAAATAATTGAGTCATGTTGTAAAGCTTTAATGCAAAAGCATTACAGTACAGATTTTCTTTACAACCTTAAAGCTTAATCAACACCAAATTTAAATACCCATCTCTCAAGTGCTCGAACGAAATGTGCTCAATAAAAGTCTTTCTTCATCCAACGTGACCAAGTGTTATTACGCAGGTGTCAGGCTCTGTGTCTCAGCCGCCTGTTGAGCGCTGTCCCTTGTCCCATTGGCAGCAACTACAGGGGTTGAGATATTCTGATACTGTGACGTTGGACAGCTCAACTCGGCTCCACTTTCATCCTCTCCAGTATCTGAATCCGGTGTTACTGAACTGTTCTCTATCCCCAGGATCTCACTGACTGTTTGAGGCAATTCCTAGAAAGGAGACAGCAGGGAAAATATTAAAAATCACTGTAATTAAATGCAAAAAGTTAACAACAAAGTCCCCTCCGTCCATCCTGCATTCCCAGTACTGATTCATCTGAGCAATCATTCATCTGAATTTATCTGTACTGAAAGCGTCTCTCTCAGCAATACTTACATTACAGTTACCATTTTCTGTAGCTGCTTTTCAAGAAGACAGCAAAGGGAAGACACTCAGGAATCAATTCCTGATTCATTCTGATTAATATAATCTTCATTACAAAAGTTAAAGTCTAATCAACTATTACAATTACACTTCATGTTATTGGAACTAGTTTTATTGAGTGACCCACTAGTTTCTGCCTAATAAGTCTGGTACGCTTTCAATGCAATGCACCTTTCAACTAGTTTTTCTCAAGCACACCAAACATCAAATTTCTTGGAGTGAGGTTATCTAATGAGAGTTGAGAAACCACAACGAAAAAGCACAATTCAGCTTTCCCCCAGTGAACAGTATTACTCTACAAAATCACTCTTGCTTACAGACTTCTCCAACACAGGCACTGCACAGCTACACAACATGCTTTACTGTGCCCAGGCATTCAGTTATTTCACAAGTCATACACGAACACTTAGAGCTAACTACATACTTTTATAGTCTATAAACATTCACAGTAGATAGATATCTTTACCTTGCAATTCATCATCTGCATAGAAATTGCTTCTGCTTTGCAGAGTATATATTCCACATCGATTTTCATAGACAGTTCATTGATATGCTAAAAATAGATTCACAAGGCATCGTGAAATAAATGATAACTACGTTTCACCCAAAATACACTAATACTGCACTGCTAATAAGTAGCACCTTATTAGCCTGCCCCTTAAGCTACGAAATGCTAGATATAGTCTATAAGCTTTGAGAAATGGCTACTCAAAGATACAGTACGGAACAGCTGCCTTTCACCTGCATCCAAGGTCTGCAAGAGGAATCCATAGTACCTCTAAACATGACAAACTATCTGCCCCTCCTAGATGCTTCCCCCAGCAGCTCACATTTTCAGAGATGATAAATTAGATCATAGAAGATAAAGCAAAAGTTAGTATTAAATATAATAAGTAGTCATCTGAGTTAAGAACCATTTTTGATCTATTAATGATCTTATCAATAAACACAGACATCCAATAAACAATTTTATTGCAGGATAGACATTACATTTAACCCTTCAGAAGACGGTATGCACTTTTCCCTCCCCCAACATAAACCACAATCATATTGCATTAACTCCAAGAAGTTAACTAATATTTTCATTTAATACCCAAAAGACAGCCCCATACTAGCCACTATGAAAACAATTTCTACTGCAGCCAAAACCAGCACAATTATGCATAAGAATTTGCTACCTTTAGTATTTCATTAACACCATAGTGCTTGTCCATTATTTGCTGTTTTTCAGATTCTAGGATAGCACAACAAAGGAGAAGATGAAAATTCTGACAAGGCAATCCCGTCCACATGACCTGTTAAAATATAAAAATCCCCCATTTGAGATGCTTGCACTTTTCCTCTGAAAGCAAAAGTAGTTCTTACAAACTAAGTCCTCCAGCCAAATCACTTAACTAACAATAAGCTGTTTTTGAAAGCAACCAAGTATTTGTAAAATTGTTTGGAATTATACTTTTGGCCCTTTAGAGGCAACTGCAAGTCTGAGTCACCAAATGCTCGTCTGGTTCTTAAGCCATTGTCCACTATAATGCTACTAAACTGCTTGAGCTTGTGGTCTTGTGAATGTGGGCTCTGCCTCAGCTCATGTGAAACAGAAGTAACTGAAGCTAACAAATTATTTGTGTGGCTCAGAGTATCTGCATTAAATGTGAATTGGCAGAAGAGTGTCATGCCCAGCAATAGCTAAAAAAGGCTCTATTGTTTATAAATAAGGTGCCAAAGTTGTTCCAAATCCCACCACCATGGGCACCCAAAGACATGTACATGCAGGTACTGGGGGTGGGTGGCTATTCCTTTCTGACTGAAGACACATTGGCTTTTGGTCCCATGGAGGACACAATTATCATTCTTGAGTTCCCCGGGACTGAAATGTGTAACCTCAGCACTAACACCCTATTTTAGTACATTCACAAAAACCTTTTTAAACAAGTATTTGAAAAGAACATGTGTGGTGCGCAGAAAGCTGGAGAACAACTTTGCCAACAAAACCAGAAAGAAGCAAAATCTGCTTGCACAAATTGCCCTGACAGATAAAGGGATTTAAGACAATGGATTTACTCTCAAAAAAGGCAGGTAAGAAATCAGACCGCTGGAGATTTGTTACTTCATTAGCAAAAAACTTTTTTCATCATTATTGATGGAATAGAGCCTTATAGCTGAGCAAGGGCTTATACGTGAACTTTCATTACTAGCACATGTAACCTGTAAACAGAATTGCATAAATCCCAAAGATATCCAAACCAAGTTCACCCAAAATAAGGCACAATTGATCTTGAATGTTTCAATTAAGATCCAGTTCAAATTTGAATTCCACATATTTTTCAGACAACCAATATTCTGTTAAAGCATTCTCTCACTCCAGGAGAAAGACTGGAATGTGAGTAGGCTGATAAAAAATAACCATTGAATGAAAATGCCTATAATCTACCAAACACAGTCTGTCTACACACTATTGTGTTCTTCTACTCCTACTTCATAAGAAGGACATATTGACAGTTGTGCATTGATTTGGTTCTACATCAAGTTGCTGCAAAAAAAAAAAAAATATATACACTTTGCTGCCATTTTTGATAAACCTTTCGAAGTCTGGAGCAGAGCATGCATTTAAGGTTATGTATGTAAATGCATACATATCCTTCCAGCACAATATGCTTGAAGGATAGAAGAAAAAGCAGCATTTAAATTATAAGTATGAAAGTAAAAATATAAAAATAAGGAGCAATAACTTTTTTTTCTATCCAATATAGCTACACAAGTAAAGGCTCCTTTGTTCTAGTACCACTTCAGCAGCCATGAATATTGTAACCAATGTATGTAAAGTAACTTATTCCCAAGTCATTCTGGCTTTATGTTACGGAGTGGTACTAGAATAACACTGGAGCTAGGTGGGAGTTTTTTGTAATTTTGTTACAGAATTTTTCTTCTGGGTTTCTTCTAAGCCACCCACTGTGCAAACAAAAGATTAGGAACTGGCTGGAATTACCAGGTGAGATTGCCTGTCTCTCCAGTGTCAAGGAGGGACTGAACTACTCTGAGTTTTGGGACAGCTAAGAAGTGGGTCAGTAGGCTATCTGGGCTGTGTTTGAGAGGCACTGCTGAAATGTGCTATAAATTAACCCATCCACAGCCAGAACAGTTTAACCCACACACAAAAGGCATTGCATGTAACATTGCAAATAATTGCACTCACATAATGTGTCTCAGCTTACCCACACAAGCTGGAATGTCACCTCTCCATCACATGCAACTCTGTCACAGAGCAATGAAACAACCACTTACATTTTCTACCGCAATCTGAGTATGGCTCTTACTCAGGAAGTGCAAAGGCTGAGAGGTAGCCTCTGCTCCCGATGAGAACTGGTATCTCCCATTCCCAAGGTAAATGGAGATGGGAGAAACCAGAACAGTGAAGAATCTTTCTCATTCCTTTTTTTGTGATAAAACACTGGAAGTCATGAAGCCAGTGGGAACAGGGAAAAAGTGTCTGATGCTTACTTAGTGGTTCATATGAGTCAGAGGACAGAAATAGAAATCCACAAGAATCCTGAAATTAACAGATTAGACAGAAAAAGCCCCAGAAGTCCTGGAACCTGGGACTGGAATCTCAGACAGTACCTTTCCTTCATCCCATTCTATGCTCTGTAAGTGAATATGTCATAGTGTAATATTGCCTTCAAATGGACTCCCTCAATTCATGTGCTATTACAAAACTGGACATGAGGTTTGCTCAGCAACGTACCCAAAAATGTAGTTAATTTCTCTATAAAAGGAAAAGGTCTCCTGTGCCTATAGCTTGCCTTTGTAAAACCCACTTACTTCACTGATACCAGTGGAGCTGCATGCCTATGCACAGGAGGAAAAAACAACCCACTGTAAGCTGGACTGATCAAAGTGACACTGGTCTTCACATAAAAACATCAAAATAATGCTTTAATTACTTTGTTTTAAAAAGGAAAACAAGATATTCCCTTTCCCATTCCATCTCTCCTAGCAAAGAAATTGAATACTTGTAGTAAACATACATTATGATGTGCTATAAGAAACCTACAAGACTATCATATATCAACAGGTTTCCATCATCTTCTTAAGAGGGGAAAAAATATACTTGAGAGAGAAATACAGTGTGTTTCTTTTCTGTATGTACACATATATAAGCCTTAAAGCAGAGGTGATAAAAACATGCTAGCCTGGGACTATAAGCTATAAATAAAAATACTGTTGTCATCTACTTAAAAAGAAAAATTAGTCTTTAAAAAATACTGAGAAGACAACACAATGATGGGGGGAAGAGATGAGTGCATCTCCCCTCCCAAATCATTATCATTTATACCTTTGAATAAGAGAATTCTTCTGATTTTGTACATATTGGTTTCCTTATTTATGAATGTTATCCATAAACTTTCTTGTCCTCTGGTTGAAATACCACCTCAATACTCTATGATAGTAAATTCCACCAACTCATAAAAAAGCTAAAAAATATTTACTTCAGACTGTTTTATACACTGGTCCTCCTCTTTATGTGACTCCTTTTTCATTAGTGGAAAAAGTGAATAAAACTATCAATATTATTTTTCATTATAGTACAAACTTTATGCATCTCAGCCCTGTTCTTTTCATTACCCTTCTGTTCCCCAACACATATGATGTTATGTCCTATAAAATACTCCCTCCGTTCATCTGAACATTTATTCTCTTCTTCTGAGTTTTCAGTGAATATTGTGCCCCTGTTAAATGCATCTTAGACAATAAACCTGTACTGTTGACATACTTCTCAATTTTCCCAGAACAAAAAATTAAAGACAAGAATATTAGTTAATCTTAACTATTACATCTGATCCCAAGATCACCTAAATCAAAAAAAGATCTCATTAACCCAGAATTATCAGAACTTCAACATTTTGATGTTTTACAGAACATTATTTGGCATCACAAGGCCTTATCATCAAGATTAACAATCTTCTGACATCATCCTCCTCATGGTTTTGGCTAACACAAACTACCCTGACAGTGCTTCATTCAACTTAATCTATAAAGATTCATCAGTACTAAGGAATTAATCAAACAAATGCTCTTTTTTTATCATGAGCTGTTTTCCATTAACAGTTAACTGGTACTCTCCACTTACTATTTTCACTTAAGAGTCTCAGTTGAAGGCTCCTGTCCAAATCTTTTTGTAAAAGCCAATTTATCCAAACCAGCTCTAGTAAGTATTTTTTTCATTAACTTCACAAGTTGCTTTTTAGGCTAAAAGAACATAAGAAATGCTTGCTTGTCCTCAGATCATTGTACTAAATCCTTTTTTTTAAACTTATCAGAGTATTAAATAGTTTGCAAAATGATCCATGCTTTTTGTTTTAAAGTCCAAAAACTGCTGGAGTTTGTGTGATGAAATATTTCCTTACCTCCCAGAGTCGAAGAATATCTTGAAAACTAAATTCCCTTTTAAATCTGATAAGAAGCCACCGGAAGCAAAAATAAAGGTAGCCTGAGTCTTGAGATTCTAGGAATAAGAGTGTGACATTTCAGAAGCATCAAATTTGGTTCAGACAACAGGTGAAAAAAAAATAAACCCCACACTTTACACGTACATGCTTACACCACTGATTTTTAAGATGGCAGGACCTTTTTAGAATCAAAGATTTTTGCCAGAGCATGGCATATTTTTAAAATTGGTAACAGGATGACCCTGTTATTTCAATAAGCATGGAGCAATTATTGAAGTATTTTAGGCATTATAAAGTTACAAGCCCTGTACTCATATAATATTGGAATTATATCTAGACTGGTAAGGAACAGAATGCAGGAAGCTGTTTCAGTAACTGGGAATGAATAATACACCTACCTAAATAACTGCAAAATCCACTGTCTAGTAAACGAAGCAAATGACTCAGCTGAATAAGTTGTGTCTTCATACCCTGCATATGTTCTTCAAAATTCTGATGCTGTATGGAATAAAACATTAGCACTGTCATTTTCATTAACTCAATTTTGAGATTTGCAGCTATTTTAAAAGAAGTTTTGTTATTGCAACAGTGATTCTCACCCTTTAGGTATTTAACATATGGATATTTAACTGTACTTCTCTCTAATTAAATGTCTGCCTTTTACTGAGAAGTTTAACTAAAACACTGAACTGTATTTCTTTGCTAACGTTTTTGTATGTAATAAATGATAGTTTAAATCTGCCTAAGCTCTGTACTTCCCAGCAGCATGACTGCACTCAAACAAAAATACCCAAATTTTCTTTTACTTTCATATCAGTCGCACACTCTTTTGCCACATGCACAAGTCATAAAAGGTTCAGTTTGTGGGAAGCTTAAACTGCATTTAACAAAACCCAAAAGGCAGGTATATAATGGAACCACTATCCTGAACAAAATCCTGCTTGAGGACTCCTGATAAACACAAATTTGTCTGTGACAGTTACTTTGGAATTCCTAAGGAGCCAAGTATGTCTGTATCATACAGCAATACTATTGCAAACCCACCACAACCTCAATCAACAAAGCATATTAACTCCAAACATAAAATGACTGCTTTAAAAGAATTCAAAAAACCCAGTGAAATTTATAAATAAAATTAACCCCAAATACTATCCGTAGCTTATCTGTTTATGTGGGCTAAAAAAGCCTAATTTTACCATTTGATCCATGTATGATACAAAGCACCAAAAGGCATCTACTTCATTCTCCATAACATATAAGACAGGTGACAGCAAGTCGCTCATCCCCTGCACGTAACCTTGATGGAGAAAAGGAAGAGGGGAGAAAAAGCAAAAAGAAATTTAAACTCAGCAGTTAAACAGTAATTTTTCAATGTGATGAATGACTGAGTGAAACAAATATCAGCACATACAGATACTATAATTCTCCAATACACTACCAGTAAAGACAAATTTGTATTAATAGACATCAATATCCAGCAGATCTGCTAAGATTTACAAGCCATTTCTGCCAATCTAAAGAGAACATAAAGCAAACACATTGTTCTAATAGCTGTTAAAATATGTACAAACTGAGTTTGCACACAACAGATTTTTAGTAAAGATGTTCCTATTTAGAACTCAGGAGCATATATTGATATTTTTAAGATTAAGTCTCTATCTTGCACCATCACAAATATAAACTTGTATATAGTGTCCTTTCTATTTGTACTTGGTTACTTTCTCCTTGATGTTTAAAAATTGTGAATATCTTTGCATTCCCCCACCCACTCCCAAATGAAGATTTTCTTCTCAAATTCATTTAAAGAGATGTTGAGTTGCAATTCCAGAAAAACACTGCGCAATAGTTCTCATGAAGAAAACTTTGCATTTTCCACTACTTTTTTTTTTTTCTGTCACCGAATATGCTTTGAAGATTCCTTTATTTAAGGAAATTGGGACTGTTCTGCTTGGACAGTACTTGAAATACACCCAAGCCTAAGACCATCTGTGTAACCGAGCAGACAACAATGAAGAATTCAACCTATCAAAGTGAGAAAGGGAATTAATAGTAAAGTATTGCTTGCAAGAATCACAAAAGCAACACTTATCTAGATCTGATTCAAGGACATGCTTTTAGGTTTTGTGCCTAGAACTGGTGAATAAAGTTCATACCACCTAAAAGGTACTCACACACTTTCAAGAAAAGCTTTCATTTAACTGGAGAAGGAAATGCCCACTAAAGCATACCACTTTTACCAACAGCTATAAAATTTCAGTTGTATAAAAAATGTTTTACAGATTTTTACTGTTTTTAAATGCTTCTTCCAGCTTTCTTCTTTGCAATTAACAGTCCATTTAAGTAGAGCATAATGATTTTTACAGGTAATTTTTCCCCCTTCTTCCCAACTCTTCCAATTACCACTGATGCTAGTGTCAGCTTATCTATTGCCCAATTGTTGCTGACCTCTCTTAATAAGAGAACACAATTAATGTGTGTATCTATCATCAATGATTGGTTCAACATAACATTTCTCAGTTGGCTGACTTTATTTCTTAATGATGTAATTGTACTGTGTAACTGAAAAGAGGATTAGAGTCAATAACTGAAAATATGGAGCAGCTGTGAGAAGAAAACTAGAATAAGTTACAGCAAACACGTAAATAATTAAAAGGCCAAAAGAAAAAAGTTTTGTTCCCCACATATTAAATACTACAGCTAAATAAAAATAAATGCAGAGAAAATTCTGTCCAAGACAGTTTAAAAGTCTATTTAATAATAAAACCAATTTCATTAATGCAGACTTACAGCATTAATTCAGAAAAATATTCTATTAACAACTGTTCTGTCCCCTCCCCTATCCGACTGTTTCTGGCATTATTCAGACCCCTCTAAAGCTGCTGTCAAAAGATCAAGAGCAGCACTGCACCAATGTGTAGAAGCCTTGGACAGTTACTATGTCAAATTTACTGTATTTCCATTATTCCTGCTTGTTTATAAAACAAAAGACTTATCCAGTGTGCACATTTAAGCCATCTCAACAATGTTTTTAACAGAGCGGGTGGTGAATCTGCTTTACTTTCACCTATAATGTCACTGTGCATTAATGAATGCTGAAATGTGGGAAGAGGTGAAACAGAGCTACATGTTTAAACCACCAGTTTTAGTCTTCTCTTTTTTTAAGCCAAAGAACAAGACTGTTTCAAAGAGAACGATACACATACACAGCTGACAAGAAGTCCAACTCTGCAGCATGTTTACTAGTGGTTAAAGATCTAATCTCACTTTTTGTTTTCAAAATCCGGCACGAAGCGGGCTTTTAGAATCCCGAATTTTTTCTGATACAGAATACCCAAAAAAACTCCCAAGTACACAACAGCCAAATGTCATGCCAGGGGTGAAGGGGGAACCAACTGCAAGTAACTTTTCCCTCGTTCCCAAGACAATTAACAAGAAAACAAGACTTAGCCATCACATTAACAGTGTGATTAAAGCAAGATGTTATATGCTCTTCCCTCTGCAGCAGATGCATGCACTAAAATGTAATTCTTGACAGATTGCTAAGTGCACTTCTCAAGAACCAGCTTTTAAAATATTCACAAGAACACCATGTTTACAAACAGCTGGTTCAGCATGCTGAGCTTTAATTACAGCAGTGGCAGCTGGCTTATCATTTTTATTGATATTATCAGTCTTAAAAATATGTATAACATTCAAGCTCCAAAGACCCAAATCCATTAAAAACTCTGAAAAGCAAGACTGCTTCTGTTCTATTAAAAAAGTTAACACAAAAAAACCTAAACCACAAAAACTTAACAAGAACCACACAAAAACCCCCAAAATAACAAAAGAACCCCACAACAGTAGGTCTGTGGTTAAGATGAACTACCACTTAATTCCCAGTCCCACCACAATTGATGAGTTCAGATGCCTAAGACAGGCACCAAATTGAAGAGAGGAAGAAAAACTGAACAAGGTTACCTACATTATTAAATACTACAAAATATTCAATCATTTTTTAAAACATTTACAAAAAGTATTGTAATCAATACAAGTTCAATTCTATTAATAAGACTTAGTATAAGCAAAGCTGCATATCAGAAGCCAAGAACAGGGACACAACTTACCTAAGTCAAAGTCATACATGCAATAGGTCATCAAAATATCATGAAGTAAAATCAGTCCTGGATTATCTTCGCCTTCATAGAACTTATTTGTTCGATCTGTCCTGTTAACATCTTTTTCTAAGAAAACAGTCCAGATTTAGAAACACTTTCAAAACCAGTCTTACAAAGCCAGTATCAAATTAATTCAGAATGTCTAAGCTGATGATTTCTCCCTCAAACACTGAAGCAAAACTTTAAAGTGTTTGAGACAACTGCATAACTGAATGTCATTTCAAAATAAAGACTATTTTAAAATAAAGAAAATCTTTCCTATCTGCAATGAAAGGATTTGCTTACAAACATATTTTAAAGCTTTCTGCCTTTTCTTTGATAATACATTTTATGGAAAAAAATCCTGATTATAATTCAGCAAAAATGTTTTACACTTAAGAGGATTAAAAACAATTTTATGTGAGTTAACTCTACAATGCCATTTATGAATACTGATGCAACGCAGCATAAGCCATAGTTGCAAAGTTCCAACATGGTCAGCTCCAAGACACTGTGATAGTTCATAACAGCATTTTATAAATACTGTGTAACAAGCTCCTGTAACTCATAGCAGATGAAACTGCCTCTTTCATCAGGCAGTTTTGATGCCTGAAACATACGAAGCACACAGCATACTCTGTAATAAGGTGAAATTCAAGACCAACATACTTTGAAATTTTGCAAAATTTTGAATGCAGCTTGACAAAAGGAACATTTTGTAGTTTTGACTCTATTTCACTATATAACCCTCATATTGCCACGTACATTTCAAAAGCTTAAAAATCAAAATAATTGTCTCAACAGAAACGTCTGTCCTTGTTTTAACTCAGAATATTTTTTTCTCTGTTAACATTCTTTAAAAATGTAGTTTATGAATCTACCAAGACCAGATTTTGACCCTTTCACCTTGCCTGTTGAGTAACTGCCTGAAGTAAGTTTAGTCTTTCTCTCAGAGTAACGAAGAAGTCTTGGCCTGACTCCTGAAAAAATATTTAGTAATCCTAAACATTGGTGCCCAGATCTCACTACCAAAGAGAACTGGTAATACTTGGCATAATTTGGTGAAATTTTTAGAAGCAGGTGTAAAACCCCAGAAGTCAGAATGCACATACGCAAATCCCTATAAGAAATCATAAAATATGAACTGACACATTTTCATTCTTATTGTACATCATTATTTTAAGAACATTTCCAGTAAAAACACATTATGACAGAACACAAAATGAAGAGTCTTTTGTTATTAAGTAAACGAAGTTTAAAAATACAGCCAGTTTGTAACACTAATATGTAAAGCTCTGAGTTACTCTAGTTGAGAGAGTTTTAATATTAAATGTATAATCAAGTTCAGACACCTCTGAACAGAGCAACATTTCATTTTTAGTGCCTCTTCATGCAGGCTCTTCAATTTCATATTAACTTTTAAAAGTGTGTGTGCATTTAGGTATGTTTCTAAACATGAATTTACCTATAAGACTCCGGTAATCTCTTAATCTTGAATTTCGTTTTTCCTGTTCCTCACTGACAGATTTCCACTGCAGTTTCATCCTGAAATATTCATCCCTGAAGAAGAAAGACAAATTTGAAACTGAACATTCGCATTTCCTTTTTTTAATTTAAGCATCCATTCTTTCTATTTATTCTTTGAGATAAATGGAATAACAACATCCTGTTTATGTAATGTTTTTAGTATAACAAGTTTTAAGAAAATATCACATGTTCTTGCATTCAACACTTTAGCAGCTGTCTTTCAAAAGGTTTTCTACATCACTATGTCTTATAAAAAGATGCAGCTTTTAAATTTATTTTTCAAGAAAGAAGTCACTGTACTCACGTCTTCCTTTTTTGCAGATTTGCTCTCTCTTCTTTAGTGCTAGTCCAAGGAAAATATCCCAAAATAAATTTCCATGCCTCTTTTCTTAAAGTATGGCAGAGACCCTACGGAAAAATGGACATGTCGCATCAACTAAAGTATTACCATACTGTGAGGAAACATTCCTAGTGATAGGAAAGTGATACAACACTTCCCAAAATAGCAACTTGAAGTTGGTTTCTTTTTACATTGTAGCCAACTCTCATATGCTAACTAGGTATCACACTGGGAGGAAACAGGAAGAAAAGAGAATGATTAAACAGAATACTGTAGAAGCACTGGATCCACACTTAGGTAAAAAAAAAACAAACTTTAGAAAATAATTTTCTTCCTATATTTTTGCTTCACTGCTAAAAATAAAAAAACTTACAGACTCTAAGAAGTAAAAAAACTACCTTTAAAAATATATAAAACATAATGCTGCTTCTGGTTACAGTTGCCAAACTTCTGGTCTTGCCATACTGTGACCTTGAGGACTAGTCTTCCATTTATTTGATTTTTTAAACAAATAGTTTCATCTCCCAAGACATGGCCAACCATCAACAAATCTTTCAGTCAAAAATACTAGCATCCACTCAAGAAGCCTGCTTGTCAGAAATCTTCCAAAGTAATGCTCAACATTTTTAGAGTACAAAAATGTATGGAGCTGAATCATATCCTGCTCTCATCAAGAGAGGTTCTTGCAACTCCTGCAGTACAGTCATAAGAATAAGGAATTTTTGCTATGAGAGTCCCCACTTTGGGGATCTTGAGTCATAAATAAAATAGAGCACTCACTCTCTTGGCAATGGGCAGAGATGACAGGAAAGTGGGCTACAGGAAGAAAAGGTTTGTAGTAAATTTCATGATTGTGGAAGGGTCCTTAATTGGGCACATCGGACACGCAAATATTGAACAGTGTTATCATTCTCTACTTCTGCTTGCAAACATGCATCAGCAGGCAAACAACGAATGCATTAAGGCAGCTGGATTTCCACCAAAATACAGAAATACTGAAGTAACATTAGGTGGAAAAGCTACAGGACACAATTAGTTTTCAAAATTTCCATCACTGAAACTAAATTCACATTCATATTGCAAAACCCCTCGGTTCAATTAAAAATACCAGCGAAAGTAATTAGCACGGCTCTGACGAGGGTCAAATCCCAACAAACTGCTGGGCAAAACCAGAAGCTTCTGCTGGAGAAGGATAAGAAAAAACTTTGTAAGAGAAAAGAATAAACCAAATATCCTAACACTGAAATACTGGTCTTTTCCAGAAAGTCACTTTCATTTGTTTTATCACTTAAGCTTCTGTATTTCCAATTAATTTCCTTTAGGCAGCCACAAGATCTCTCTCCTTGTAGAGCACTTTATATAGCTGCAAGACTGCTGAGGTATTTGACTGGCATGAAACCATGCTTTATGAAGTCTCTCAATAATGACTGTCTGGGTCATGCTCAAAGTTCTGCATGAAACATTACAAATGTAATGAAAGCAGCATATCCACATTTGAGAAGGAAAGTAAAAGCCAGATTCAAGCCCTAGGTATTGTTGAATTTAGAAAAACTCGTTACCCCTTTGAATATCAATCGCTTTATGTAGTCAACATCTATAATTCTTCCTTCAGAGTCCATATTCTTAGCCCATTCTTCAGCTGACACAGGCTCTCTTCTACTAACTTCAGGCTGTTTCCCTAGGTCGATCTGAAATACACACAAACGCCTTATATGAATCCAAAAGAAGCACTTCAGTAGCTGCAAACAACTGCACAAATGGTACTAAGCTTGCCACTTTATTATATTGAGTGCAATCACATTTCCACATGCACATACCTCAGCAACTCTAAGGATCTAAGGCTGCACCCACACAAGCAAGCAGTGGGCCAACACAAGCAGATCTGTAGAGTAAGACACTTGGTGCTGAGGACCTGGATATACATGTTAATATTTCAGATTTTGGAGGATCTATGTGTGTTTTAAATAACCTTCTAATACCACAAACACCTCTGAGCTAGCTTCCCATAAACTAATGCAACACAGCAAACAAGGACCATCAGGAGCTTCACTTCAAAAACATATTCCTGATATACATGAGAGTACCTTACAAGAGAACTGAAAACCAACTTGGGTTTGGAGATGCTATAACTACACAGACTGCGCAATGTGACTGGAAAGATCAGTTTTGGTACACAGCCTCTTAAAAAACCCAAGGATCTATGTACTTTCAGAATTTATAACAACTATCAAAAGTTTCAGTTTGTGCTTAGTCTCTCAGTTCCCAAATTGCATGTCTAAGTACAGGAGAATTCGGCAGAAAGTAAATTCTTACTTTCTAAAAATATTTTTATGATAGCAACCCCCAAATCAATTTGTGTTTCAACTCTCTAGAAGTCCAAGGCATTTGTCAGATTAAGACATATAGGTCAATGTTACTTTTCCATATAAAGCATTTGTTACACTTTTTCTCATTGACAAATTTAACTAAGTGTTAGGCAGCAACTTCTTAGAATTACGTAGTTCATGCAGCTACTGCTAAGATATTAACACTAGCTTGAACTCAAAAAATCCCTCATATAAAACAGTTTAATGTCTTAAAAATATGTAAACTGCTCAAATAATAATCACAAGCATTTAAAAATAAACCTTTTCCAAGTATCTCTAAAAGACTCCAACAAGTGTCTACAGTGATTCATGATCCAATTATAAGTTCATTCTAGCTTTGGTTCAAATCATACATATATCTGTAATTTATACACCTTAGACATTAATCATCCAATTAAGTATTTTTTTTAATTTAAAAAAAACCTGAAATGTTAGGAGTGATTAGCCAAGAAAGTTGGTTATTAGCCTGCATTCTCCAATTTTACTTAACGTGGCTCTAATTGACCTCAGAGGAAAGACTGAGCATAAAATCAGTCACCTCTTAAGGTAGTGCCTCTAACATAACTATAGTCACCGTTTCATTACTTACAAACTTCCTTTCAAAGAAAACTCGCATTTGCATGTATAAAAATGACATATTCAAAAGTAACTGATTATGATCTTAACTCTTGAGAATAAATGGTAATATGCCACAATTGCATAAACAGTATAACTCATCATGCTTCAAGTCCTACCATTCTTTTATGCGAGTGCATAAAAAACAATCAATGCATCTGTATCATTAATTTTTAACTCACTCGTGTAATGACTTCAAATCCTGGTTCTTCCTGCTGATTTATCTTCAGCCCTGGAATGGCATCATTGAGAAAGTCTGCCATTTCTGATGGTGGTCGCCTCTGATTTGATGGATCATTTGAACGTAAACTACCGACAATAAAGTTTGTGACTCTGGAAAATTTTCCCATTGTTACCGTGCATGGATCTTTCTTCAATTTCTGTTATAACATGGAAAACAAGCAAAACACAAACATTTGTGTTTATAATATATTTGTAATATATATATATTTGTAATTCTTGTATTCAAAGCAAAGCACCACGAAATGTACCGTAGACCTCAAAATTATTTAAGTTTCATGTATTGATAGTAATACAGATGAACATTGCATGATTATAAAACATATCTTAAGTATGAAGATAATACTGCTAATTGACTTGAAAGATGAGATAGCAGTGTTCTCAGTAAGCCTGACCTACACATAGAAGTGGATCAGATCCACTGTTTGCTGTCAGTGATTCATGGCACAAAACAGATACCTAACAACCAGTTTCCCTACCCCCACAGAGAAAACAGTCTGAACAATCATGTATTCTGCTAGGAATTTACACAAATCTTAATTTGACAACTAAATCCAGAAACTAATGTAACTAATTCATGAAGAATTTCTTTAATCATACACATCGGTGGGTCAACACTCTGGCCTCATTTAAGTCACTCAAGTTTTGCTGCTGACTTTCCTAAGTCCATAAGCCCCACCAAATGATCAGCAGTTGTAGTATTAAAAAACTCCATATTTTTAGGCAATGCTGATCTCTTTGCTGCTGTATTTCCATTATTCCTTCAAAAGTCTCAGAAACTATCAATGAAAAGAATACTTAGTCAAGGAAAACCTAGAAAATTATAATTAATATGCTTTGGCAACTTCTAAAATTTTTCCTTTCCCCTCTAAGACCTTCTGTATCCAAATGTATGCATCACAGAGAACATGAACTTGAATAGATTTGAAATAATACAGGAAAGTTAAGAAGTTATTACATCACAGAAAACAACTTACAATTAAGTGTATTTTCTATAGTAAGCATTTGGTTTAGGATAAAGTTAATGCTTCTACAATGGCATTATTCTTGGCAATAATTAACAACAACATCATAAATGGCATTAAATCATTACTCAGAGAATATTCCTGTGACATGGTAGAGTGCATTTTTTCAATACATGTCTTCAGAATAAAAAATTTGAAGATAATACATACTTGAAATAAGCCATATGATGATTCATCAAAGAGATTTTCAAAAGACTGAGACAGTGACTTCTGAGCCTTCACAAGAAGAACCCGTTCATCATGTGGAGATCTGCAATAAAATTAAAGAAGGGTGTCTGGGTGTGACTGGTTTTTTCTGTAGTTTTCAGAACATTACTGGTTTTCTGAAGCCACATTTCAGGCTTTGTGCAAAAAATAAAAGATTTTATGCAAGATCATTCTTAGTCCTTGGCACAAGTTAACCAACCAATGCTACATGAAACAGGACCTTCATTTTTCACAAGATTACTTATTTCCATATTAATTCTGAATCGTACTGTTTTATTCTCTGTAAAATGAAGCTTTAGAAAATTTTTTGAGAAAGTACTCTGGAAGATAACTCCATTTACATGTAGGTGACAAAATTTTCTTCAAGTACATTTTTCTAGTTTTGATAATGGACAAAATAATGTGACACAGGAAATGTAGTGAGACACAGTAAGCCTCAACACAATACACACTGAAACTCCCTTAACACAATAGAGGAAGTCAAAAGAGCTTATGTCACCCATACAGTTAAGGAATTCTTTCTACAGTTAGTAAATCTTACATTATGGCACCCTGTAAAACATTACATTACGGAATACAAACTGCTTTTCAATGTATGAAAGCACATCAACAAATTTCTAACCAATAGTACTACAATAGATCCTGTCAGAATAATTCTAAGATTCATACTGATAGGAGCTTAAAAGACACCAGAGCCATTGTACTGCGAAACAGAACCATTTCAGTACAGCCCTGCAAATATATTTGTGTAGACTCCAAAAGCTTAATGAACACAAACCCAGCTTGGCCTAACTCACTGTATTTGTACACTCCTGCTCAATACATTTGCTACTCAACAAGGTTCCATAGGCAGATGAAAATAGTGACAACAAAGGCACTGAAACCATGCTGCTCCTAGTAATGAATCTGTTCTTTTGCTCTCACACCTTCTCCCCCTGCAACATCCCATTTTGTCCCCTTCTTCAGCACAGGCACCCCATTATTTTCTTAAGCAGCTGCTGAATCACCAATTTGCTGCTCAGTAGGTGACAGGAGGGGGAACAGCTCAGAAAGCAGGCTGACATTCAAGCCGCAGAGTTTGTATCCAGGCAGAAGAAAGCCAAGCACTTTGCCACCTGACCCTAATCCATTGCACAGACTTATATTTATAAAATACCTCTCTATTGCTCTCTCACAAAGTTTAAAACCACTATTTCTAGTCTTTGAAAGAAAAATTACTTTTCTTCTTATTAGCACCTGCATCATCTACCATGTTATTAAAGTCAAAGATAAGAACTTTAATATGCCTTATCTCTTTCCCATTCCAACAAGACAGGACACTGTAAACACTGACGGATATGAAATGCAACAAGAGATCTTATTTTGAGACAGCCAGACATCACAGTCATAGTTCTGAGGCAGCAACAGTTAATGAAACTCAACTGGCTTTTTCTAAAGAGCAGCACAGGGGCAAAGGCTGAGTCATGTATTATGTTTTCCTTAACTAAAAGAATTAAAACTTTGTACCGTATCTTCCTTTTAATTAAACACACTTTCTGGACAGTCAAGCGGGTATCAACACCTACTTAGGTAATGTTCAAATATTTGTGAGCTATACACTTTCTGAAACTTCTCACAGTCCTGCAACTTAGAAAGTGTCATCTGTGCACATGGTATTTTCTCAATATTAGACTGGTGCAAAAAAACTAGAAGGCACCTAATCCTCAGAGCAACAAATTACAACTATTTTAAATTAGTTTAGCTGCTTCATGCTTATTTCAGCAATGGTGTGATATTTATATATAAAGAATGGTGTTAGAGAAGGACAAAATCTTGTGAGGTAACAGGAACATAAAAAAATACCTATAAAGATAATATATAGATAAGCTAAAATTTCTGCCTTAATATCAATATCCCATGTTTTGTAAAATACAAGTTGTGATAACAAGTAATTACGCTGGCAAATATTTGATTGTGGCATCCAGACAGCTGAGTAAGCGTCCTTTTCTAAAGGAGGTTGTGAGCTGAGATACATTAAGTACTAAAGAATGAATAACCATTAGAAAACAACAGAAACATACAGATTGACTCTGTCATTTCCGTAACTTGGATGGCCTATTTGTTCTTTCCTCTTTCCTTAGAAAAAAATAATCGTCATAATTCATGACTAGCAAACAGAAGATAATTTAGTGACAGAAGAGACCTTAACTGAATAAGAAAATTAAAACTGGAAGTTCCTGCTCAGGTCAATGCTTAAGGTCATCCAAATTGAATTTCTGTAGCTGTCATTGCTTTTTGCTTTAAAGTTCCTGAAGTATCTGCTCTTGCATTCATTAATGCTTACAACTGTTCAAGGTGGCAATACCAAGCAGCACAGCACATCCTGCAAGCTTCAGCATCACGTCAAGTTTTGCTGTCTTATCCTAGAAATTAGTTAGAAAATTTCAAATATGTTGCTGCAGTCCACAGGCAACAGATTACACAGATCTGATATAAAGCTTTCTGTGACTCACAATATAATATAGGTGTTTTTCCAGTGTTTGCTATACCAGTTGCTCCCAAAACCTGCCCCAGTCTACCAGCAGCTAGTCAGAAGGTATCCACAAATAAGTAAACACAGCAGTATGCTCAAAAAGGAACAGTTTCCTTGGGGAAAAAGGAAGGGAGGGAGGGAGGGGGATGGCAGGACAACAACATTTCCTTACTCCTGCAGAGGCTGGGAAATTATGAAACTAAATGAAAAGATGTTCAAGCGAACCTAGAGAAAAAAAATCCCTCAGGATTTAAGATGAAGTTGTCATTCAGGATTTTCTAATCCACAGTTGTACAGAGAATATTCCTATTTACAAGTTCATCTTCTCCCCCTATTGGCCTCTCCTTTGGTCTTCCTGACTTTTCCCCTTAGAAAGCTCACATACAATGCTACAGCCAGTACCATTCCACCAACTGGACACACTGACCATGCTACCTTCTCCAAGCAGCTGAAAATTTCTGATTATCACAAACCCCAATACCGTGTCTTGAAACTGTCAATGCCTTTCACAAATCAGCTCAATAAATATACAACCACTCACATGCTACTGACTTGTTCTCCAGCAAAATTTTCCTCAGTATTACTCAGCATCAGCCTGCTCTACTTGTTGAAGGCATCTCTGGCCTCAGTGATGCTACCAATGTAAGAAGAGCCCTCTGTAAGGATTCCTACAGCCATTTCATTATCCACCTTCAAATCTGGCATCAGACTATTATGTTGCAAGCGACAATAGCAAAACACTTTTGAAAACAGATTACATGTTACACTGGTATTACAGCTATTATAGGTATACATGTTATAGCGTATTTATTTCTTCATATTCTATCCAACCTTATTTACCTGTTGGCTTCTTAAATTATACTTATGCCTACATGGTGAGAGCAGAAAATTTTATTTTATTCTACACTTATGCCATGCTGATCAAAAAGGCTTTTATTCTAGTAAAAAACTTGGAGATAACGCAATATAACCACACAACACCCCAAATTATTTAACAGAATGATAAGATCTTAACAATATTTACACTCAGAAAGTTGATTTGTGCAGTAAAGATCAAGAGTGAAACACTGACCAGGCAAGAAATTACCCGGGAACAGAATTGTGGGGGAAAACATTTATATACCAATCGATTTAGTTGACAGTACTGTAAGTTACCTTGCACACTCATGTAAATACTCATGCATATTTTGCACAAAGGAGACAATCTCAAATTGTAACATAGATTATTCCATTTTATGAAAGTAGTCATGAAGGATTTAACTTTTACACTGCATGTTCATAAGAAGCTTTTGCACCCACTAGAGGGAACAATCGAGGCATTCGGCGCTAGTAACGCTTCAGATTCTAAAATACTTCGTAAATCAATCCAACAATTTTTAACTTCAGCTTACATTCCAAACGCACACGTGAAACCACAATTTCAGCCACCTTGAAAGCTATTTCTACTAATAGAAAAAGGACTGGAATAACAGTCAGGAAGTATTAATCTGAAATTCATTATGTGATTTAAGTAAACCAATAATCTGCATTTTACAGAACTAAGAGTTGTCTGATACTTACTCATTCAGTGTAATGTGCTTTTCAAGACATTTAATGAATGGTTTGCTATCTCCCTGATGAAAGTGAAGAGCTGGAAGCTTCACATCATCTTTCAGACAGAACACCAAATAAGACCATCCCATGCCTTGTTTGTTTTGTTTGATTGATTTCAGATCTGTCAAACTGAACAGGAACGACCACTTGCTTTCTCTGTTTGCATGAGTTGTAGCATCTTAAAAACAAAATTAGCACAATTTCAGTTTGACTTTCAGTGTTAGCAATTATAAATACATTATATCTGTCACTGTTCCTAAAAACAAACTGAAAACCTAAACACCAGCATTGGTTCTAATAATAAAATACACACTGTAAGTATTATTTCTAGATTTTTGAGTCTTCTTGTCTTCTATGGACTTGCAAAACAATCAACAAGTCCATCAGGCTACTCCCCTAAAACTGTACCTACAGTTTATAGGAAAAGATTTTTCACCCAGGGGATGGTTGGGCACTGGAACAGGCTCCCAGGGAAGTGGTCATGGCATTAAGCTTAACAAGAGTTCAAGAAGGATTTGGACAACACTCTCAGGTACATGGTGTGATTCCTGGGGTTGTCCTGTGCAGGGCCAAGAGTTGGACTTGGATGATCCCTGTGGGTCACCTGCAGCTCAAGATACTCTGTGATCCTACAACAGAAGTGGTCTAGCAGTTAAATGTACATCTGCTGTATCAAATTCCAGCAGCAAGCTAAATCCAACCTGCACTCCACCAGGTAGGGCTACTTACTCAAACAAAACATGATACACACTACAATCCCATAACCTATATATTGCCCACAGTTACTAGCCATGTGCTGTGTAAGGCTGCTACCAAAGGGCAAAAGAATTGGAAACCTCCCCCTCACCCCTTCCTCCTGTAGTGTGCAAGCTTGTATACATCCTGTGCAAGACTGTATATATTCAAGAAGAAGAGATTAAAGTGTACTTTATCACAGGACACAAAATTGCCAGCATGTCTAGAAGGAATCTGGGACACCCCTGGCCTGCTCCCATCAAATTACAGCAATTGCAAATAAGCAAGAAGTGGCAAAGAGCATTATCCAAGTCCATAGTCCTCAGTGACACTCAGTATGGATGAAGACATGCTCTGCTGACTGGAGTTGAAAATTCAATACCAACTAGTGATGTGACAAACCATTTTTACCCAACAGAGATGCTCTGTGTTTGTGTGTGTGCATGTGTGCGTATAAAAGCCAAGGACTGTGCTTTACTCAGAAACATTCATAATCTGACATCCAAACCCTGTATTCATATGTGACAGACATGACATTTAAAATCACTATAAAGATGGTAAAACAAGCACAATAGTCCCCAGTTACAGGCTGTGAAATAGTACATGGAAAACAAGTATTACTAAAGAAAAAACACTATGTGAGAATCGGAGGAAAAAAGATTACTTGAGAATCACTGTTCTTTCACTACAACTCGTTTTTCAACATCTCTACTGAGACACTATAACAAAAACGGTGTAGCCATAAAATTATTTTGCCCAAGTAAAAAAGACCATGTAGAAGACCCATGTATGTCATAACTGTACATTCCATCTCCCCCTGCTGCTGCAGTATGGAAAGGCATTTGAGCAGTAAACCACTTATTTTTTCATTTTCACTTCTAATATGACACCTAGTTTGAATTCCATCTCTTTTAAAGAATGCAAGCCCAGTGCAGATAAAACTGCTACCACATTTAACGATGAAGCAAGAAGTTAGATTTAATGTTCATTTTCAATACAACTCTCTACCAATTTAAAGAAAAAAACAGAGGCAGATGACAGCTATTCCATTTGTGATTTTTTTTCCACACCCAGAGATTCACCTCTTACCACAAATGAATCCCAGCCTTTCAAAAATGCTGTTCTAAAAGGCAATTCTTCAGTTACAAGTTACCATCATGGAAGAAAACCAAAACACCATACACACAAAAAAGCCCTCTACATTTTTTTTAAGTACCTCCATTTGAATGAGGTTTCTTCTTAAAAGAGACTGTGCTGACCATGTCCCATTCTGCTTCATAACTACTTGGACGGTCTACTCCTCGGGAACATTTTTCTTTTGGAGTTTGAGTCCACTCCACAACAGAACTGGAATCCTGAGAAAAACAACAAAAGCAACTATCAAAAAACACAAGGCATGAAAATTGACCTGGTTTCTCAGATCCAATATGAAGAATCAGCATCTTTATTTTGTAGATTAAAAGAAAATTTATTGAAATCCTCAGAAACGTGATACAGTTCAATACAGGAAATTTGGACTTATAACTAAGACTATGTGGTTTTCCTTAGTAAATTCCAACATCCTAAAATATCTTTGCCTCTCTTGCAGACCCTATGAACATAACCAAGTGTTCATTTAAGTGTAAAACTTGAATCTTTTTTAGTCACATCCTCTTAATACTGCTTAAATACCACATATCACTGCATCTTGGAACCCCCACAGACTTCTATTTTTATTTTGCATTAGAACAGCACCTCTCACTTTTGTGTCTAACTATGAAGAGTGAATCACCGAACTACAACACAGTAGATGTAGAGGGACTGGTGTCTGTGATATATTTACACTCATTTGGGCTTTACTATTCATAGTTAGTCCTCTACTATTTTATTTGTGAACCAAGTGAAAACTTAATACAGTCCACCTACACATGTACTCTAATAACCTGAACTGGCCTGCAGTCTGCAAATAAGATTCCTACATATAGCTATTAATGCCAATAATAAATAAGCTTTGCTTCCAGTTATGAGATCACCTACGCATTAGTTAACACAAAATAAAATCTCTAGAGAAACATAATGAGGAACACTGATAACTAAAAAACAAACCTTTCCAGCACAGAGGATATTAGAAGTATCCAAAGTCTCATCCAGTGGTCTCCAGTCTACTACCACTTCATTTTCCTACAATACAAATCACAAAAAATTCAACACTACACAGCAAAATACCTATTGCCATATATAGTCATGGTGTGACTATGTTAAAACTTACATATACATATAAATGATGACAATGTCAAACACAATGTGATGTTTGTTCATTTACAAAATCCTACACTTTAAAAAGGCATTTAAGATTTGCCAAACTTGTTATGTGCTTTGCCAAAAAATACACAGAATTTCTGTAACTGTATCATGCCAATACCTTTTCTATGACACGCAGTATTCCTGCTATTAGGCTGTCCTGGTCATCATTTTTTCCACAGGAGGAGTGAATGAAAACTCCTTCATGCTCATATACAACCTGTAACAAAATGAGTAATGAAATTTTTAAAAAACGAGATTTTAAAATCGCTTATCCCTCTATGGTACTCATTATCATTTTGACTCACTGACAGAGATTGAAATAAATACTTCCATCTTGTTAGGCATTTTGTTACACAGAGTCCAAGATTCGAGTCTTTCACTTACCTAAATCAAGAAACAATAGAAAATGGAACTTGTCCAACTTACCCTCTAAGCAACATACTGACTACTACTACTTCATCAGAACACCACAAGAAAATGCATTCAATACCTAGCTCTTTTTAAATCAGCAGGCACAGGTTCAGTGACAGTCCTATACAGCTTTTAAAACACTAAAAGGCTTTCTTATACAGTGCCTTTCTGCCACCTGCCATTAAGCAAGTCAAAATTGTAAAACTAATTTAAATTAAAAAATGGACCAAATAGTGTAAAAATATGAACTCCAGAGAAATAAAAAACTACACCCTGAAATTAAATGCCTAATCCTACATTCAGGGCCAGTGGCAAAGATTCCATCTAAAAGGTAGAATATGTAACAGTTGGATAAGAAAAACTTGTAGGAGTGCGCACGGCCCACATAACTTTTGCATTTAAGCATTTGCAAAACCCTTCACAGTATTCTGATCATGCCCGCAAAAAAAAATAAAAAGAAAATCAGAGAACCCTTGGCTGTCAAAATTTACCAGGCTTTTCAAAGCTACTTACACATACTCTTAAAAGCTCTATAAATACTGTAAATGGGTCCTATTTTACACAGATCTAAGCATGAAAAGTCCCTTAGATTTTGTGAAAGTGAAATAAATCAAATAGTAACAGTAATTGTTTCAGAACCATTTTCATTTTCACACCAAGCTGCAAACACTGCCTCAAGAAACATATTTTTAAAGGCAAAGCCTAGAAATGTTTAACTAATCAGAGACAGATATTGTATTTCTTTGGTTCTAAAATATCAGGAGGTGTTTTTCTCATTTATCCGCTTTCTAAAATCATTACACTTGTAGTCAGGCCAGTAAACTAAAAGGTTAGGTGTGTAAGCTTAACTAGTCAGATGAGAAAACATGGCTTAAAAAGAGCAGTAAAATTCACTTAACTCATCCTCTCTGTTTTAGTTTTACTTCAATTCCTCTACCTTTTACACAAGCAAGAAATTTCAGGAGTGTTCTGTTTAAACAGAAATATCACTTGGAAGAAATCTCTAAAGGTCGCTTAGCACATCTCCCGCTTGAAGGATTATTAACATCATTGCCTTTCAAATATTGGAAGTATTCTTTCCTGTTCTCTATTACAGTTTTATTCTCTTTTCTATCCAAAAAGTTCCTCCCTCTATTTCTACCAATTATCTGTTTTCAAATTCAGTTCTGTTCAAACAAGGCAACCTTGACATTTATTTAAAATTTACCTTCTAGCTATTTGGACCTGATCTATCATGAAAACTAGTCAGAAATATGAACCAGTCATCAATGACTGGGACAACTGCTCTGGAAAAAAAAATCTATTTGTATCAGAGTTATACTGGTAGAAGTGCACTTCTGCCAAAAATGTTAGTAAGTATCATAAAGTATACCTTCTCAGTCTAGAAGGTATGCCATTAATAACTGTTTTTATTATTTTTCTGTCCATTAATCTCTCAGGAGGACAAACATTTCCTTTCACAGGAAAAGAAAATGTGTTTCCAATGCCACAGTTGTCATGCAACTGAAAAATCCTACACTGCTCTTTGTAACAGCTTCAGCTCCCTGTGCCATGCTCCACCAGAACAGGTGATAAAACGAAAGTTCTAATGCCCAGAACTTCAGAGGGTGTTTGTAAAACAGAGGACTGGTCACAAAGCATCTTATTCCCCTCATACTGTTATTTAAGAGAAACTCTTCTCCAAGTTTGAAAGGCCAGAAGGCCAAGCTGCTGAGACTTTTCTTTGCCAATCACAAGCGTGATCAATTAATTTACTTTTTCCAACTGTTAACTGGAACTGTAACTAATTTGAAGAAAGAGATAACATTGATCTATAGTTACAGAAGACTATCTAGATCTAGTTATTCCACAGTTAATCCCTCTGCAAAACATTTTGGAAGTTACCATCTTCAAAATACTGAGCCACTCTATTTAGCAGTACTTTGTAAGGTAACTCCATAAATGCATTTGAATAAAATGAGTTTGGAAATGTAATTCTATAGTGGTAGCACCTGAAAATTAGCTACACTGGGTGGCTATATTTCACACAATGTTCTTAGCAAGCTGAAAACTCAAAAATGCTATTAGGTATTCTTACAGTAAAACATAGCTTGTTTCAGATTTTTGTTTTCTGGTACTGAAACACTGGCAAGCTATTCAAAATCAATTTAAAGACGAAAAGTAATGTTAAATTACATGTACAAGTAATTAGTACTAAGCAAAGTATCAAACTGAAAGACTGTATAGCAATAGTCAGATTTGAATAAAACCCCGTCCATCAGTAGACAAGTGCTACTACACTTAGTAGCTCAATCTCACGCACCATGTGGCCCACAAAAGTTTTTGTTCAGTACCTCTGTAGCCCAACACTCAGGGAAATGCCTGGTGAGTCAGCACACTTGGACCTCTTAAGCCTTCAAGAAAACAGATTTCAAAACTAAGTAATGGCATCACACACTGTCTCTTGCCTAAGCAGCAGGTTACTGCAGAACATGCAAAAAGGCAGCAAATGTTGGAGGATGACCTGAAGCATCAGTAAAATACCAAGGACTTGTGTAAGGTCTGCATGCGACATCTATGTAGTGAGATCCTGCTACATATGAAGAGAGTAGAAGGAACTAGATACGGGCAGGGCAAGATGATGAGACTGATGCCCCCTCATTAGCTGTTGCAGTAACTGTACTCACCCCAAACCCAACCCAAATCTGCTTCTGTATTACCTGTCAACCCCCTCAGCATAGGAAAGCAACCCAACCTCCTTTAAATCTTGTTAACCTTTAGCCTTTAGTGAACTAGGAAGGCCTCATTACCCACTGTGTGAAGGAATTCAAGGGTTTTAAAGAATATTATCTCTTCAGTTAAGTCCATTATGCTTTTTGTATTACAAGACAGGAAAAACACACTACTGGCTCACCTTGGTTTTGTACTATTCATTATTTTACATATTCATCGTGGGCTCCTTTACAAAGGTGAGAAGTATGTAGAGACAAGCCCAATCTTTCATTTTGTTTTTATACTATTAGAGCCATCACTCTTGCCTAAATCTACACAAAATCAATAAGGCCATCATGAAAAAAAGACAACTTGATGTTAATAAGTACACACCACAGGTCACTAGATAAGTTGATCTCTAGGATTTTACTAAAATCCCAAAAGTATCCCTCACCCCAGTTTTACAGCCCTTCCACCTATCCAGCTAATAAGAATTCTGTGTTCTGCACAGTCTATCCACTGGTCCCTGAAACAGAACCTCAGGGAAGAAAAGCCGTTTGTGTTGCTCAGATGCTCAAGGCCAAAACAGCTGTCCAGCAATGACAGGCCTCACTACAGATTTAAACAGAGATTGTTCTGTTTTTTTCTGTACCTGTGTGCAAACATCTACTGAACTGCCCACAGAGATGCATATGTTGCAGGTTTAGATGTTATTACCTACATGAAAGCCAGACTCTGCTGGTTCAACAACAAAAACACAAACGAAAAAAGAGTGTTTATTAAAAGCACACACCAACGCAACCAAAGCAAATGAAGATGTGATGTGACAGGAGCTGAACAACTTCGAAAATTACTTGATTTCAAATAAATTTTAATTATATCTTGTGGCTGTACATTGGAATTACTGAAAGATTTTCAGACATTTTACTAGCTTAAAGCTATTTCTGTGCAGAACAGATTTATCCACTCATGGTATCCTTAAGTTCCTAGAAAACTTCAGATCATAAGCATTACTGAAGGCAACTTAAGACTGTAAAAGCATTCAATTGGCAACATTTTTCTCTAAGAAAATGATGGAGACAGTAGGAAAAAAGTTTGTATGATTTAAGTATTACTTTTAATAATCTTAGTTTCAAGTTTGAAATAAGATGTACCCGAGAAGCTTATGCTCGTTCTTTCCTGCTTGTCAAGAAGACCATGCTGGCAGTGTACAAACACAATTCACAGCATATTTATTTGTCCGGTTCTATTGAATGAAAACTAGACCCATTGCCTGTCTGTTTTAGAATCCCACCAAAAGCTAAAAATTTATCTAAGTTTCCAAATGCTAGTGAGTCACTTTGATCCGTTTCTTTTTTTCCATGGGTGCTACAGATGTCAAAGGCAAATTCACAATTCATTCTTATCAGCCATTGAAAGCACTGAACCACAAAGGGACAACAGCTATTCCAACTCCTATCCTGACTGAGGGTCTGTAAAAACAGGGAACCACAGCAGAAAATTCAGGAAAGCTGCACAAAGCAATAGCTGTCTACCCACCTAGTATAAAAAAAACAGAAGCAGCAGGATGTAGGCTCAGTTTACATGTCATAGCATATGCTAGTTAAGGTTCTGGAAAACTCTTCAAGTATTTATAGTCCGTGTCCAGCAAAATATTGGTTTCTGAAGTCCCACCATTGCCCCAGTAACATTTCCTGAGAAATAAATTGTATCATTCTTAACCCCATAAGGACAGAGCATGGACAATGCATATGTCCATATTTCTATTGTTCTGCTTACAACGAGCAGCAAACAGGCAATGTTTGTAGCATTTTTACTGCCAAAGACACGTATGAGCAGAAGGGCTTTAGGATGCTACACCACCACCAACAATATATGCCAGAATACAAGCAAAGCCTTGTGATTTAATGCTTGCCATTTGACAGCAATTTACAACTCTGTGCTACCCGCTAGTGAACGATGACAACATTGCACCCTAAGACAATGAAGTATTGATAACAAATAAAAGGAGAGCTAAGATCTGGGGCTACCACGGAACAGGATGGTCCTGCCATCCTCATCCATGTATTTTCCACCCTGCCTGTGCTGAGCACGTACGTATTAGCTGTCACCATGTGTACTGATTGTTTGTATCTCCTGTTCCCAGGTCAGTCACATACCGACAACCTGTCAAACACAGAATACTTGAGAGAAAGGAGAAGCACTGCAACTCTCCCAGCTAGTTTGTCCCATGTTTCAGACACTTCATACTCTCACCCTGTGTTGTTGGACTGTGTGTTCTACTCACACCCCTTTTCTGCCAGAAAGTACAGCTCGAGGCCAGCACTGGCATCCAGCATCTCCTAACAGACACAGTTTGAAGCACTTACATAGTGAATCAGCCACTGCTCTGAGTGCTCCACAAACAAGTAACTAACTATGGCACTGTGTAAATACTGACATTAACAACTTTTCAATAGCAGTTACTTCATTTTTTGCCTCATGTTAGAGAATCAGGTAAGTTTTACCTAAAGAAAGGTAAAATCCTCACCAAGGATTCAACAGCTGAAACAGCAAGCAGGCATGTTCATAAGAAAGTGACTGAGTAGAAAGGTCTGAATGCGCTGCAAACTTCAAATTAAGGAAAAATGGTTCTGTCCACAAACATCAACAACAGATATAGCAGCTGTGCAGCACCTTATTTCCAGATTCTGATGGAAAGGAAACAGAACAAAAGATGCAACACTGTAAGGAAACAGGTACAGGCCAATAAGATTAATTCAATTTAGACAATGGTTGGCCGAAGTGACCTTACACCCACAAAAGAAAGCATCTTAGTTTAGAACTATGCATTAAGTAAAAAGAAATATAACTCAATATAAAAGTCTACATTATACTGCTTGAATTTCCATCTTCCTCTTTGGAATAGCTGATGTTTGCCCAAAGCTTACTCACACATCCACTGCTGAAGTGTCACTGGGCACATTGAAGTACCTACTGCACCAAGAGTCTGTTTCCAACGACAAGGTGCCAATACATTTGAGTGCCCCACAAAGCACCAAGCCAACATTACTTGATCAACATGATCATCCGCTCCACAGAAGAAATTATACAATATCTGGCATTCTAATTGTAATAAAATACAAATCACAGAATGGTTTGGGTTGGAAGGGACCTTAAAGATCATCTAGCTGCAAGCTCCCTGCAATGGACAGGCAACATTCCACTAGACCAGGTTACTCACAGCCCTATCCAGCCTGGTCTTGAACACCTCCAGGGATAGGGAGTAGACAACCTCTCTGGGCAATCTGTTTCGGTGTCTCACCACACTCAGAGTAAAGAACTTCTTCCTGATATCCAATCTAAGCCTATGCTCCCCCTTCAGCTGAAAGCTATTGCCCCTCATCCTATCACTACATTCCTCTGGGAAAAATCCCTCTCCAGCTCCCTTGTAAGCCTCCTTTAGGTACTGGAAGGTGGTCCAGGGTGTTGCTGGAGCCCTCGCTTCTCCAGACTGAAAACCCCCAACTCTCTCAGCCTACCTTCATAGGAGAGGTGCTCCAGCTCTCTGATCATCTTCACAGCCCTCTTTGCTCCACTAGATCTGTGTCTATGGTGGGGACTCCAGAGATGGACACAGTACTCCACGTGGTGTCCTGTGAGGGCACAGGACAGGGGAAAAATCATCTCCCGTCATCTGCTGACCACACTGCTTTTGATGTGGCCCACAACACAGTTGGCTTTCTGAGCTGCAGGTGGACATATGAGTCATATTGAGCTTTTCACCCGCAAACACCCTCAAGTTTTTCCTCCCCTGAATTCATCTCAATCCATTCTCTACCCAGCCTGTACTTGTACTTGGGATTGCCCCACGGACCTTGCACTTGGCCTTGTTGAACCTCGTATGCCTTTTGTTTGCTG
This sequence comes from Leptocoma aspasia, assembly GCA_013399835.1. Taxonomy (NCBI): domain Eukaryota; kingdom Metazoa; phylum Chordata; class Aves; order Passeriformes; family Nectariniidae; genus Leptocoma; species Leptocoma aspasia. Next base: position 62,965 of record VXAX01001324.1, on the reverse strand, counting down.
AGCCTATGGCTCAACTTTTTTCCCAAGAAAGTAAAATTTCACACCCCGCTAGTCCTAAAAACACCCAATTTCTAAGTAAGGGAGGGGTGGAGAGGGACAGAATCCTACAAATGTTGTTCATGTTGTGACAAATATGAGAAAGCTCTCAACACCAGGAACTACATACCATAAGAAAAGTCTCCTACTTGACCAGAGTACATATTTAAAGGTCTGCCTCATGTGCTCTGAAGATTTCTTGAACCATGAGGTATTTCTGTTACTTATGGAACAACAGCAGGGTATCAGTGAAAACAAGTCTTTTCAGGGTACTGAGAGCAAGAGCTTCAGACTCTTGACAATTGGACCCACTGGTCCTATTGTAAGCACTTCTGCAAAGAGAAATCCTTAATGAACAGAAAATAGAAAGAAAATACAGAAATTTCAGAATTATCACTGAACTGCTTTATATTCAAGCATAATAAAACCTTAAGTAAATTCAAGAGAGACAGTCTTCCATTCACAAAGAAAACCCACAAAGTACAACGTAATCAAAAATAATTATGATTGTGTTTACAGTAAATTATAAAGGCTGAAAAAGTTATAACAAATATTTTAAATCAAACGCTTAATAAAATGGCACAACAATGCATGGTACAGCAGCCTCTCTGCCCTCAAGTTTAACTAGCAAAAGGTGGAGCAAGACACTGCCTATCCCACAGAATAGATATACACCTAAAATAATTCACTGTATCTATGCTAACAAACTACCTGAAGGATGCAAAGCTAATTTTAACGTACCATATTTAAAATCTCTTGGCTAGTTCCTAGCTACAAGAGGGAAAAAAACCAAAAAACAACAAAAAAACCAAAAAAAAACCAAAAAAAAACCTTCCACTGCAAACACAAATCCCTTCCCCAAACAATACAGCACTAACATCACTACTATTCAGTAATAACTACAAGTGCTCCTTGACCGCTTCTAGTTGCTGAACTGGCCAGACATCCGAGCTTAGCAATAAAGCTCAGATGTTTGGCCAGTTAACACTCTGAAACTTTAACTCCAAGAGCAAGAGCACAAGCAAGTGAAAAATAACTTATCTGACAGCCCATGGGTCAATTGGTAACTTGAGAAAGATCTAACAGCCCATGTGCAGAAGATACTCTGAACTCCAAGAACATTAAAAAAGTATCATTAATGTCTTTAGATCAGCTGCAATAATCACCTGTATACTGACAGTCTGAAATTGAAGTTCGTACTTCTCCCCATACACAACTTTCTAGCTCATTTTCTAACGCGGTTTTCTATTATAAGGGTGATTCCAGAGTAGGTTCTCTGAATACAAACAAACTGCCATTTGCTAAGCAACAAAAAGAGAGAAAATGTACCTGTTCTCATAAAGTATAATGTATGTATAATATATAAATATACCTGTTTGCATAAAGTCAAAAGCTCTGAAAACAAAAGACCTTATTACCAAGTTACTTCCAGAAAAAACTGGCAACTCTAAGAAAGGCCAAAAAATGATGCTCACGCTGTTCTAGGGCAGATGGTCATTAATAAAGAATGAGTCACGACTCCAGAATTCAACTGCAGTAACTTTTCCTGAACTGAGTTAACCATCTATATAGAGAAAAACACTGATAAGAACCTTGTGAGAGGTTCCAGCAAGAAAAAAAAAAAAATGACAGGACAAAAGTCCAAGTAAAGTAACACATGAGGCAATCAAATTTATAATTCATATCCCATGTATGGAGCAGAAACCAGAGACTACATGAAATAGCTGGATTCTGAATCTACTGATATTAATAATGCCTGCGAAATAAAATTAAAAACAAACCAACAAAAAGACAAACCACCCCCCTAAAACCCCAAAAACCTACAATAGAGAAGAGAAAGGCAAACAGGGTAAAAATGTAATAGAAACCACAGTCTTATATGATTTGCTAAAACAAGTTTTTGTGAAAGCTGAAAGAATGCAGGTTATCCCAGCTGCTTAATATACTGCCACGTGCTTTCCATGGAACCACTTTGTGTAATATTTTGCAGAAAAGAGCAGGTACATTAAAATACATTACTTCCATGTGATAAGATCTGCCACGTGAGACTAAAGCACCCCACAAACTAATGCCTACTGTTCTCTCAGAAAGCTACCACCTGAAACACCCCATTACAACAAACTGCACAGCCAGCAGGAACACTGCAGTTACCTTGGGACATCCACAGCTTATAAAGACACTGAAGGGAGAACGCTGGGTCTGCACCTACGCTGCATTTATTCCAGCTGGAGTGACATTTCATTAGTTTGTAAGCCCTTCCAAAATCCTGCTGCCACTCAAAGGAACAATTTGTGATCCAATGTGCTCCAAACAAAACTAACCCAGACAAAAGTAAGCAGAGTTGTATGTATTATTTCAGCTTGCTAGATCTAATCACTGACAGATCAAATGAGTAAAGTATCCAAGAAAGATACAGTGCAACACAGAGGTGGGGAAATACAGAGAAGGATGGAACTGCTCCAGAGAGCAGTGAAACGTCAAACCAACCCAGACCTTCATGAAGTTTGAGAAAACACAACTGTAATTTTACCTCTGTATTAAAAGAGACATGGCAAAGAATGTTACTGAATTAGAAGTTGCATTAACAAGTTGCATTAGTATCGTGGATGTGGCATAACTAAAACAGTTTTGCAACATCTTAGAGATTTAATCTCGGGCAAACATGGCTCTTTGAAAGGAACAATGAATACACAGCAAATTTACAAACAACTAATCCACAATCATTTCAGCATCTCATATAAACCATCATAATACAGCTGCTCCCACGAGAGACATCCTGAAGAAGATCCTGATAAAAGCCTAAGAGGAAAACAAAAAACAACCTAAAAAGTTAAACCAATAAAATATCTATCTAAAAAATTAAAATATTGCCCTTCATCCAATAAATTTCTGTATTGATATTAAAATGGATAAAAACAGAAGGAGAACTTCTCTGTATACATAAAAACTGGATGAGCATAGCTGGAAACAGCTGGGAGGACAGTATGGCTATCTTTGTATTTACACACCTAACATCAGTAAAGACCATAAAAATAAAATTGCAAAAACTCGAGCTGCACAAATTGCCTGCTCCAACTATTCTGGTTGAAACGGATCTGGTAAGGTGGCACAAAGCAAGACCCCTACGGAATTTTCGTGCTATAGCTAAGCACACTCCTCAGCACTCTCGGAGAAGCGCAGACGTGGCTAATTACGTGTGTTCTCTTAGGCCGAGATGAGCACGAGCTGAAACAATCATCTTCTGCCCTATGCTGGAAAAGTGAAACCGCAGACTATCACACACTCCATATGGCTAGTACATACAATCGGACACCACACTGAGATTTTAAATCCTAAATAAAGGATCTACGTGCTCAAGAACACCGCACTGCAAAGCAACGCTTTCAGAAGACATAGTCATGAAATAAAACTATTTCTACAAAAAACCAGTACGGGCACAACTCGTATCTGTTGGCGGGGGCGGAGGGAAACAGTGGGTGTTGCTTGTACCTCCCTCTCCTGCGAGCTCATTCCCTCGTCAAGCAATAATGTTTCGTTGCGGAACGCTCGGCAAGGATCCGCGGCATACAAAAATGTTTAAATTACCAAACTATAGGACTGGCCAGCCTTTGTACCCACATCGGGGGCAGGTTGCCACGCACTACCAGCGCGCAGGCCGGGAGAAAGGCCACTACCGCCCGTGAGCACCTCCGGGACACTCGGACANCGCCATGTTGCCCACGAGTGTTTATGGTGACGTCGCACTCCTCACGTGCTTCCCCGCCGCGCCACAACAACGGCGTCACAGCCGCGGGCCGCGCACGCGTACTGCGCGGGGCCGGGGCGGGGCGGAAGGGCTGTGGGCGCGGGGGGCGCCGGCGTCCCGCCGCTCATGCCGTGAAGCCCTGGCACACACGCAGCCCTCCTGGCGAGGGTCCAGGCGCGGGCCCCGGGGCGGCCGGAGCAGCGGTGACCGCTCCACGACAGCGTGCGAGTACGGCGGCGAGGAGGAAAGGGGATTATTCTTCTTCCTCTTTTTTTTTTTTTTCTCTCACCCTGGAAGCTTTTTCAGAGCTCCCTGAGATTGCAATTATTATCTGAGCAATGTTATGTGGTTGATATAAAACACACCATACTCTCTCGAGTTATTTTCTTTCTCTTTCCGCTGTTGTCCAGTCATCGAATAATTTGGGTTGGAAGGGACCTTAAGGATCACCTGGTTCCAAGCACCCTGCCACGGCCAGGGACACCTTCCACTGGACCAGGTTGCTCAAAGCGCCATCCAGCCTGGCCTTGAGCACTGCCAGGGATGGATAGAACTCGTCTTTGCAACCCGTCCCAGTGCCTCACCCCTACACAGGAAAGAATTTCTCTCTAATATCTGTTCTAAATCTACCTTCTGCCTGCTTGAAGCCATTCCCCCTCGTCTTACCATTCCTTGCCCTTGTAAAACGTCTCTCTCCAGCTGTCTTGCAGACCCCCTGCAGGTACTGGAAGGTGCTATAAAATCTCAATACCCACAGGCACTACTAAGCCGCCCAATACTCATACCAGATCTCTAATGTTAGTGAAAAATACACCACTTTCAAGATGGTAGTTTTTAACACATAATGCAGTCAACACATCAAGGGACAAAGGTAAATCTTAATTACAATCTCATCCATCTTAGCAAATATTCAGCTTTCATATGTGTACAGATTTATAAAGCCTGAAAGAAGTATGCAAAAGTCAATGGATTTTGATTGGTCTCTTTTATCTGGAAAATTATATAATGTGGGGTATTACTTCTAAAAAATTTGCTTTCACCTAATGTCTGAAACATAATAAAGATGGTTTTTAAGACATTGGTTATATTCCAACAATACCATAAAATATTTTGAGGAAACAGTATATCGCCAAATGCTGTTTATTTGAAACACACAAATTAGATGCTTGCAGGCAAGTGATTTGCTTCTCTGAAGGAGCAAAGCTAATTTGTTGGATTTTGGGACGGGTTGGTTGGGGGTTTTTATTTCTATCATAAAGTGGCGTTATAATTTCCTTCTGACTTTTTGAATTAAAAACCCATTTAGTTAGATTAATACCCATACCATACTTACCATGGACAACCAGATTTACAGTTTTCAAAACAAATACTGATCTGCTTCAAAGTTGGAAAAGTCTGTTGTGACACTGTATATAAACATGCAAAAAGATGAGAAAATTAAATAAAAACACAGTCAGATCACAAGTTCTTGTGGTAATATCTAGGTCTGGAAACCTGTATCAGTGTAGCAAAAATGGACACCTTAACTTTGGTGGTCCTTTTACTTAAATTCAATAAGAGCACAACTTAGTGTCATGGTGAATACAAGGGAAAAGGCTACACATTAAAAATGCATCACCATAAATTAATTGCTTTGAGGGGTGCAATTGTTTTAGCCATCTTCCACATCGGTTTAATCTCATTTGGTCTCCCATGTGTTCATTTTCATCCTTTCCTTTTCCTATCCTTTTCCTTTGTTTCTGACTCCTTGCAATATAACCATAACCTTGCAATGCAAGCATTAGTTTCACACCCATCTGTAATCCTGTTCCCTCTGCACTTCCTTTTCATCTCTAACCTCCCTCAAATTTGCAGTGAACACTGGGGACTTCTTTGATTAGTTCCATTGCATCCCCTTATTCTGGCTCTTGAATGAAACTCCTTTGTCAAGGTTTCTTTCCTAGGAGAAGATTCACATCTCAACTTTGTTAGCCAAGCCACAATCTACAATGGACTCCTTGAGGTCTGCTCTCTTCACTAGCATGATTGCCAGCTTCTAGTTCTCCTGTCTCTTGGACTTGATCATTAGCACATTGAATCAAAGCCTCTGTTTCTTTGTCGGAAACTGTGTCAATAAATACGTATTTATCTCATGACTTATTGCTATATTTCTACTATAGCCATTAATTCTGATCCAAATTAAAATCTCTTTTTATCATTGCAGGCAGCTAACAGACAAAATGGTTTTACTTTCCTCCAGATTCTCTTGGCGCTCATCTCTCTCTCTTCAACATCAACAGCCATATGTCTTCAGGTCCCACAGCTTGGTTGATGCCTTAGCCTTAGAGAACTCTCTGGACTCTGTCTTTCGTGTTTTACCTAACTCCCTTGCTGACATTTTCTAGTACAACAGCACTAAATCACAGCTTTCTCCATCTATCCACACAGCTAAATATTTTTTCTTGTAACATTGTTTGCTGAGAGTGACTGATACCATTTTGATACGTCCAGACTTCTGTGGAATGTTTTTGTTATTCATCCAGCCCATACTAGTTTAACCCTCTCATCTTATTTCCTCCTGTTCATCTACCCACTCTCACCCTTCTACAGGACCCAAGATAAAATTATTTATTTTGAGGACAATTACCACCCACTCTCACTCACTGCCAAAGGTCCTGCTTCTATCAAGACAGCTCACTGCTAGACTTTGCCTATTAATTGTAAAATTTGCACACAAGTTGTGTGAAAGGCTTTTTTCTCAAGCTGACCTTTGTGGACCTGTCAACCAAGTAAAAAATTAAAAGATAAATCCCATTTGTGCTGCTCTCAATGTGTCAGTCACCACTTGCCTCAGTGTCAAGAAGGCCGGTATGTTTCAGAGAACTCTCAGTCCCACAGACCAATTTACTCCAGGACATGTATGACCATCTTCTAGCTACTTACCCAATCTTCTAGGCATCCATCTTGGGCCTTCACCCTTGTTCTTTAGCAAATTATCATTGCATAACAATGTGTATATTGTTACTCAAGAAGTGGAGCAAAATTACTCTTTTGCTGAAAGGTTGAAGTTGGCAGGAATCTTTGGAGATCATGTAATCCAACCCTCCTGCCCAGAGTAGATCACAAATGATTACTCAGGCCTTTGTAAAGTTTGGGGTTTGAGAATCTTCAAGAATATACACACCACAATCTCCTCAGTCAAGCTGTTTCATCAGTATTTGGTTGCTTTTGGAATGCCAAAGGTTTTTCTTACGCTTAAATGGAATTTCTTGTATTTCAGTTTGGGTCCATTTTGTCGTTGAATACCACTAAAGAGACCAGCTCTGCCTTCTTTACTCCTTCTCATAATCTATTTTTAGACATTGAAAAGATCCTCTGATCCTTCTAGAGACTGAACAGTCTCACATCTGTCAGCATCTCTTCGTATGGTGGACAGATGGTCCAGTCTCCGACTTGCCTTTGACTGCCCTTCACAGGTCTCGCTCCAGGATGTCAGTGTCTCAGTTTTACCAGGGAATCCAGCACTAGACCCAGCATTTCAGGACTCTCTCACGAGGGATGAGGAAATATCATCACCCCTCAGCTTGCTGGCAGTGCTCTTCCTGATGGAGCCCAGGATGGCGTTCTTTTCTGGCTCATGACTGACTTGTTGTGCACTGTTTTTGGCACTCAGATACCTTTGTGCAAAGCTGCTTCCCAGCCTACATCATTGGTGCATTACATTATTGCACTTTACAAACCTGACTGATACACAACAGCAAGCTCCATAGGCTGACATAGTGCTAGCAGGTCCCTCTCCCTTCTCCATAAGCCCCTTAAGAAAACAATGGGACAGTCTGTAGCTCTACGCTGAAGTCCAACCTTTCACACACACTACGCAGATGGGAATCTAAGGAGGAGGGTATCTTTAGCCTGGGGGCTCACTCTTCCTTGGATTTTAATTAACCATCTGCTCTAATACTTCTGTCACATAAAAGGTAGTCAGTCACAGCACACCAGCCAGCACTGAGCATGCAGCCAGAGTGTTCCTGGCTTTCCCGTAGCTTCTGTTGCTGTCACAGCTGCAAGCATAGCTATTACTGCTGTGCCAAAAGCTGCAGCAGCTGCTATTGTTGTTGTTCACACAGCTATTTCAGCAGAATTCCAAGATACTTTCCTGTATTCAGAAGTGTCAGCTGCCCACATGCTCAACCACATGAAAACCTGGCCCACACAGGACAAGTGCAGATTCTGTCAAGTCCTGCCATCACAGGCTTAATTTGTACAAACAACCCCACAGCAGAGGAACAAAGAAAAACAGTACCAAAAATATCTTTCCCTTTGATCTTTATTTCTCCTCATAGAAAATGGATGTATTCCAAGCCTTGCATGGACAGATGCAACCCACAGTTTTTCTAGGCTACTCCAGTTTGTCACAGACCACAATGAGATAGTAATGGGGTGCTGTCCTGGACTCTGGGTGCAGCAAGTCACCCAGGAGATAACTGCAAACTAGACTTTTCAAGTTCCTCATATTTTAAGAGGTACCAGTCCTCAGCATGATTGTATTGTAGACAATAAAGGAAATATCCAAGGATTTAGCTGTGAAATGCTCTTATTTTCCCCATGCAAGAGGAAAAAAATTTTTTAAAATCCTCCCATCCTATTCCACAATTAGGAGAGCAGGAGGGAGATCAGGCCCTGCATACATCCATACAGGTCAACCAAGAAAGCCCCTGGGGTACAGTCAGCCTTTGCATTTTATCATTAGTTTGCTCTTTTATGTAACTATGGACCATACCATTTAAGGTTTCTTAGACTAATACATAGAGACATGGTTGGGAACAGCACAGCCACTGCAAGCAGGCAGCACGTAAATATGATTTAAAAGGCAGAAGAGGACTAAAGCACCTGGATTAAAGCTGCACTGTGCCATCTGCTCTCAAGGCCAGAGCTCCTTATGCACTCTGGCCTAATTTATTTGCCAGAAAATGTAGCCTTTGGGACCACTTAGGATCTTCTCTACTTATCAGTTGTTTCTACCTCAAAGCAGAAACTAAGAGATGAAGATATGATAGCCTTTCTAAACTGTTTCTCAAAGAAAACATAAAAAACCCACTAACCTCCACAGGTAGAGCATGCAGATAGAGTACAGTTCCATGCTTAGCTGCCTTTTGCCACAAGGTTAGACAAGAATGGGGACAAACTAAGTGTACACAGACCAAAATTAAAAGGAAGGAAAAGCCATACCCCAGCAGCATTTATTTGTATTTACAGTGTGAAGGAGTGGAGATGTAACAAGACATGAAGGCATGTATGCTGGATGACGAGATTTCTTGAAGCATTTGCACTGCCACATTTTGTATATCCTTAAGCACAGAACTGAGTTCATGTTTGTGAATTTGATTTTTTTAAATCTGTGTATCAGTATAATTCCAGAATATGAATCAACCCAAAACATACAGGAGTTGTCACATCAGAAAACATTCTGGTTGGTGTAACTGACCATGCCTCTACAACAGCTTTTTTCTCTTGGGTGGGACATAAAATTGTGGGGATTTTAAATACAAAAGAAGCAGAGCAGATACTAACATGAATGCTCTGCATTTGTCATGCAAGGAGAAATTCATGATTGCATCAGCCTCAACAGAGGGTAGCTGGAAGCTATCCGACAGCGATGACTAAACAGAAACTGATCTGTTGTTTGCCTATTGGCACACTATTGCCAAAGCTAGGAATGCAGCAGGGAAGACAAACAGCTGTAATCCTATCACTTCTACATATACATCATAATAGCAACAAACAACATTTCCTGGAAAGAGCAAAAAAGTAACAGAACAATTGTTTTAGTGTGAGGGCAGTCAGTGTTTACTTCTTGATCTTAATTTCCCACCATAATTGTCTTCAGAGATCACTCCATTTCCCATACAGGCTGAAATCCCTAAGTCTCTGAAAAAGAATAGGTGTACATAGTGCTAAGCACTGCAGTATTCATATACTGAACAGATTCCTTGCAGGAGTTTACTCCATTATTCCAATTGATTGGAGTAATTTTAAGCCTCAATCCAGCTTCAGGATGGGCACATCTTGCAGTTGAGGATTGCTTTGCAATTACTGTGTCACAAAACAGTGGGAAAGTAGATGGACTTCAGAGGTATACCAGATACTCTGCTGCCTCTTGCTATTTGAAATATTCAGCCTAGGAGTCTGATTGCAGGGTTAACTACAAGTACACTTGCTCTTCACCACTTAATATAGGCCCTTTAGTGAAATGCTGACAGATTCTGGGAAGACTAAATCTGTGAAAGAACTACATTTACTCTAAAAAGCTCTGGACTTTGATTTCTTGAAAAACAATAACAAAAATCTCACTAACTAGAAAATACACCTTTTTTAAGAGAGGTTGTGGAGTCTCCGTTACTGGAGATACTAAAGAACTGCCTGGACAATTCCATGTAATGTACTCCAGGATGACCCTCCTTGAGCAGGGAGGCTGGACCAGATGACCCACTGTGGGTCTTTTCCAACCTGACCCATTCAGTGATTCTGTGACAAGAAGATAGTAGGATATAACTGCTGACATCTTAGAACTGCAAGTGAAAGGGCTAAGAACAGACAAAGCAGAAACATGCAAATTGCTGTCACCTTGCCCTGCTTTTCCTGTTGCTTGCTGCTTTCACTCACAGTGTCCACCCAGTTCAAATCCACAGCATCAGCCGACCAGCAGTTTTCACTAGGGAAGCATGAGCAAGCAGTCATGGTGGAGACAGGACAGCAGTATGTTACAGACACATAGTTGGTGGGAAGTTCCCACCCTAGCCTTGGTTCCACGCTTGACTTTGTTTTGCTGCATACAGGCAGCATCCCTGAGGCTACTGTTAAATGTGGTTCAACAGCAACTGCTCCTTCCTCTGTTCTGAGATGCCAAAGCTTTATCTTGCTGGGGATATGCTCACACTACAGTCTCCGTGGTATATGCTAGCATAATTTACAGCAACCTCAGTGAGTCTGGTTTGATATCTTAAAGCCATCTTTTGACACATCATGCTCAGGTGGGTTCAGTAATATTAAATGTGTAACATAAAAAAACCTGCAGTCTCAGTCACTGCCCCCAATTTCCAATAACCTTCAGGGCCACTTTAGACTGTCATCAAGTTTCAAATTCTGTAACATTCTGTAAATGTAAGAAGTGACAATGTTTTCTTTCTGTATTGATTTTCAGTACACCTTTTTTCCCCTATTGATCCATTTCCATGCATTTTCACTTTTAATATTAGGCATTGATAAACCCAATGATGACAAAAGAATCCTTGTTTTTATAGTCGATTGACCATTTGGCATTAATTTATTACAGGACTATCTTCCTGTAAAGGCACTGGTATATAAAATATATCAAGATGTATTTAAGAATTCCAGCTGCAAAAATGCACTGGGCAAGTTAACATTTGAGAAACCTCTGCCAGATTTTTAATATGTTTTTACAAAATTTCTTTTATCCACAAATGCCAAATAGAATAATCCTACAACATTTGACAATGTTAAGTTACCCAATATTAAAAATGCTGCACCCTTTTCAGCATTGGATTTGCCCTGCTAGTGTTTTCTTTCTATTTGAGTAAGACTGATAAGCTTAATGAGCTTATCTGATGAGAAAAATCCAGTAGACAATCATTATAATGCCTGTATGATCAAACAGTACTGACAGCACTTAAAGATTTAGGTATCATGTGGTTTTTCTCTTCCCTTTTTACTAAAACAAAAAAAAAAAAAATGCCTATTGATTAGGCAGTTTTAAGTTTCCTGTTCTGAAAAAGAAACTACTTGTTCTCTTCTACTCCAAGTCCCAAATTTTTTGACTTTTCAGGATGGAGTGACAGTTAATTGGAAGAAGGGCCTGCAATTTAACAGATTAAGTTCTTAAAGAACTGTAGGCAGCCTTCTATGTGGTAGAATGCAAAAATACCTGTTCACAATGTGTGAACACTGAAGAAAAGCATGTAGTATAATCAGGTAACACTCAATTACTTGACTGCTTCAAGAGACCATCCCATACAGTTCATCTGGCCATTGGATACCCCCATTTTGGAATCATGTGCAAGATCACTGCTAACCAGATGAAGCCATCTCTCCTAGTCTTTGCAGCTAGTTACAGTAATCTCCAAATACTACACATCTGATATCCTTGTCTGAATCAGTCTATCCCATCTTTTATAGCTTCTAAAGTAAAGTCTAAGTGCAGTATACAGAGTCCATAAATGAATCCTAGCAGAGAGACACACTGCTGTATTAAAGCTGTTGGACTTTGGCTTGTTGGATTTTATTTCACCAAGTGATGAAGTTTCATAGGTAGCTCATGTATTCAGAGCAGCAGCATCAAGACTGCGAGCAAGCACTTAAAAGTGTTTTACTAAGGTATCTTACAAAGTTATACCATTTTATTTTAGTATGTATGTGAGTAATCTGTGTCAAGATATACCCTGAGGAAGTGTGCTCAATGTTGATTTACACATGCTAAAGCAGGCGTCTGGCTATCTGCCCCCACAACAGAGGTACTTCCTAAAGATACACAGCCTTGTTCTCTTTCACTTCTCAGAAGAATGAAAAATATCTTACTTGTTTACAGCCACAGAAGTCAGCAACAAGAAAACGGTTCTCCTTCAGACGTACAAACCAGGCAATCTAGATCAAATGCAAGATTCAAGACTCTTGAAAGGCAAGTCACATACTAGTAACACCAGGTTACTTGAGTAAGATCCTGCTCAAATATAGAAAACCAAGCTATTTGTGCTTTTCTGTATATCAAGTGCAAAGAACATTCTCGGTATTTTTGACAAAGATGCTTCTTCCTGGAACTGTTGTATTTTGTCTGCTAACAATGAATAGCTGAAGTCTTATGTAAATCAATCTAAACAATTCGTGTTTTCACCTCTGTCTAGTCTTCAACCAGCTTCTGTGACTTCACGAAGCTATACTTTCATCCAGTTATATAACGATACCCTGCAAACACAGGTTTTAAGTTTCATAAATAAAGTCCAACCAAACCACAGCTTAGACAGGAAGGTTTCCAGTGAGTATTTTTTATGTTGTAGCTTAAGTAAGAGAAAAGTAACTTGAGAATTTATTTTAAAAAATATTTCACTAATAGCAACCAGAACCTTTTTAGTATTACAAAATTGTAGACGTCTTTATCCCCACCTAAGTTGCCAGTAGTAATAGTTTTAATTCCGTAAGAGACTTAAGAACTAGTATCAACATGCCTTTGTTAGTTTTGTAATTGCCAGAAGTCACATGGGATGCCCCTACCACACTGTACACTAAAAACTCTTCACCTGCAGGCAGAAAGATAGATTCCACACACTGCTTCAACTAAGTCCAGTTGAAGTTGGGCTGTTTGGGGTTTTATTTGCAGAGATGGAAAAAATTAAATTTTAATCAAAAAACCTGAAACTCCTATTCTGAGGCAATTCCATTCTTGAACATCAAGATTTGACAATTTCACTCTTCACATATTGTATCACTTACAAGGCTGATTGTCAGATACCAGTGTTAGATCAAACCGATCTGGTTTTCAACTTTGTCAGAGCTCACTGTTGTTAGATATGTGAAAGTTAACAGTGTTGCTACATATTGACACATATAATCACAGATTTTAGATTCACACCAAAGCTCTGCACAGCCAAGAAACTTGATCTTCACTAGCATGAACAGACCACCTTTCTCCATCATGCATACAAACACGTCAGAAGAGCACAGCAATGGTAGTCTAAGAAAAAGTATCTACACCATAGTTAAGGCAGAAAAGGAGAAAATGCACCAGGATCAGTCTGTATCAAAGCCCTCTATTATTTCAGAGAAAATAAAAATCAGATTGAAGACAGCACACTTCTTTTACACAGACTAATTCATTACTACTACTTTTTTTTGTGCATCAGAACATACCCACACCATTCAGTGCATTCATATGCAATACTAAATCTACCTTTCAGAAAAAGGAAGGCCAAGGATATTCTACTTTGTCATAGACATCACCTTTACTGTTTTTCCAAGCATGACAACTTAAGTAAAAAAAGTCAGAGCACAAAACATTTTGAAGTTTCAGCTACCACCACTTGTATTCTTTTGTGATAGTAGTTTACACATTTTTTTCTGAAAACCCTCCTCCTGAAACTTAAATGGGCTTTTTCATAACACTTGACAGGAGAAAGAGCAAGTTGGGAATAAGTTCAATTCTGCCTAGAATCCCCAAAGTTACAGCTACATCTGGCAAATTTCACATCTTCAATTTAATCGCTCCAAAATAGAAGTTCTAGTTAATGCCAATTAATTGTTCACTCAAGCCCTACAGGGAAAAAAATATGCTCATGAATAGTTTATAATGCTGTCTTTGGAAACAAATGTCTTAGAGCAGCTAAAGCGCTTCCCGTGCATCTGGTTTACTGGCTACCAGACAGATGAGGGCTAAAGTTGCTTTGACTTTCTGGGGATCTTCTGAAAACAAAGTAACTGCAGAGGCAAGGTATGTGCATGCACCAACTGTTTTAGCTGCAAGTCAAACACCTCAATGTTAAACAGCAGTTTACAGAAGCATTCTCTTCCAGTAAGGGGATACTCTAAATACTGCTGCTTGCCAGAAATGGATTAAAGAATTGCTGTAGCTATGGATGTACCCAAAACAAAGCTGTTTTCAGGTAGGGGAATAGAATGAGCAATTTAACAGTGCACATGAAAAGCTTGCATCTTTCACTGACTTATTCACTTCACAATCACTGACAAGACTGATGTACATATTTCTGCACCTGCAACTGTAAAAGCAGATAAAATATTTAATATGTAATTTACAATGTATTTTATCAGCTTGGCATACAGATGAACAGAATATATCAAAGTAGTTGAGTTATAGGCTTGTGAAGGCCCTGCAAAAATATTAATTCAGATATCTGCTAATTTAAAAAAAATCAATTTGCATTTTAGAAGTGATACAATTCCATCTACCACAAAGTACAAAGAGCTGCAAAAACGTATACCATTCCAACAACAATGTATATAAGTTATTAAATAATGATCTGATTTAAAAGAATATAAATGAAGCCTTTAAGTAGGTCTTTTCTACATGCATATTATTCCTCATTAAAGAAAAATATGTAAAAAGGCCATTGGTAATTGCTTTGTTAACCACTGTAGAAAATGCCAATTCTCTGGTCACAGACGCCACTAGTTTAGCACTTAAGGTCTCTGCAGTGTTACATGTGATTATTTTTAAATACTGTTAACTCTATTACTCCATTGGTAAAGAATGTGTGACTTGGAATATGGCAGTCTTCATATTGAGAGGGCAGTGATGCACAATTTTATAACTATCCAGAAGAACAGCACCCTCCACTGCTCTGTACTTGTGGCTCATCATCAATGATCTGTACACCTCGCCTTGCTATTCCTGACTGACTGGAGCCATTGCCTCTTGCTCTTTCATCCACTTGAGCAGTTTCTATCATTCCTGTAAAGAAAGAAGTGTATTAGATGACATTCCACTGTATTTTTACATTACAACTCTGCTACCTTAATTTATCTGAACTATATGCACAGAGACAAGTTCAGCAAGAGTAGTTCTCGTATTTGTTATGCAGAACTAAGTACTCAGGTATCACATGGCATAGCTGCAAGAACATATTAAATCTTTTTTCTAAAGCACCCAACATACAGGAGCTCCTGGTAACTAAGGGAGACCATAGAGATCCTGAGCTGTCCTGGAGTTAGCAACTTCAAAAGCTAGATTTACCCACCCATATCATTAATGCTGTTAAAAAAACCCAACCAACCAAACAAGAAAATCCACCCTCCCAAAAAATTCCCCCGAGAAAACCCCAACCAACTACCTCTTCAGAAACACAGGAGACCGTTTCCTTAAATTCTTTTATCACAGAAATACGACTAATAGGATGATTTGCTTGTGTTGGATTTTCATCTCACATACCATAATCTTTACCATTTGTTTAGATTTCTGTGTAAAATTTGCATCATTAGAGCTTCAAGTTTATGATTTGTAATTGACATAATTTGATAAGACTTTTGAAAGAGGTTGAAACAGAGTATTTGAAGCAAGCAATGGTGAGACCAGTAACATGAAGTTTGTTTTTTGGGTTACTATTTATGCATGGTAAGTGGAACAGCAGTCAGTGCTCCAACAAAAGACCAAGACATTTTTGGAGTAGAGCATGAATTTGCAATATTGTAAGCATCCATACATCAAGCTTCCAGAGCTGTTACAGAACACAAGTGGCTTGAAGTAGACTGAAGTCAGTTCTAAGTAGTACTTTACACTGAAACTCTTCTGTATGGCCTGAAAAGCATTTCTGAAGCCTGAAGCATTTTATGAATGAGCTCCTTACCCACAAACTACATAATACTTACTTTTGCAAAGGTCAAGAAACAGTTCTTCAATTCCTTTGTTCTGTTTAGCTGATGTGTGATAATGTTTTGCTCCAACAGATTCAGCATACCTGTAGAAATGCAGATATGGAGCCTCACTGTAGTAAAGGACTCAATCTTTCTAAGCCACTTTACATGAAGGAATAAGATGATCACAATAGGTTTTATTCTGACTTCAGAGTTAATCTACACATGCTTATCTAATACAAAAAAAGGAGTTATTGTGTTTAAGACTGCCAGGACTGATGCACACTAGAACACACTGGATGAAATTGAAGAAAATTTCATGTCTAGAAATGGATTAAAACTGCAAATGTTAACTTTAATCACAAACAACTCTCAAGCTACAGTTTGGTCCGCCAGGACACCCCGTGACTCAGATACTAACAGAACACTCAACAACTGGCAGGCATAAGCCAGCAGTGCCTAGCTGGCTGCTATGTTAACAGCATCACAAGTTTATTATTCCAGCATAATTCTGCAATGACTGTTTCTATTAGTAATAGGTGGGACTTACATTTCTGCTTCTTGCACTGACACATGTCTCTCTTTTTCCAAGTCTATTTTGTTACCTGTTGAAAACAAGTTAATCTTTTAAGTCTTTGTACTCTAAAATTACCCAAAAAGAAAGCAGACATGTAATCACGGTACTCCATTTTCTCAAGCTGCCCCAGTAAAGACCAGCTCTTACACAGGTCTCACTTTCAAGGACAATATGATTTGACAGTCTCCTTTCACACAAGCATTTACAGGCAATGAAGTGCTACTTCCATATAGAGATCAGGACACCTAAATGCTTCTATATAAAGAACCCAATTCAGCCTTTTTCTTTTTTTTTTTTTTTGTGATTTATTAGCACCTTCCATGTGCTGCAGAGGTAATTTTTGTAGAATGTCCACATTGCTAACCTTATGAAAGTGTTTTAATAATTAGATCAGATTTAAATCGAAACCCACCACTTCTGTTGCGTTCCATTTGCATTGAAATATCCAAGCTTTAAGACTCACTCCAACCTGCAAGCACTTAATTATCAAAACAGACAAGTACCTAGTCTATGCCACTGAGAAAAGCAATGAGTTTGAGTACTTGAAAGAAGGATAATATACATTTTTTGTTAAACTAGTCTGCAGGTGTCTGTACCATGCACTTTTGATTGTGTATAATTAAACAGCTTATTTTTTCAATCAAACTCTTATCTTCCTCAATGTGATCTACTGAAACTTCTAGCTCCAGTTTAATTTTAAATACCTAACATAAGCTTTACCCCTTCACATGTACAACCTGTCAAAGCAGCATTTGGAAGATACTATTAATCAAAAGAGATGTTTCCAATTCAGTCATGCTGAGAAAGACTTACCTACTATACATAAACAGATTTCATTTCCCAACATTTTTCTTAATTCCTTAACCCAGTTTTTTACCTGCAAAAAGAACAGAGGTGAGTTTGTTTTCACTTGAATACTATTAACTCAGGCAGTGTGGAACCATCCCATTTCCTTTACTAACCATCTATTCTGAACTTAAAACAAAAACTTAGAGCAACATAGATGGAAAAATATTCTTTAGACAACTACACATGGCCCTTGTTCAGCAGGTTTTATTTCACAGGTGAAATTAAGAGCAAATGACTTAGATAAAATGGTTCAATTACTCCAGAAATATAACTCACCACAGTCAATAATAGCAAATTCACTGCATGGGCCACTTTAGGTCAGACACAAGATCTTTTATCAACAGGCACTTACTGACAGACCACAAATGGTACTTTAAAGGTAGAGGCACCTGAACTAAGTTTTTCAGCTTAGATTAAAACAGATGGTTATTTCATGAGAGAACATATGGAACAAGCATGTCCAGTCAGCTGATACCTGAAAAAAGGTATCTGTTAAAAAAATTTGTTGTCATGAAAAGTTTGAAAGTTGTATGATCATTGCATTGACTTAAAATTGACTGCTATTTTAAGGGAATAATTGTGAAGAGAGGCAATCACTTCAAGAATCTAAAAATAAGTTAGGCTATGTCATACAATAGTATTTCTGCAGTAACTTCTGTAAATCAGCTTTCCCTCCTTTTTTCTGCACATTTAAAATGTTTTGGTATCACAGGGTTTTATTACGTAGGGTTCAGCATGAAAAGGCACAAGTTGAAGTAGTACCCACAAGTTATCATCATTCTGCAGGTGGCAGCAAGTATTTAACTGGTAGCACAAGCACTTTACTTGCCCTACACCAGATTACTTAAGTTAGTTAAGCTGTTGTGGATCTGCACCCTTACACTATTCCTATCACTGCTAACCCAAGCCTTGCTCATCACAGAAGTCCTACTGGTTTTGCCGAAAGTCAGAGACAAAGTTGCTTAGAAAAGACTCACCAGTTTTCAGCTGAAAAATCCTATAGAGTGGTAGCACAGATTGACACAGGGTGGATAAAATTCACCTGATCAAGCTGATCAACTAATACAGCCATAAAATAACTAGCAATCAAATTACATGTTTTGATGAGGATTTGACAACAAATAACTTATCATAGAAAAGGTAATGTCTCCACTATCATGTACTGCAATTTCAGAGTTCTCAGATCTGTAAAAGGTCATGTCATTTAGTATCTTTTAATAATTTGGTTTATACAGTAAAGATCAGTATGGCATACCATGACAACAGTCCAGGTTTATGTTTACAGCCTGTCACAGGTAACTCACATAGCTACATCACGGATTAGTCTGACTTGGAGGGGACCCACAAGGATCACGAAGTGCAATTCTTAAATCAATGGCCCATACAGGGATCAAGCCCACGACTTTGGCATTATTAGCAGTGTGCTCTAAGAAACGGAGGTCAGTCATTCTTTGGTGTTCTTTGAATAACCTGATAGCAGGGAAGTCAGTCTTCAAAAGAATACTAGTAAGCTGTACACTTCCACTACATGATCTACATTTGCATATACAATATATATGGCTGAAAACAGACGACTTCTCTTTAGACATATCCCAGATTATCTTTCAACCAGTTTACAGTTTAGATGTAAAAGCTGTCCAGTACCTTTTGAAAAGAGTCTTCATCTGTTATATCATATACTAGAATAGCGCCATTAGAGTCCCTGTAGTAGATAGGCCCCAATGCATGAAATCTTTCTTGACCAGCTGTATCCTGCATTTAAAATACACTTGTTAGCATTTAAGACAAAGCAAACAGTACTTCAAGGAACACCAAACACTTTATATTAAGAAGTGCCTAATACTTGTGATATAGTAAGCCCAAGTAATTTTTTTTCAGAAAAACATTCTAATTAGTTAAGGTGGGGAAAAAATAGAAACAAACATACCCATATTGCAAGATTTACTCTTTTTCCACCAATATTTAGTTTCTTCGTAAGAAAAGATGCCTGGAAAGCAAAACAGATTAGAGTTAAGTTTCACACACTAAACACATAATTTCAATTGAAATTAATTAATAAAGCATCAGAATCAATAAAAGACAAATGTCCAGATCGAAAGACTCTGTAAGCAAGAAGGCTAAGTCAATACTAAGCCAGTGAGTAATTTCACTACAGTTTGCCAGCAGTTTATTCTAAATAAATTTGAGTTAAGCCAATCATTTACTACATCTTTTTGCTGTTGTTCTGAATGATTTGGGAAGGATGAGCTGTGAGGAAAGACATTGAATTCACAATATTGATAAGTCTAAACTGAACTCAAAGCATTTCACAGGAGTATGTGAAGTTTGGGTAGGAGCGAGCCTAATAGGATTTTTAATCTGCAGGAATTAGGCAAAGTAGTTCACTATTAGTCAGATACTAGAACCATAAACAATTGTTTTAATGTATCACTAAATATCTTAGAACATGAGTATTTCACAAGTTTCCTTGTCTGTATCTTTTCCCTTTTTTGCTAAAGTGAGCCCACAACTCACCCTCACCTGTTTTTTGGTTCCGTGTTTTTGTTTGTTTGAGCTGAGAAGCCTCAGAATAAGCATACAAACTGCTTTAGAATTCCACTACTTTAACTTCTGGAAATGTTTTACAGGACCAGAGCACACTGCAAGGTTAATCTAATTTCAGTAACTTGAGTAGGTCTAGCTTTCTCCAAACTTGCATGACTCACAATTTCAGACACCACCTCTGTTACCAAGTCTATAATTTGACAGCTAAAAATGGAATATAATTTAATACAAGTTGAATGGACCAGAACAGGGTCTCAAGGTGTTGATGCATTAGGGACCTGCTCCCCCCATTCTAAAGACTAGCAGTAACATGTTATATCAAACAATGAAGTTACCAAGGGCTAACTTTTTTCTTCTGCCTTAAATTATAGTCAGTTTTCCTGTCAGTTTTACCCCAGTTTGCGTTTGGGTTCAAACAACACACTCACCACAGATTATTTTAGGCTGGATTGCAGCAGCTCAAGAGGCGTTCTCTGTACCAGTACTCACCAGCCACAGAACCAAGAGTCACATGTGTGGAAAGTGTCACGGGCCAGATGAGCTGCTTGAACCAGCTTGCTGCTTAACTACACAAGCAACCAGAATGCACACAGAAGACCACAAGAGTTCAATGTGGTCTTCTGTGTGCATTCTGGTTGCTTGTGTAGTTAAGCAGCAAGCTGGTTACTACCGTTAAGCCTAAACTGCTGTCAAAGTGCCTTTCTGGAGTGCTGCCTGTATTACAGTTAAAGTCACTCAACATTCAGTTGCTAGAGCAGCTCCTGCTCTTCAGCTGCTTCCCTGGCATTTGCATGACCCAAAATGAGATGATTAAAAAAACCCTTTTCATCTCTAAGTTGTATCTTCCCCCAAACCTTTTCACAAAGTCTGATAAAAAGAACAGAGAGAGAGAGAGAGAGAGAGAACAGACCACAAGAGAAACAAACACTTTCCAAGAGCAGATAGCAAAGAACTGATCACTACAACCCTTGCGTTCAACATAACTAAAGCATTAACACTACACTACCCTCTCAGTCTACAGTGAGGGAACTCACTGTAGCGTCAAAAATCTTGAAAAACTTCCAGACAGCACATTAAATGGATTTGACCCTCTAACCAACCTGTAACAAACAGCTTAACAGAAGAGTAGCAAATCTTCATCAGAAAACTTTTCATTCTTTAACTAAAAACTCTAGAGAAAGTTGATGGCTCTCAAACAGCTGTCCCGGAGGATTAACTCATCAGTAGCCGTCATCATTTGTTATATTACACCACAGTTTAAAAGCCAGAAGCTTGGAAGCAACTTCAGAAGTTTTAATCCACCAACACTTGGGCCACAGGGATAGAAGCTATTGATAGGCACAATGAATCAAGCTTACCTGACAATATTTTACTGATCTGCTGTACTACAGTATTCACTATTCTACTGCAAATCTCAAAGGAAAACCTCTTCTGAGCAATGTTTGCTTTTGTTATAACACCAACAATCCAAACCTGCTTAGCTGATGTGAATTCCACACAAGTGTTTGAGAATCAATTTCTGAGCACAAAAATCTTTCACAGAAAGGGGCATTTATATTTAAAAACACAGAGAACTCCGTATCCATAAAGTCATATCATTGTAGCTTTAGACAGTTAACCCAGTTAACAGCACAAGTATATCTCCTATCTGACAGAGCAAAAACTGAAGTAGGTTTATCTACATAGGTAAGTTTTGCTTTAGTATAACCTGTCCTTCAGGTACCACAGCTTTTGATAAGAATACTGTCTTTTATCATTCAGAGATAGATTTCAATTTTTTATATACTCCAGCACTAAAAGACTCCTACATTAAAGTAAGGCTTTTTCGCCTTACTTAGTATCGCAAAAACATCCATAACCACAGGAGACTGTGGCAAGGGTATTTAGCACTGGGCTATCATAGCTGCTCCCTGTATTAAAACTTGATGAATTTGTCATGATTAGGTTTTAGTCTATCTGAAGTCCTAGGGCCATAATCAAAAAAGGAGAGACAGTAAGCCGTGTCAGATACCCTGACTACAAGCAGGTTTGTCTGATAACAAGATTGGAACTTGTCAGTTGATTTGAAGCAGTCAGTCAGTAACGAACAAAAAGCTTTGTGAACGTGCTGGAGGAAACCATCAATACTATACTACAGATTTAACGCTTCATTTTTCTTTATTTTGTTCATATACTTGAAGAATACAGTTAGCAGGCTCTGCTCATGAATTAGTAGGGATGGGTAAATTTGGTGCATTTACCATCAATACAACATATTTTATATCCACAGTGGCAAATATGCCAAAGACAAATCAACTAATATCTTTTCACTTTTCAACACACACATACCCCTCCCCAACCATTCTGAGGTTAGTGAGGGAGGAAAAAAAAAAAAATCAAACAACCAAGTGAATAGCAGTACTATGTAGTTTTAAGAAATTTGGGAAAACCCAACATATAAGAAAGAGCCTTAACTTCTATTTTGAGACAGTTTAGAGAAAAAGTCAGTTGCCAAGATTTAAAAGTTTGTCAAGTTTCAAAATCAAAGCCTTTGACCACCTACAGGGCATTAGGTAATTACACGTAGAAAAAGCTTCAATGTTTTCTCTAATCTCCAAAAAAAAAAACTGAATTGAGTACTACAAGCCTGAGTTGTGACTCAATTTACATCAGTAGCTATTTTCCATATTAGTTTAATTACTATGACAGTTCATTTTTGCTAGGACTTTGAAACACTCACAGGACCATGGTTAATTCAAAGATAAGTAATTTCAAATAACCCTTTGAAGCTTCTAATTTTTGTATTTTGACTCTACTGTCTTATGACTGGTTTGAAGAATACTTAGGCACTTAGAAAAGAATAATGCAATTTTAAGAGCTAAAATTCCAATCTTTTGATGTGGCTGTAGGAAACATTTTCTTTTAATTCTTTCTTCTATGAGTTCAGTTTTGTATGCCCACCAGGCCCTGCTAGGAGCTGATAAAGGGGCTTGAGTAGAACACAAGGAAGACACAGCTGGAAGAGTCTCCTGAAAGTCACTGAACAAAAGCAGGTGTGTGGCACCTGCCCTTGAGCACTTCATGTTCAACAGAAGTGGGTCAGGCATACAAACACTGCATATAGCACTGAACTTCCTTACATTGTCTTCCACTCACCCCTGGCTACCTTGATAACCAAGACAGCTTTTCCAGATTATGCCAAATCCATCAAAGCAATCAGGAACTCTACGATTACAACCACATCAGCAGTTCTCCTGGGCTGGATATTCTGCAACCCTCCACATATTTAAGAGAGCAGTACTCAGAAGTTGTATTTATCCTGAGTAATTAAATAATAAAATCACCCAATTAAAAAACCCAATAGTTTGACTGTAGGTTTATTGTTGGAGTAATTCCAGCACGGTTCACTTGATACCAATTTATATCTTATAATTATTGTATCAAGATGAGGGCACTTCAATATTTCAAATGGGAACCAATTCTAACTGCCCCACCAGGTGTGCCAAGAGGTTGTGAATTATATTAATTGTGTGCAAAAACCCTACTTTTCCTGCATCAACCTTTCCACAGTGTTCTAACTAGATGCTTTCTTCTGTGAATCAGTAACTTCCTTAACTTCAACATGCAGGTCATCAATATCTGAAGTACATGACTTGATACTAACACAAATACAACAACACATCCCAGCAGCCCCCTAAATCAGAGGAGGTTCCAGTGCACTCCAGTTAGCATTGAGAGAGGGGGAGTGGGGAGGGAAGAGAAACTGCTCCCTTTCAGTCCAAGTCTTCTGTTACTAGCACCAAAGAAACTTACCTATTTGGGTATACAAAGAGTAACTTCACAGTAGAAAAACATCACTAGATGAAGTTTCCAGAAGGCTACAGTATCACCATTCCTTTTTGTTGCAAACATACTGGAATAAAGCACTATGCAATACTTTCTTTTTTTAAGTTAGAGAATACTGTGGATGGAGAGCCTCTTGTCTCAATACCTAGTGATCTCTTCATATGATTCATCATTGCCACTCCTTTGCTGGGCCAGGAGCAAAGTATTTATCTAATTTTGGCTTTATTGGAACAAAAGGAATTTGGTGCGTTACTTTGAACTGCTGCCATGAAACAAAGCAACCGTGTCAGATTAAGCCTTTTATCTTAAAAAAAAGACCAAAGGATGCTCTGCAAACATGTTACTTGACTGCTTAATCAGATACCCTAGTTTACCTTCATCTTATTTTTAAATTATCTTTTAATTTAATAGTGGAAGAACTCACTCCATTTTTTTTTCCTAGAACTGTAAGATATAGGGAAATAAAAATAATAAACCTAATACTTAACAAGTGCACGTGATGCACAGTAAGATTCAACAGCAATTGACATTGTATTTTACTATCAGTAAGTAAACGCCAAGAAGGCTCAGAACAGAAAAGCAAACAACTTGATAAACAATGTGCAGTCAGTTAAAAGACACAGGTAGCAACCACAAACCTGGTTACAGTGGAGAAAAAACATCTCAGTAGGAAAAGCAAGCACGTGCTTCCACTCCTCAACACACCCCTCCTCCACACAGTCAAAACCAAAAGCTCTGCTACACACTATCTACAGACATTTTCTTATCAGCATTTTGGAGCAATTTAAAAGTGTGTTTTATGATACTTGTGACCCAAGTCTGTATTCCAACCCACTTTTTGCTTATAATTTTAGGTTTTCCACTACAGATTTAAAGAACAAAAAAAACCCATACAACATCACATAATCTACTTGGGCCTACTCTTAAAATTGTTTGCTCAATGCTACACTTCTGTTGCACCTCTGACACTTACAAGCTACCAGGCATCTCTGTGGTATACCAAGTATCGATTACTTCTGTGGGATGACAGCTACCTACAAACTAGCTTCCTACAAACACCTTACCTAGTAAACCTACCAAGAGATTAACCCAAAGACTGAGTATGAACACAAGACAGCAAAGTCTAAAACATATTTTTTGTACCTCTTCACAGCAAAAATGGAGGCACATTATCTGTTTATGAAACATTTCCTGTATTGCTTCTACTGCATCTATGATGCTGCTTTTGTTTTAAGGGAACGCTTCACTATTAATTACTTCTGAGATACACAGCTCAAGAAGGTCCCCCTAAATGCATGGGAATAGCACATAATTTCCTTAAAACTATTTTCTTTTTAACATCACCTACTATTTCTTCTGTACTTCAAGCAACTCAAAATTAGTTCAAAATCCACTACTGGTCCACCAAGTGGCAGGGTTTGTTTTTATATTTAACAAAAAATTAGGAGTGGCATACATTGAATCCACACTTCCACCTATGCAACCTGACATCCTGAAAGACTTAATATATCACTCACAAAACAAACTTCAAATCATGTTTTCTGACACCACAGTACAAGCAGTTTATTCTGTACCACAGCATACATGCCATCTATCTCTAACTAGTAGGCCATGGAAAAACCTGTTTCATTCAAGCAGGCACCCTGTCACATTTCATGTGCAACATATCACTTTGTAGTTCTTTATAACAGCAGACAGTACTACTGAGAATCCAGCCAAAATTCAGGGAGCTGTCGTGACAAGCAGTTAAGCTTTAAGAGTCTTTCCCATCATTAAATCATAAGCCTTAATCTCATAAACCATTTTGTGAAAGCTGTTCTCCTTAAACAAAAACGCTTAGATAGTGCTAGTCTGAGATTTGAGAACATGAGGAAGAATATGATTAACAGAAACGCAGCACGTATGAAACACTTAGTCATCAGTCCACTAACGACGATTACAATAACATTACTTTTGCATCATACTTTCCAAGGTTCAAATGAAGACATTCATAAACGTAATTGGAAAAAACGGAACAGTTAGCACGCAGAGTAGAAACGAGGCCTGAACATATCGAAAGCTTAGATCTGAGGCATGAAAAGAACGAGTAAATTGGCTTCCTACAAACTCGGCGGGGGACAGCCACCATNCGCCGCTGCCCACCGGGACGGGGGCCCGCGGGGGAGAGGGGCTGGCGGCGATGGGGAGGCACGGGCGAGGCCGCAGAGACGGAGGCTGGAGACCGACACGGCAACCGAACCTGCCCCGCGGCCGCGGCCCCGCAGCCCCTAATGGCGGCTTCTTCCTCCTACGTCACGCACCGCCCGGTCACGCGCAGCCCCCGCCGCCAATGGGAGGGGGGGACGCGGCGGCGGCAAGAGGCCACGCCCCCTCCGCGGCTGCNACCGCCCCGGCCCCGCCCCGGCCCGCACCTGCAGGGTGGTGATGTGCTTATCGTTGAACTTGTTCTCGCAGTAGCGCAGCACCAGCGAGGTTTTCCCCACGCAGCCCTCCCCGAGCAGCACCACCTTGAAGGAGAAGCTGCGGCCCNCACGCCCCCTCCGCGGCTGCTGGGCGGGGTCCGGGGCGGGGCTTGCGCAGGGGGCGGGGCCAGGGCCGGGATCCCGCGCGAACCCTGCGCCTGCGAGGATTTGTCCCTAAATCCCAGGCTGAGGTTTCCTCCTGCAGCGCGCGCACCTGCCGAGCGCTTCCCCGGGGAAACCGAAAGCCCCCTAAAAAACACCGGCATGGATTTAGTGTGATTTTCGTTCCTGTGAACTAAGCTACACAAGTCTCTAAATGTTTGCAAAATAAAAGTCCGTAATAAAGTACTTTAAAACAGGGATGTGGGAACAGGTGAGGAAAAAAGCACAAGAAAAACGTTCTACCGTAGCGTTCCTTGCTTGCAAGGGTCCAGTAGAGTTTCATACACAAGAATTGTATAACTGCCTTGTAAAAATGGATATCATTCCTCAATTAAAAGCAATCCTCACAAACCGATCCAAACAACTGTAGCGCAACCTCTCTAGTGATCATTTAGTGGTAAGAAAAGTAGTGGCTATAAAAAGGCTTCATAGTGCAATTTCCTTTTTCTCTGTCAGATAGCATTAATACTCTGTTGTATAAGAAAGAAAAACAGAGAATGCATCCAGGAGAACAAGGATTGGATTTCCCGGAGTAAGAAGCCTCTGAACAGTATTACATTCACACAGAATGGATTGTTTTTATTTCCTCCAGAGGTAAGCAAAGCAGATCTCTGCCATGGTGCAGACTCAAACGATGTATTTCCCACTGACAGTAAACTGCTGCAAGTAACTTCTGTATTCCAGCATTTCTGTTTTCCTCTCTGTGATTACTGATTTTGTTGTATGAGAAGTTCTGTACTTTCAAAACTTCAGTCACCTGTATTAAATAAAAGGCCGACCTGGCTGAGAACAGAAATTCTTTCAGAGCTACCTGAAGTGTCATGTTTCACTGTAATCTCACACAGGATTTTGTAAAATCTGTAGGTTTAACTATCTGTAACTGTTACCAAGTTATTTTAATGGTTTTCATTTAATTTGGGAAGTGAGAGCAGAGAATGTTGTTTCAGAGAATTTGAGAAGAAAATGGTTCTTTTTCCTTCAATTTATTTTGCTTCCCCTTTTTACACAGATTCCTAAAAACACTTGTACAGACCTCCCGTGTTATCTGTGTTGCTGAATACATCTGCATGAGAAATGCCTTTCAAGATGTATTTTATATTTCATGAAGACAGTACAATACTCTCTATGTTAATAATGCAAAACAAATCGTACTACTGTATCCATTGCCATGACCTTTGATCATTTCTGGTAAGACTACTCAAGTGTTTTATTTCACAGATGGTGTCATCTCTAAAAGTGAAAATAATTCACAAGTGTTCTTCTTTCAGCCTGCATTATTCGACCTCCTTACAAAAATACTAAATGTGTTAATTCCACTGTGAACTTAAGTGTATGCAGTCACTGTCAGTGGAGATATTTAAGTTGGTCAAACTACAACAGCATAAACAGCACCTCCCAAGCTGTGGACAACACACAACTCATTTCTGGGACCATTATGTATTGAATATTATAAGGGTAGGAGTTGATTTGCAGATAATGTCAGTCTTTTTTTCCATTTTTTCCTTTGGAGAATATTTCTGAGCATAATTTGATATACTTGCAGAAAAACGTTCTGAATTTATTGGATTTGCTTGGAAATAATCATATTACAAAATCTCAGCCAAATAATGCACAGTTGTATAAGATCAATGTCCGTAAGAGTACAACATGTCCAAAAAAGCAAGAAATCAGAACAGGGAAAAAATCCCAACCCAATAATAACAGCAAAAACCCACTTAAAATAAAGTTAATAATTATGTCAAAAAGAAAGATTCAGATTCAGAAGACAAAGAATAAAGGTGAAGAGCAAAGCATGGGGAGAAAAGGAAAGGAAAGAGAAAAGAAAAAAGAAAAGAAAAGAAAAGAGAAAAAAAAGAAAAAAAGAAAAAAAGAAAAAAAGAAAAAAAGAAAAAAAGAAAAAAAGAAAAAAAGAAAAAAAGAAAAAAAGAAAAAAAGAAAAAAAGAAAAAAAGAAAAAAAGAAAAAAAGAAAAAAAGAAAAAAAGAAAAAGAGTAAAAAGATAATTTGTAAAGAATCTTGACCTGGAGGGACTCTTCTGAATGTGTTTTACCACTCACTCGCTGCTGAGAGACTTCATGTACCCTCAGGGATGTACTTGACAGGTTCAATAATGTCCTTGGAGACGTCGTGCAGCATGAAATTTTTTCTGATTTATAGAAATAAGTAAAACATAGAATCTGATTTCTACCTGAGCAACAATGCCAGTGAGGAACAATGCTATTTTTTCTTGTAAAGAAAAAGAGTATTATTTTCTAAAATTTCAATTCTCCATCTTGAAGTGGAATTGTCTGCAAATGTCATTTCCCCCCAGGATAAGCAGTTCTGAACTGTTTGCCCTTTGCGTTATGGTTTGCATACCCCCACGTCGGCATACGGAACGCCAAATACCATCCCCATGCAGATCCCGTGACAGATCCCCTTCCTGACAAGCAGCATCCTGGATGTATGCTGAGAACAGCAGGCATGCTGCTCTACCATTAACTGACCCCTTGCTATTGGTGTTTCTGCTTTCAGGAGCAAAGGCAATGTTCCAACTCCAAGTGAGAGGCTCTAACCCTCTAAGAGAGGGTAAACCAATGGCTTGGTAAAGGTAATAGTTTTAAATATTTAATATTACCTTGGTAAAGGTAATAGTTTTAAAGCGTCAGAGTTACAAAAGACAAAACTTCCCTTCTGCAGAAGTCTGTTTACCAGATGTATGCCATAACAGTATTAAGAATGAAAACATGAAAAAACAAAAAGAAAAAAAAAGGGTGGCACAGAAATGCTCATTTTAAACACATATTGGCAGACCAGGAAAATTCCAGAGGAAGGCAGAACTGGTTAAAATTGAAAAAGCAAAAATGGGACCCATACAATTATAAACTACCTAGAATAATAGCAGTCATCGGCGAACCTTGTTTAAACAGTCATGCCAATGTTTTCAAACACAAGAAGCAAGCAGGCTCAAGAACAGCCCCACAGGGCTGTATTCACTTCATGAAATATATGAAGAATGGAACTTTGCACCAGAATAACATGCTGCTGTGTGGTACAGCAGGAGATGGGGACATCAGTGGCACTGTAGGGTTCCTCAGGCTCTGCTCAGGGTGAGAGAGATGTGCAAGTGAGATCTTGCAGTGTGCTGACTGTGGGCCACAGCAGTAATAGTAAAAGAGAAGTTTTCATTTACTGGCTGACAAGCCAGTAGGTTTTCCGAGAGCTTCTATAAAGGAGTGGGAACATAGAAAGGAAGCGTGGGTGCCAAAAGGGTTCCTCAGGGACATGCTAAAACCTACCAGTTTCAGTGTTACTGAGCTTCAGGTAAGCAGTGAGGAGAGGATAGAAATGAGCTGTTGTGAGCAAAACGGGCCTGTTTTGAATCATGGAAGGCTTACTTAATCACCTATACATCTTCATCCAAATAATCATCTGTATAACAGCAACCAGCCTGTCCACAGACCTACTCTTTGGCAATGGTAATAAACTGTTGCACACAGGCTTGCAGAGCCCTCTGTACACACAAAAGCCCTGATACACCCATCTTCAACATGGCAGTCACAACTTCAGCTGTGGGGAGGAGCACATGATGACACAAAGAAAGGTAATGACACAAAAGAAAGACTAATAATTAAATGAACCATTCAAATGTTATGTGTGCCAGTCAACAAAATCTAATGGAAAAACAAGTCTCATCAGAGAAACCTAAGGTGACATTATAATCTTTGGCTGTTTAAAGGTAAGGCCATAGCTGTACTAATTTTTTCAGGAGCTTGACTTAGTTCTCACACGTTAACAATTGGAAAAAAATTATTTTTTTATGCAATAAGGACACATTGCACTATTTAATTCTGCTTTATGCTTGTTTGAACAAAGCCACAAAAAAGCAGCCACCAGACAAGAGAGATGCAAACAAGTTATGCAAGGCTTCACAGGTGACTCAGCAAGTCCAGCCAGGTAGCTCCCTGCAAACAGGCACTTGTTTCCATATTGGTGGTATTCTCCTTTCCTCAGCATGGGCCAAGCTGGTTCTTCCACATTTCAGTTAATCCAGTCTTCACTTCTTGAATCTCACCTGGATTAGCAAACACTTGTCCTTGCTCTAAAATGACAAATCCCAGGACAGCACAGAGCAAGCAATGCTGCTGGGTGGTCTGCAATAGGAGGATACATTTACTATTAATATATTTTCAAAGTTATACGGTGTATGACGCTTGCTTCATACCATCAGTCAGTCACAAAATGTTTCCTGATCAGAAATCATAATGGTGGTCATCTACTTTCCTGTGCATCCGCCTTATTGTGTTTCAAGGAAAACTCTGACATATAAGGATGTGGTAGAGTGCCTATCATCAAAGGTTTTCAAAGTGTGATTGGACAGATCATCTAACCTGGGCTGCTCTGTGACTCTACAATTTAATTAGTGGTTGTAGTGGGAAGTTATTAAAATTGACTTTGTGGGATGAATGTTGTAGAAAAGCTACTGAATATTCCTGTGGAATTTCTTCACTTGGAATCAAGTTTTACAGACTTGGGAGTACCCAAGTACAAGCTGCCATTTCCTCAGTAGCTTTGTTTCCACATTTCTGTATTCATCCTCACTTGGTATTGGCATTAATATTTACTGAGGGTGGCTGCAGGCTTGGGAGTGCTGCAGGGATCCACATAGTCTGAGTGAATTAATGTACCTTCTCTGATTTATGCATTACAACAGGCCTATAATTGTACCCCAGAGCTGCACCTTATCCCCCAATAGAAGCAGTATTTAAATTGAAAATTATCCAGTTATAGCAATAGCCAGAAGCAGAGACTGTAACATACCTACAAAGCTTTAAGGGAATAAATTTCCTGTAAAACAGGTTAACTCCTGTTTGAAGGAAAGTAACTTAATGGCAATTTAAAATGTTAGATAATGAAATGTAAAGAAAAGTCTGTGTGGGGACCAAAGTACTGCTGGAAGAAATGCAGGACAAACAAAATCCCACCACCAAATCTGAGACGCTCAGTCCTAATAGATTATAATGTAAATAGTGCCCAAGTTCGTTCTGTAAAATACCAACAGTATTTCATGACATTTCAGCCCTTTATTGTCAGAAAAAGTCAATCTGCAGAATCAGCTTGTCCTTAATACCCAAGAGAGGTAGTGTACCCCCTTTGTTTTTTACACCACTTTATTTTGCTGTCCCAGGAAACTGTCTAATGCTGGACCACTCAAATATAGCATGTGCAGACCCAAGACAATAAAATAGAAACGAAAAAAGTAAATACTGGTGATTCTGATACCAGTATACTTCAACAATCACGGCACCAAGCCTGGGTGAGACCTGGCTGAAGATTTCTCACATGCAATTATGTCAAAATTTTACTTAAACAGCTATCAATCAAGACAAGCATGAGGACCTGTAACTCACAATTCTAACCGCTTCAATTAAAACGTTTTTGAGTGTATTGCCTTAGTGCTGTAGACATATTGATGCCACTTATTTATGATTGCAAAATCAGTGACAGAGGTATATACTAGGGGTACTGATGGTTCTGAAGCTAAAGAATAATTCAAGTGTTTAAATAATGGAATTAAATTTGTTAACTGAAGTAACCTATTTTGCAATTTAAATCTATCAACTTCCTGGTTTTCTCTTAACTCCCCCTTTTTCTTTTTACTTCCTCCATTTTCTGTCTCTCCAAGTAGCACTTGGACAGGTGGTATCTCTGTCTGCTGCCTTGCGAGCCCAGGAAGTGCTCTTAGTGACCCACACCAAGTTACAGGCAGTTTGTCAACTTCTATAACTTCTTCCCCCTATCCCCTACTCTCGTCTCCACCTTCTCCCAAAACCTGTCAGCTTACAGCTACTATGTAGCTAAATGTAACAATATTTGCCTAAGCCATGCTCAATATACCCGAAGTTAATGTCCTTTTCAGAGTTTAAGTGTGCTCAGATCTTTCTGTATACTGGAAACTTACGAGTGGAAATTTCAGAAGCAACCCAAGTGTCATCACTAAGACATGACAAAAAAACTCCAAAATAATGGCCTTTGAAGATGCTAACTACAGGAGTTAAGTCAGATCACATTCCTTCATATGATCACAGATCAAAGCATTTCACGCTGCGATGAATATGAAATCAGATGTCTTCTCACTATGGTAA
Source organism: Leptocoma aspasia (assembly GCA_013399835.1). Classification (NCBI taxonomy): domain Eukaryota; kingdom Metazoa; phylum Chordata; class Aves; order Passeriformes; family Nectariniidae; genus Leptocoma; species Leptocoma aspasia. The sequence goes on along the minus strand of VXAX01001324.1, from coordinate 30,290 downwards.
GCTGGTAAGTTCAAATGAACTCATAAAAAATAGTGAAAAAGCTGACCATATCCACTTCAGTGGCTGAAAGTACACTTCAGGAAATAAAAGAATATAAGAATAAGGCATTTAATTGAAAAAAAAAAGTATCTTACACAAATTTTATCTTGCTTAATTCTAGAAACCACAACAGTATTAATAAAATCTTAGAAGACAACTAATACAGTGTTTATTTAGAAGCAGCATAAGTCCAAACAGTGCATAAAATTCCCAAGTGTTTATTGTTACAATTTAAGTGCATATATTACTTCCATAATTTTGTGCCCTCCCACAGGAACAGACATAGAGCAGCTACACCATTTGTTCTTTTCAGAAAGCTTTTACTACTTTGAAATCTCATCTTTATAATTGGGTAAGACAGTGAAGTAGTTCCAGTGATGAACTCCAGGTTTATATAGAGTAGATTTCAATAGAGTAAACTCAGTATGGAAGGTGTTAAAGTTTTTTAATATTCCCATAAAAGGTGACAAAATAAAAAAGTCAATTGAATTAAGACAGGCAATATACACAAGACACTTGTGAAAAAAACAGATGTTCAATACAAAATATTAATCTATCTCTAACAAGAAAAGAAAAAGCTTTTAATAAGTTAAGAGTATGGGCCCACACTTCTGAATATCAAGACTGAGAGGTTATTAGGAGAGTATCTCTAAAGTTTAAATACAATCTGTACTGGCTACGTTACTTCCGCAACTTTTATAAATGAATGACGGAAGACAGAATCACCTACGCAGGAGCCTGAGCACCAAAAATTAAATTTCTGTTTTTAAATTGTTTATAAGTGTGACTTCCCCCATTTGCTACAAAGATAATGTCTGTAGCTTCTTTGGCTGAGGCCATAATCTCTAAATAGAAGCCCCAAACAAAATGGGAAACATTTTCACTGTTGGGAAATAATCAAGGAGTATAGTTTGGTTAGAATGCCAAACACTATGGAACAATTCTATGCTTATAGAAAAAGGCATTCTCTTTCTAAAGAGATGAATGTGAACTCACAACTATCATCTTTAATTTTAAATTATTTGATAAGTACCACAGAATTGACAAATCTTCATAAATATCATTAGTTTTAAAATAAACATGTCCAAAAAAAGCATAGAATAATTTATTATTCTTACTGGAACAGCTAGTGGGTTTCTACTTTAAATTTAGATTTTTGCTTCAAATGTTATGTATGGATCATCATTTTCATCAAACCTATTCTCAGGTAAGTGGAAATAGTATCAGGATAGAGAATAGGCAACAAGGCTGCATTCTTTCTCCCCTGCCCAAATACTTCCAAAAGACCTTACAAACTGTAGATAATGGGAAATACCAGAATTCATCCACTTCACCCCTGTTACCATTGCCTATATAAAGCTGCAGTGTATTTTGTGTCTAACTTGGACAATAGCCACAAGGCTCCATCACACTGATTGATGTGGATTAGACTTCTATTTCCAGCTTCTTGCCCTTCCAGATCCTGGAAACTGGAGAGAACAGACACCAACACTTCAGCTCCATCAATGGAGGATAAATGAATCAAGTGCTCCACCTCACTTGGCAATGCCCTACATCCACCTGAAGAGCAGCAAGAGCATTATTGACAAAGCACCTCCCTGAGAGATGCTGATTGCCACATGAGGTTTACAGCTTTAACAAGTTGAGATGGAAAGTCCTTCAGCTCTCTGAATGTTTCAGATCCATCTCTTAAAGAGAGTTCAACTGGAACTCTTTGGAGTCTCTAAGCAAGACTGAACACAAATGATTCGCATGCAGAAAACCTTAAACCATTTCAACCCCTTGGCCAGAAAAACCACGCCGTGCCTGGAAGCACCAGAGCAATGATTACAGAAGAAAAAAGATTCACGGCGTTGTTGTCTAATATAGGTTTTCCAGATATGTGCTTGGAGTCTTTTGTTTGGTGGTTAACAACCATGCCAATTGTCTGGTCAAAACCTGGAAAAAGATAAAAACTTCATTTTACAAAGCCAACCAAGATGAAGAGAAACTTAGTAACCAAGTTACTAAGTTAACCAATATACACCTTCCTAAATTTATTTTACTGTAACAGTGCTAAATCTCTGTGAGAAGATATCATTGGATTAAACTAAATTGCGGTCAGTTTAATTTGGTACCTTCAAAGAATGGGATATAAATGCAATACTTTACACTAGAAGTTACTTCTTTTGAAAAGTTACACTTCTGTTAAATCTTCTCTCTTTATGTAGTTTCACAGCAAAGAAAGGAATGAAACAAGCTAAATCAGAAGAGGAGAAAGCTGTTCCAAGAGTCACTCTAGAACAAAGCATGCTGTTTTGAACAGAAACAACTTATTAGCAACATGTTTTCTGGCAAGAAGATGTATTTGTTTTAAAAGGAAAATTATGGAAACAACATTATTACTTAATCTGACAGAAAACAAGCTTCTTACAAAGGCTGAATTTATTAATTCTATTTACACAGCAATTTTATACTACCAGCAGCTGGTTTTTTTTCTGTAGTACTCAGGTAACTTCTTGCTCTGCCTCTGTATTATCAATACTTTAACACTGTAGTTCATTACTGTACAGACACCATTATCCTATGTTTTGTCCAGCTTCACCATTCTGTATGCTGATAAAAACACACCAATCTAGAACACTTGATCTTAACTCACACTGTAGTGAAGTGTAACTGGGTACGTGCACATGCACGCATTTAAGGTTGGAACATTCCAAACTAAATCAGTATATTTTATATTAATTTTTTTTTCTTCTTAGATTTGGCTATCTGTCAACACTCACAACCTGGAAATTTCAATGAAAGCTGCTGCTTTATTAAAAGAAAAAAAAAATTCTGCACTTCAGACGAAACTTAAAAAACCCGCCACTACAAACTCCCTTGGCAGGTATGTAGCTGGTAATACTGTTTTGAAACATACATTTAAACCTGGCCTTAAATAATGCAAAAGAGCTACAGAGAAATCAAACTTCAAAGTCTAATAGTTTAACTCTTAACATTTGCTATATTTTAGAGAGTAGTACTTTCTTTAAGGAAAAATTGGAATTAATTTTTTCTACATATATCCCTCAATTGTACATAAAGTGTATATTCCAAGCATGAACAAGTAGGTAAAGTAACAGGCCTTCCATTAGCTTTGTTATTTACAGAATAGGTATAGACTGATAATGTGCAAACTTTAATCTTATTCTGCACAGCTATTCAAAATTTTAATTAATAACTGTGCAGGCAGGGGTGGATTTTCTTTCAGAAACAGTGGGTATCACAGGCTATTAGATACACCACATCTAGGAATATTACCAAAAGGCAAAACACTGGCAGAAAGGATTAGCAGCATACTGTTTTCAAAAAAAAGAGTCACAATTCTTTACCCCACTGCCATACTTATTATGTTTTTCAAGGTGCTACAGAGACTAGAGTATTCCTTCTGAGTCCACGCTGAAAAGGGAATGAAAAAGTGGGCTGAAGGAGAGACACAAATGGGCAGCACAGTTTTGCCTGTGTCACACCACATATATACTACAGCATGTACGTTTACAACATAGTATACATATTGCAGCAATGCTTATGAATTTGTAAAAGAAACAGTGGAACTTGCATACTATCTCTGCAGCAGCTAAAAAGGTAAGTTGCTGAGCATGAAAAAAACGAAGAAGAAATAGATGCTGATAAATACAGGCAGGCATTAGCTAGGTTTACTCCATTCTGTTAATGCATCTTCCCCATTAGGAGCTTGAAACATTGTCTGAGCACTTAAGTGTTTCTTGTTCAGGACAGAAATATCTAAAAAGTCATCAAATAGTTAAACACTCCATTGTATTTTGAACTTCCACGGAATTACAAAGAATAGAGCATAAAAAATGCTGTATAGCCAAATCCAGAGCATCAACAACAGCTTGTAGATCTCACTGTTATGGCAGACCTAAAGGACTTGTGTCTCTGAGGCAGTTCATCTGCACATTCACACCTTAACTTCCAATTAATAAGTATACTAACAATGAAACCTGGAAACTTAAGTTCTCTCTGTAAACAAGCTGGTAAACATAACAGTGTCAGATATGGTTTCTAAACAATTTTGAAACATAGGATAAGTTTACAGCTTAGCCTAAAGGTTGTCTGTAGTGTTTATTCACAGGCAATGATCCTTTGGGTCAATGAGTAAACAGGGAAATAATTTAGAACCAGCCAATCAACAATTTAAAAAAATGCATATTGCCTTTTATTTAAAGTCACAGCTAGTTTGGGATAAGCTTAACTTATAGGAAACAGTGCCCTGTATTATAGAGCTTCTACAGGAAGCAGTGAAAAAAACCAGAAGGTAAACTATTGCTCATATTTTCTTACTTAATTCTTAAATTTGAGCCTATTGCTAAGACTTCAGAGTTAGGAATGGAGCTTCTGCAGTGACAACTTAATCCAAGCAAATGGATAAAATTAAGCTGACATTTTTTCTTATAAAATGCTACTCTGATTAGACATATAGAAAAGGAGAGGGCAGCAATTGCTTCTTCCAAGGTAACTTGTTGGATATCTCTGTCTCTTTCAGTCATCAACAAGACAATAAGCTACAATAAACAAATCAAAATGTGGAAAAGGACCAACCACCCTTGCTCCTTTTCATTAATATGTCCATTACTTTTGCTCCCTTTGTCCTTTATGCTGCTATTTCTGTATTCTTTCAATTTAAAAATCATATCTTTAGCCCTTCTTAAAGTTGAAGTCAAATTTTAGGTTACATTGGGAGAAAGGGGAAAAAAAAGAAGAAAAAAAAGAAGACTCTTACCACTGTATTGCATTGTAGCTCCCAAATACGAATCAACAACTGATCCCAGCAGGCCAGCTGCTGCACCAAACACAATAATGGGCCATTGCGGAGCAGATATTTCCAGATCAGTCACAAAAATTAGTTGAGTTATAAAGTAGGCTATACCTACTGTCATGCCTCCAAGCAAACTTGAGATCAGGCCCACTAAAGTAACTGCTCCATTAGTACCTAAACCAAATAAAATGTAGCTGATTTACAAACTGGTTTTAAAATACTTGTATTAATTGAAATGTTTTACATGAAATCAGAACTGTCCATAATGATCTTCTCCCCTTACATCCACAAGGCTTCACTACTGCAACTTTTCACAATTCCCATTATGCTGTTGAGCAGCTTAACCTGTACTGTTACTACTCCTTTCCTGTCTCTAGGGCTAGTTCTCCAGAAATATTCACCAGCATTAAATTAAATAAAACTAGACGGCACACCTCTCAATGTCACCTGGTATTTGTCTGCTCTAGGTGGTGGTGGGGTAATAAAAGAAGAGATTTGCTCAAAAAAACAGACCTTGAGATGTGCACATTAAAGTGATGCCCTCTTTCAGAAGTAGTATACTACGACATGTTTCATCAAGACATTTAAAAATACAAGAACCAAGTCTGTAGACAGAGATGTTTGATAGCTCACTGAATAAAAATCTGAAGAATGCATATAAAGGAAAAAAAATTCCCATGCATTTAACTTATATCCAACAAGATTTGTATGTCTGATCAATTTGCCAGCAAGACTCAAAAAAGGCATACTGCTTTAAAGCAGCAATGACATCCACCATGGAGACAATGTTTGACAGACACAGAGTTCACTCTATTCACCCTTGGTAGGATATTAAAGGAAATGAGTGATTTGGTTATGAAGTGAATTTTCTGTAATGTCTCTGCTGAATATATACATATTCTACGGATTAAAATAACGCCTGAAAAATATCAGTTGACAACTTGTATTCTTCATATTAGCAGTATAAACTCTTTTACTATTGTCAGAGATTAGAAGTGAATTCACAATGAATTCAGCATTCAGAATGATTTTAGCTCCGTGGTTGCTATGCTTGTGCATCTCATGAACAAGATGCAGAAGAAACACAGTTGACTATATTCAATTTCACAGAATGCATTCCTGGTAACCTTTTCTAATCCCAGATTTCTGATATTTGCTTTTCTATGTCTTTCTTGGAACTTTTCAAGTACGTAATTCAAAACAGATTAACAAAATATTAAGAACATGTAGAAGAGGTAACACCTTACCTACTGGAACCTGTTCCCAGGTTGTTATCAATCTTGGTTTGCTTTTACTCATAACACTACCAATCTCTGAAGCCCATGTATCACCAGCAGAGCATGCCAAAGCTCCCAAAAGGGATAAGCACATCCATGATGCTGTGTATTCCTTTGAAAAGTCAATAGGAATTTCACCCGGTCCATTTTCTATCATATATAAGAGAGCCAGCTCAGTAGGAACACCACCATTACAGAATACCTGAACCCAATTCCTCTGTCCACCTGAGGCACAGAAACTGAATTTTAGTAATTTCAGGCAACAGTATGAGGCAAAAGCAAAATAACACATATATAAAGGTGAATTTAAAAAGACACACATTCAAAACAGAAACTATATGGCAGTTTATTAAACAGAACAGAAGCAAAAGCAAAGTGGCTTGCTAATATTCACAGCAACAGGGTTGAGTGTTCACTGTTCTCAACAGTGTTCCTTATTCTAGATGTTACATCTCATCTGACCCTCTGAAGGGAACAAGAACATGCAGTATTTATTCTCCACAAGGGATCTAAAAATATTAAAACATTTTGGCTTACCTTCTTTGTATTCTGAATCTATTTGTTTCTTGATATCTTTTTTCCACTTAGTAAGTTTTGAAGAAGTAACAAAAAATACAAACAAAGAAGAGAAGAAACTGTAATTTGCGACTGTAAGGATAAATCCAACCACCAGTCCTATGAAGAAAAAAGAAGTATATAAAGTTCTTCCATGTAACAATGTTTGCTTTGCAAAGCAATTAAGTATTTCGAATTTTCTGAATATGAAGAGTATCTTCCTGATAAATCTAAGATAATCATGCAATAAGAGATTTTATTGCCAAATTGCTAATTTTATTGTAGCTGCTGAAGCATGTGATTTTTAAGATCTTTTGCCACTAATCAGTTATACTGTCAAAAAAAGAGAAGCAATAAAACCCTCAGAATCCAAAGAATATATAATTGAAATTCAAGTACTCTACCTGAAGAATATTATTCTTTTATAAGGAGCAGATATATACCTGTGGCTATGCCTCTATCAGCAAGTTTATCATCAGTTTGGGTATCAAATCCCACATCCAAGGTCTCTAAGATAACCTGTAAAACCCTCCTCCATATCTTAGCAGATGCTACTTCTCTATTCTTTTCTTTTTTAGTTTCTGATTTTTATTCCACCTCTTTATTTCTGTAATTTTTTTTAGTATTTGATATCCTTGATGTGATTCATTTTTACATCCCCTTTCACAGGGGAAGCCTAATTTTACCCCTCACCATGAGAGTATAATTCTAAAGAACTGAAAGAAAAATGGTTGCATTTAAGAGCAAATGCCAGTATAAATTGGCTAGCAGAGCTGTTAAGAGGTTGGAACATAAAAGTCAAAAAGATTTTTGTCAGTGCAGAAAATGCTTCCCTTAACTCTCACAGACAGAAGATTTGCAAAATGGATGACATGGGAAGGAAGGATTTGAGGCCCTGTTTTACTCCAGTGAACATCAATTCAGACAATGTCACAAGACAAGGGTGAATCACCTCACCCAGAAACGTTGCATCAGATTTCAATAAACACTATTGTACACTACACTGGGCTTTTTATCATGTGGTCTAGAAAAACTTTTCAGGAACAGTCACTTGTTCTTAGTGAAGTACAGATTTAATTTTCTTATTTTTGCCAGGCCAAAAAATGCCTAGAACTGCTTCTATTACAGAAAGGAGAACGATATAGAAAGGAGAACTGACTTCCCACCAAGCAGGAAGGCTGCTGACATGATCAGTTTAGGGTCTTTCTTTACCACTACCTCTGCCATTTCTTTGTTTCTCTGTGAATCCTTCTATATGTTAAACCAAACCATGTGATTTAACTGCATACTGTACTGAAGTTTAAAAGAAGCTTCTGTGTTTATATAAATATAATAGTATTAATCAAATCAATTACAAACAGTAGCACAGGGTTAACTTGACTGTTTAAACAGGCATGAGGAAAAAAAACCCAGTATGAATTTGGGGTATGTATGCTTACATTTATACTTTTATTAAAATAGAACTAGGTAAAGTATTAAACTGCAAACAATAAAAAGGACCTTTAATTTACTACATGTTTAGCTTAAGTCTCAGAAAAAACATACCTCCCAATGCACCACTGTGATCAAGACTCTTCTTCTTAAAACCCTGTGTAGCAATAATTAGTGGAACCAAGACTGAAAAAAGCCAGCGCCATGGAGAAATGGGTCGTAAAGTACCTGATAAATCAAATAACATGGTTACAGATGATCCTCATAAAGCCTTTCTTATGTCTTCATGTCTGTAAAGTCATTATTTCCTGATATATACTTAAATTTTGATCTTAATAGAGATTAAAACTTTTTATCCTTCAGAAGAAAGACATTCATATGGACAGAAGAACAATATATCTGCAATTATAGACTCTATTTTTCTATTCAGCTACCAAAAGAAAATATATTTCATGAACTGAAATTAGTTACCAAAAAATAGCAAAATGTGACAGGAAATAAATATGGTGGTATTTTCTATTCTAAAAGGGATTTGTGAACTTCAAAAACTAACATCCGAATTTACTGTTACAAAATTCCACTACCAAAAAAAGCCAAGCTAGTCTGCTAGGTGAAAGCAGTGTGACCACTTTATGAAACATCAGCCCTTTCAGTTCTTCTGACCTTGATGTAAGGCTCCTTAAAATATACTTTGAGCTGATGACTTTCTTGGCAAGATTTGAAGTTACAGTTTTAGTCTGAAAAACCCACAAACTCCTAAAAGCTAAAGCCTATAGTTAATGTAGGTTTTGAAATAAAAAAAAATTAAAATCTTGAGAAGTTATTTATTATATCTCCTATACAAATACAAGAACAAATCTTGCATTAAAGTAAGTATCAATCTCGTAAAAGAAAGACTTCACAGAGGTACAGAGGCTTGTCTTGCTGGAAAGATAAACATGATGGTTTTCAACAAGAACTTTTGTGTCATCAGTACCCCAACCTTTGCACAACCACTGGCTCCCTGGTGCAAAGCAGGACAAACATGTCTGTGAAATCACAGCAAAACACTCATTACAATGTAAAGTTTCACAAGAAAAAATTCTCTTCTGTGTACCCCAAAGCCATAGTAGGTGAGCAAGGGGGGTCTTGCAGCCCAGGACTGAGTCAGAAATTCAGAAGACAAGCACCAGCTGTGTATGAAGCCCTCCAGTGCTGTAGCCTGGTATTGCTTATCATAAACCAAGGCAGATCTTGATGTAAACATGAGTGTAAGCAGTACTGGAACACAAAGGGATTCCTTTTGTTTGGCTAACAAACAGAATTTTCATCTCTTCAGGGTCATTTTTAAACTAAGCTTTTTGGATTTGCTTGTAGGAGAGAAAAGTATTTGTAATTAATTACTACTAAATGTAAGCAGTTAAGACTAAGATAGGCTCGATAATAAAACAATGAATGTGTTCTTCGACACTCTGGTTTCACTAACATCTGGCCCATTGTTTGGTGCTTAAGAATTACTATAAACTGTACATTAATAAAAGTATGTTTGTAGTATTTTTGTATTACAGACTGTGAATTTCACCACTTTTATGGACTGAACCATTTTAAGCCCATTAACTACTGTATGCTTCATTCCCCTCCTTGAAAAGCCGAGGTCTTTTCAGTCTCAGGCACATGAACAACAGAAGTTTTATGTCCTTCTTGTTCCATAACCATTCCCTACAAAAAGGAGGACTTGTCCACAGTCTTCTCCTCTCTATCAGGCCCTATCCTGATTCACCTGATACCAGGTCTCTCCACACTATACTGTAAATTCCCACTCACATAAGAGAACAGGGACTAGAATATCCTAATTGTCAGAAAAGCTATACCTTTAGGGAGCAGACACACACAAATTAAGTTGCATGTTTAAATCCAACTTGCATAGCTACAAATTACACAAATAAAAGCTGGTTGTGAAGCCTGCTTCTGCATACCTTCTACACATCTGGCATCTCACTACAAGCCAAAGCAGAAATATCCAGACAACACAGATTTAACGCTATACCAGAACTAACCCATCCTAAATCCTGAAGCACTGAAAACACTGAGCAGAGACTGCAATGCAACTGCCTCTACAAAAGTCAACTTATAGTGGTGGGGTATTTTTCATAGCTTCTTCTGGATCCAGGGTGACATTAGGCAGGTGAAGGTGGTCATACTGCATCCCTAGGCACTTTCAGCAATACTGCAATGACACTGGAACTCTTCCAGCATCAAACCAGCTGGGGTCTGAATGATAAGTCTTTACCTGTCTTGGAAAAGCAGTTAAATTCTTCTAGGCATAAACTGATACTGTAGGCAGTATCAGCTGCCTTTGCACACTGCTGTAAGAATGGTCTTAGAGCCGAAAAGAGAGACTACAGAGAGGACTTGTGTCCCTGAAACTGCACACAACTAAGTCACAGCCACCCTGAACTGCCTGAGCAGAACGCTGAGCTGACACTACACACCTAAGCCAGCCACTCCATGCATACATCCCGATCTTATACAGTTTCCCATTTCTCTGTTCCTCGACTAAGGAAGTCTTCCTGCATGCCCTGTTCCGCAGGTTGCAGATGTTGCTGATTCCTAAAACAGTTTTGAAAGCTGGCACACTCCTCCCGTGCTGTCACATACTTTCCCTGATATAGAAAGACCTCTGTCAGCTTGGTCTTTCTTTTCACTTCTTAATTTTTATTTGCTTTCTTTCGGAGAAAGAAATCACAAAGAACACCAACATTTTAAACTGTACGTGATCCCTGGGCAGAGCTGCAAGTAAGCGGCTGTCAGCACCTTCTAAACCACTATCACCTACTGTAAGAGGTGAGGTTATCAGCTCTACCGACGAAGGAAGGGGCAGTGCACATCCCTCTTCCCACTTTTTGTCTCCTGCCTAGAGGGGCCGGAGGGCAAGGCTCGCCCGTGGCCGTGCCGTGCCATGCCAGCCTCTTCCCGGCCTTTGGACTCACCGTAGTACGTACTTGCAATCATGGACACGATCCAGAACGCCAGCGAAATACAAATAAGCAAGTTCAGGATGACCATATTCGCCATCATCTTGAGGTATTCTCTGAAGAAATCCTCCTGGTAATAGGACATGGGAAGCAAGAAGGACAACACCTGATGGGAAAACACAAGGCGCAGAGCATCAGCGACACCGCCACCACCTCCTTCTTCTCTGCCTCCTCCCGCCNCTCCGACAGACGCTGCCAGCCGAGAGCCAGCTTGCGAAATAAAACCTGGAACGACACGCCCGTGAAAGGCATGAAGTCTGCGGATAATTAGTGAGAGCAGTGAGTACCTGGATGAGGTTTGAAACTTGTTGGAGCACCTCGAAGTTCATTAACAGCAGAAGAAAGAGACTTGAAACGTTTCCTAAAGTTGACTTGGGATGAAAACATGCCAAACCTGCCTGGTGGCTTTTCTTGGGGCCCGTCAGAATGACTCCCAAAACCCTCGAGTTGTAAATGGCTGACATTAGCTACGGGACGGACTGCACAGCTCCCACTTGCACACATTAGAGGCTTTGTCAGCAAAGCACAGTAAGAGGTGAAACTTCACAACTTTTCAAAACGCCATTGTTTTGAGGCAGCAGCCTCAAAATAAACGAGAAATAAATGAAATAAATAAGACTTCAGGCGTCCCAGGAGATAATGCTGAAGAAGCATTTAAGTACTGAGCACTTGTTCAGTGGAACGTAGACAAAACCTTCAAGTTGTACAGATGGGTCACCTACTGAACATCAATAACCTCAGGTGCTTTTTTCTTATGGACTAGTAGCAGTTGCAGCAGAACAGGATATTTATTTAAGTATTCAGCAACAGGCAGAATAATACAAAAAAGGACAGTAAAAGATCTTTGATATACAACACAAGTAGTTTAAAATCTAGAAAATTCAAGTGAGCAATCTTAATTTAAGAGATGATAATTTCCTTACTGAATTGGGAATATTTCTGGCTTGTGGCACCCATTTATTTTTGAGGCATGTTCTCTTATTTTTCATTCAGCATCTGGAGTAGGTTTCTATCAATCTATCAATTGAACACAATCCATGTGTTCTTTTTCTCTCAGAAAAAGAACATGATTCTTTTCTCTCATAAACTTGGATATATTTTTGCTTTGTTGTGAAAGAAATATTCAGTTATGACTCAGAGCTGCTTCTTCAGATGTTGTCTAAGCTAAGAAACTTACTCCTTAAAGATTTACAGATACCTGGTTTTAGCTGAAGAAAGTAGGCCTATTCCAGAGGCTAAAGTTAATATTTGCGTGTTTACAATGTATTTTCTCCAGGCAATTGGAGACAAAACTTGGAACAGGCACCTTAGACAAGACTTTATCTTATTTTCTGCTATATTTATTGGTAACAAATACTGCTAACACCCAAAATTTATCTCAAGTACAGATACCTAAAACAGTAATACTAATTTAGGAGTACTGATTTTGGTATATCTAGTCTTCCTTCTTACCTTCCAAATTTTCACTAAGCATCCAACTGAGGTCTGAATTTGAGATCTAAGAATCAGGGATTCAGTAGCTGGGCTGCTTTGTAGGAACGGGACACCTTTCAAGAATAGCACTGACATGACATTGCTTAGGTTCTTCTGCCAAAATCTAATCTAGTTGAGATTTTCAACCAGAACAAGGTGAACTCTACTTAAACTGGTGGCTGAACAAACAGCTGCTTGTTCTGGTATAACCAACTCCCATAAACTTACTCATTCAAATACATCCTTAACTGTAATAAATTGTTTAATTTATTGCTTACTTTTTGTTTTCTAAACCATAACAGACTGATACTGGAATTTCTGATGGAGAAACAAATGTTCCTGCAGGAATCCTAGAGCCCTGTCTGTTATCTGTGGTTCTATAAAACTGTGGGACTGTGATTAATGGTAACACACAAGCTGGTGTGAAGAGGGGCAGGTTTGTGGAGCTCTAAAAGACTTTTCAGCTTCCTTCATAGATCCCATACCCATGTGGAGTAGCACTTGGCACTGATTTAGGGACATACCAAACGATTGCACTGGTTTATCTACAGACCTTGCATCTTGGCTTAAAGCCAAAGGTGCTGCTGCTGGAGTTTACCTGAGCAAGAACAGCAAAAGGGAGCACAGCTCTCCACCCGTGGTGTGAGGAAGGTGGTTCTGGTCAGGAAATGTCTAACAATCAGTGCATGAATAATGTTGGCTTTGACTCCTTTTTCAGCTCTGAGTCTTTTTTAAAATGTGGCTTCATACATCCCTCTTCCAGTGTTTCTGATTGCCAACAAATTTTCAAAGTGGTAGCTTGGTACACATTAAATGTTACAAGTAGATTGGAAAACAAGAAAGAAAAAGCATGCAAAGAAGAAAAGCATGCAAAATCAGTCTTCTTTCTACATTTGGAAGCTGAAAGAAGTAGCTACAGTTTTGAAAGTGATGTCTACAACAGTTCTGTAATTGCCCCATATATTGTGTTTAAACTCCTCTTTTCTAGATGTTGCCCTTCTTTTCACTAGGTCCTGTAATAATGACAATAATAATAACAACAACACCAACACCACTTTTAATTAGCAAAAGCTGGGTTTTTAAAAAACTTAAATTGCCGTCTAGATTCTTACAATATTGTGAATACAGAATGAATGTATTTAAAAAGCCATCCTGAATCAGTCAGAAAAGCATTATGTATATTTAATACATGCAATACATTCATTTCATAATCAGTTTTTACTTATAACCCTCCCCCCATTCCTTATTCACACCTAATAGTACTGATAAGCTTGAGAATTTAAAAAAAAAGCAAGAAACAGTTGCTTACAACAAATAGACCTGAAAGCTTTTCCACACACTTTCCCATCCAAATTCATATGTGGAATAAGAAAAACATGAGAAGTTTAAATTAAAAAAAAAAAATTGGAGTTATAAGCTACCCAATATTTAGAAGAAGAGTTTCTTTTTACCTTTTACCTAAATGTATAGGATGCAAAGCACTGCCAGTGCAGAGTCTGGGAGAAAAAAAAAGAAGTATAATTTAATAAGAGGCAGGAATGTGAGATGATTAGAAGCAGTGCAACAGAAAGAAAATAATAACATGTTACTGTACACAGCATGCTAATAACTCTTTTACACTCATTCTTTTCCTAGGAATTTAGTAGATTTGCCATAATACAGCATAACATTTCTAAACTTTAACAACAATTTTAGAAGTAGACTTTCTGACTTATTTCTGTGTATCTCTGAGACAGAACTTTCCATTTCTCTTCACTGCTTAAAACATTATTCATATTTATGCTTGATATAATGTGTTATGAATAATATAGCTTGAAAGTTAAATACTAATTTAAACATCTTTTATTCTCCTTTGTTAACAAAATCTTGTTTTCTCAATGACCAAAAACTGATTGAAGACAAAATACTGTTCAATACATGAAATTAAAAATCTGTAAACAGTATTAACCTTGTATTAAGTATAGCTGTTAAGTGTAGGGCCTTGAATAATATCCACACTCCTAGAAAAGACAACATAGTAAGACTGTAAAACTTTTATGCTGATAGTGTATTTAGATGGCTACAGAAAACAGAAGGGGAAAAGTTATACTGCAGGATGGGAAGAGTAATACTGCAGATAAGTATTCATCTGAAGTAGAGCATTCATAATTAGTAGTCACCTGTGAAAAACCGACCAAATTGCAAACAGTAATTTTCATACCAAAGGAGTTGCTATACAGATGAATTCCTAACATTTTTGAGGCATTTAAAAATGTCAGTGCTTAACACTATAGCAAAACTATTCATACCAGAATTTGGATTGCGGACTATAAAGCAGCAAATGAAGAATAAATATCCAAATCGCTTACCAAAAAAGAACAGAACCTAGAATGAAGCTTTAAGTATTAAATTTATTAAATATGTGTGGATAGGCTTTTGCTTTGTGTTAAATGAAGTTATCCAAGGACAATGACACCAATTAAATTTATTAATTGTAGCCTAATTGTCCTTTTCCTGGTCATTTATTACAAATGACCCCAGGAAAGAACCAACATATTGAAAGTAGTATGTGTTCAAGATTGTGATATCTCTAGTATATTTGCATTTTACAGAGGTGGAAGTTAAAGAATTAANCTGTTTTTCTACTTTATCAAGTAATTCAGGAAAGAACCAACATATTGAAAGTAGTATGTGTTCAAGATTGTGATATCTCTAGTATATTTGCATTTTACAGAGGTGGAAGTTAAAGAATTAAACTAGAGTGCAAAATATGTTAATGAAAAAAAAATAGAGTTCAGCAGTGGGTAGTTCAGTAACGGGGAAGGGTAACAGCAAGCAAGGCAGGTAAAAATCTAAAAGGACTATGCACAAAGAATGACCATCTTCAGTCATAGGCTTGCCAAGATGGTAAAGGGGCTTTAAACTAAAGTTGCCAGGGGAGGAGAACCTCCTTCCATGCCAGTCCCACTGGTTTGATGCCAGTGCCCCCGCAAGAGATGCCCAGAACCTGGAGGAGGATCATAGTGATGCCTAAAGATTTTTAGCTTCTTTATATATTTGTAGTTTTGTAGATTTTAATACATAGCTGTATAGTTTCTTGCACTTTCTTACACTTTAGAACAGTAGTTACCCTTTCTCACACATTATGTCACATTCTTAAAATGCTGTTTGGTCTTATTTTCAAGGAAAAGAATTTCCAACAAGGACATCTTGCTTTGCACCAGCACCTCGGAGACATAACAAGATACAGGGCTAAGAACCCCAATGGAGCAGGTCCAAGGGTGGGTTACCAGGACAACCCTTCTCCCATTGGATGTACTTGCTAGATACACTAATTAGTTAAACTTACAAAAATTGTGAAAATTTGATGCTGCGTGTGCACATAGGGATAAGCTTTCATTAAAAGACTGCTCTTTATGCTATCCATTCTAATATTGTTTGGAAAGTTTTTCTTCTGATTTTAGGCAACAGTAGGTTAGCAGGAGAGCACCTGAAGAGCAGCACAAAGGAATTCCAGCCACTCCAGAGTTGGTTTCAGTGGGGGTCCCAACTTAAACTGCTCTACGCAATTGAACACAGCATGGGGAATAAACAACTGGAGTTAGAGATGTGCACACGCCTGCAGGGCCACACTCCTACTGGAACCATGGAGACAGGGTGGGATGGCTTCTGTGACTGGTGTTGGAATGGATGGATACAGACTCTCAGTCATACCAAAAAGATGCATCTCTTCAGTGACAGATAGGAACTCCTTCATGTTCACAAGCCCTCACTTTCCAAGAGACTTCAACCATAACAATACCTATTGGAAGGACAGCACCGCAGGCCATAAGCAATACAGGAGATTCCTGAAGCATGTTGATGATAACTTCCTTCTCCAAGTGACACAGAAGCCAACAAGAAGAGGTTCTTTGCTGGGCCTTGTTCTCACCAACAAGGAGGGGCTGCTGCGGCGCATGACCTTCAAGGGCAGCTTTGGCTGCGAGTGACCGTGGAATGGTGGCTTTCAAGATACTTAGGGCAGCGAGAAGGGGGCACAGCAAGCTCACTGCCCCGGACTTCAGGAGAGGAGACTGGTCTCTTCAAGGGGTCTGCTTGGTGGAGTACCACTGACTGGCATCAGAGCTGCATCTCTGCTGTATGATGTAGAGCACAGTCTGTGCAGAATTATAGCTATGCAGGGAACAGGATTGTCTGGCTTTCAGATTCAGATAACTTTTAAATTATTCAGAATCATAAAGTTACATACATTTTTATCCTGTGAAAACTCATGTCCTCCACATCTGCCACAGCAAGTAGGTGTACCTTGTCATACACAATGATTCAAATCAGCAGTTTAACTTGTTTAGGCAGACTGAGGAGCCTGAGAAGTGATGGAACTATGCACATATATATTTTTCCCACACCGGTCATAGTTAGATTTTAGGGTCTTCTTGGGGTTTAAACCCAGTTGTCAACTAAGAATCCCACAGTCACTCACCACCTCCCCACCCTGGTGGAATGGGAAGGAGAATCAAAAGCAAAACTTGTAGGTTGAGATAAGAACAATTTAATAATTGAAATAAAGGAAAAAAAGAAGTAAGTAATAATAATGACAATAAAAAGGAAAACCAAGTGATGAACAAAGCAATAGCTCACCATCTGCTGACTGATGCCAGACACCATCCTTGAACCCCAGTTAGTCCCACTTACAGGTAACTTCCTCTGTTTATGTAGCAGGTTAGGATGGTCCGTAGTGTGGAATATCCCTTTTGCCAGTTCAGGTAAGCTGTCCAAGCTATGCTCCCTCACAGTTGTTTTGGGTTTTCTTGTTGTCATTGGGTTTTTTTGGTGGGGTTTTTGTTTGTTTGGGTTTTGTTTTTGTTTTGGTGGTGGGGGGTTGTTGTGGTTTTGGTTTTGTTTGTTTGTGGGTTTTTTTGGTTTTGGTTTTTTGGTTTTTGGGGTTTTTTTGGTTGTGTACCATCTCACTGTCATATCATGGAGCCAAGAAAGTCCTTGGAGAAATACAGCTTAGCAACAACCAAAACACTGGGGTGTTACCAGCATTATTCTCATACCGAATCCAAAAGACAGCACTGTACCAGCTACCAAGAAGAAATGAACCTCTATCCCAGCCTAAACCAGGACAGATATTCGGCTCAAGAACTCTGTCATATTTACCTTTAGGTTCTTTAGCAGACAATTCTAATAAATACTGCTATAGATTTAAGATGACTAACTTTGATTGTGCTTAAAATAATTTGTAAGAGATACTGGGAGGGGAGGGGGTCAACCAAAACTACATCTACATATGGAATAAAATCTTAATAAAAAAGTGTTGCCTCCAGGTTGTTAGTGACCAGGCCTGGATTCTTACAAGTTTGCCAAGCATTTTTAAATTTTTTTTTATGTCTTCTTGTTATCAAGATTGAATGTAATGAGCTCAAAAAGAGATGTCTGACTGCAGACATGACAGTTTTATCAACGACTTGGAAACCACTGGGCATTTAGAAGACCAATGCTTACTAATCTTGGCTTGCCAGAACTAAGCAGAGCAAAGATGGAAATTTGATTTACTATTTTTAACTGACTATTTCAACCAGCAGCAACTAATGGATTTTCTAGGGGATGTCTGTATTCCAAGAGTTTTGTTTGCATTCTGTACTGACTTTAGAAGCTTTCCAACAAAAACAACAACAACAACAACAACAACAACAACAAAAAACCCAAACCAAAAAAGCCCTAACAAACAAAAGATAAACAAACAAAAAATCAGTTATAACTGGTATGTTTTAATATTAGCTCAGCAGCATTAGCAAAAGGAAAAAAAAAAAGTAGTATTCCTAAACATTTTCTAATAAAGAAACCACATGAACAAGCTATCAAGTCCAACTGTTTGTGAATTTATGTTTCATTGTAGAGGTTCAAAACGTAGACCACACTGTGAGTCACTGGAAGATGAAGAGCAATGGAAACACGTGGATCATTTCAAAAATAATCTCCTTAATGGGATGGTAAATTACCCTTTCTTTGAACAATGGCTTGAGTACCCAAATGCCGTGTCTATGTAAATAGTTTTTGACTGAGACTTTTCAAGCAGTTGCTCATGATGTCTTTATCTGCATCTGAAATAAAAAGGCACTAAACTACTCAATGGCTGTTTGAAGGGTGAACTCTGCCAGTGTAATCAATGGGTGTTAGTGTTTCATCTCCTGGGTCTCCAGTCAGGATATGACTTTGTATCTTCCTCATTGCCTTTTGCCAACTCTAGCGGTAGTGACTCCAGTTCTCTGCCTTTTCCATGTGAAGAGAGTGGGATGCTTTTGTAACAAAACAGACTTCCTGCATTCTGGTGTGAACCCTTTGTGGCTGCATGATGCTGCAATACCATGCAAGTCAGGGAAGATGTGGTGATACAATGTGAAGACTGACCCAAAAACTCAAGGGAGATGATATCAACACCATCAAATGGATGAATGAAACCATATGATGAATACTGATGGGCTCCTAGTAATTCTGATAGGAGAAATACAGTAACCAACTCTTCACTTCATCCACTATTAAATGTAGTCCTTTATTTATGTCTGTTTCAGTTGATTAAGATTGGAGGCACAGCAGAGTGCTGTGTATATACATACATATACATACTGCATATGAACTTAATTCAGTTCTGACTAGGGAAGTATAGAAAAATAGTTGTCATACCTCTTTTCTGCAGTTATATTTCTTAGTTTACATTTATAATCCATTACGTACAATCTACTAAAGCATGTAAAATGCCTCTTAAATCACCTTCAACTTTATTTCATCTTTTTATGTTACTAAAAGTATGGAATAGTTGAAAGTGAAGTATCAAAATTAATATGAATATTAAAACTGAATAAAGACTTAGTGTTACATTATGGCTGGGTGTTACAGATGAGAGGCACAAGCATCAGCTATGAAGACACAGCTTAAATACTGAGGATATTGTGTCTCTCTGAATTAGCAACAAATACTTTACATTTCTATATCAGTTAATCATAAGAAGTTAAAAAAGCTTTAAAAATGGGCAAAGTTTAAGGAAGGGAAGTAATATTGGTCAACACCTTGTTCCAGATCACATGAAAAACTTAACAAAAACATAAAACCAAATGATCTGCCTTTTTTTTTATACACAATGAAACATTTTATTGAACATTTTATTAAACATTTGTATAAGTTCCCTTGAGCCCTAAGCAGTCTCTGGATCCTGTAATAAGATAAATTATAAAATCATTCTTCAATTGTTACCCATATAACCACTATAAGGAAAGTTCATGAGGGAAATAACCAGCTGTGGGTTGAATGCAAATTCAAATCCACAGCATAATGAGACCTTCCTCTTTTATTACAATGTAGACATCTTGTATTGATTTGGTCTTGTGCCACAGAAGACTCTACACTTTAGTAGTAGCCTATTAAAAACTACTATGGGCAGCAGTGTTGTCTTATGTTTTTTAAGAGAATTATTTTTCTTATTTACACTGCAGCAATTATTATTAAGTTTATAAACTCATAATTCAGAGATTTACTGCAGATTGTAAATATGTAATTGTAAGGTTGCATCTGAAAAATTATATATTGTGTCTTACCTGGGCTAACGTTTAGTTCCTTGTTAAACCAGATAAATATTATTTCCTCAGAGAAATAAATACTGGAGGATAATGCACTTGCCAAGTGCACTACAGATTTAGCTGTATTTTGCCAATAGACAAAAGCAGCAAGTACTCTGTGATCAATAAACTGGATTTTGGGAAATCTACTTTTTAATAAAGAATGAGTTTTGTATCATTGAATATTAAATAAAAAAATTAAGTCATGCAAATACAATATTTTGACTGTGGCAGTACAGAATTTTGGTCCTGGTTCTCCCAGGGCAAATACCCACAAAATATCCAACTTCAAACACTGCTACGGAACTGAAGACTTTTTCACTTTAGAAACTGGATAATTAAGTATGAAATGTAAAAATATCCTGGAAAACTAGAACTACAGAATAAGGAAGGAAAGTTTTACCAAAAAGAGGTGGCTATAACAACATGTGTTCAAAAGTTAAGCAGAAATATCCCTTACCTTTTTCTCTTCAGTCCAGATTCAGCAGAACTGGTGCAGAAAAAGTATTTCAAAGGTACGATGAGTTTAAATCCTATGACAAAGAATTGCAGATTCCCAATGTTTTCAGCAACTGAAGTTTCTCATCAAAAAGATTATTGCACTGCCTATTCTGCTGCTTTGCTGTGATAATTTATTCCCACTCTTTCAGTCAACAACAGTAAAGTGATGCCACAGGAAATCATTCCATCCTGAAGCAGATTAAAAATGGAGAAATCAAGACGCCAACAAACAGGGCGGAGCCCAATACCTCTTCTCATTCCAAAACAGTGTCAATTAAAGGTTTATTTTCTTGTTCTCCTGACTTCGGAGATCCACCCAGTGTCAGAAATTGGTACTGAAGTCCCAGAACACCCTGTCACTGTACACAACACTCTAAGGTAGCACTAAAGTTTTAATCTCTGAGGAAAAGTGTTGACAAGCTGCAGGGGTGGGGGGTGGAAGCACCTTCTTCATCTGTGAAAGGAATCTGCATTTATGCCTTGTTTATGCCTTTCTCATAACAAACATAAACAAAACTTGGTGCTCTGCTTTTCAAGATATGAAATTCTTCAGTTTTGTGAACTCTAGGACATCACTATAACAACAGGAGGTTATCTCCCAGCTGCCAAGTCTTGCAAGTAATTTTTTTTTTCTTGATGACATTGACATTTGGTAATATGGATGCAGAAATGAGAATGACTAGGATTCAAATAAAATCTTCTCAGAAGAAATCTCAATAAATAAATAAAAAGCAAACATTTTTAACATCCATGATTATTTTAGTAGAATGGCTTATGACTTTTTAAAAATAAATTTTGCAACCTTTTGTCTTGAGACTTTACCAGCCTGCTTTTATGTTAATTATCTGAGACTTCCACCTGTAAATATGTTCAACTATCTGGAATTCATCTTATATGCTTATTTTCTCTTATGTCAGACACTGATTTAGGTGTAAGTCTTAGGCATGGTGGAGCTGGTTTTTTTTCCCCTTCCCCTAAAGATTCAAACCCAAAAGAACATTTGTCAAAGGCTATGAAAATGAGAAACTCAAAAACTCTTCCAGAGTCAGAACTGTCACACAGAGACCTTCTGAATTTGTTTTTTTTTTTTCCTGAAAATTGATCTTACAGTTTTACTAGAAAAATGGTAACATGGTAATATAACTAGTAATGAAAAGTTCTCTGTACAATAGGCAGGCCACTAGTAGCTGCTGGCTGACATAAGGTACTGAAACTTTTGCAGAAATGGCACATGGCATGATGTTCAAGAATTGTCTTAGGACATTTGCATATATACAGTCAATTTGAGCCTATGGATATCACTCTCCTCCTACTAATTAACACAAGGAGATTCCTGCGATGTATCTCCCATCTGAAGTTGCTTTAGGGGAGCTGAAACAACCAGTAAAGAAACTTTTCTTTCTGCATTGACTAGGAGAGAAAACTTTGATTATATATTTATACTGCTAAATGAAAAAAATAAATAGCAGCTGGGTGCAGCTGAAACACTGACTTCTCAGTAATTGACACTGCTTAACTGTAAAGCTACTCTCCAGGTGTATTTGGACTGCTCTGAGCAGACGGTTCCAGGAAGTCCCTAGAGAGTGGGCTAGTCCTAAGCACCAGCTGGTCTTGAAGGATTGAATCTAAGTCCACCTATTTAGCAGAAAAGGCAAAGTCAAATATCAACCCTCTGGGCCTTTGTGACTACCATCCCCTTCAACTTGTTTCCTTGGCAAGTTAAGGTTCCTGAGCTTTCCTGAAAATAGTGTAAAGAAAGGTTGTTTGGATCTGGACAAAACACTTAAAATTTCTTTCAATTTTCCTACATATTCATAGTTCAGATTACATTTAAAAATAACAGTGAAGTGCTGCAAGAAAAGCTGAGAAATTGTCCTGGTACTGAGGGTCATGTCACACCTCTTTACATATCAGTTTAATTCTCTGGGCCTGCAGTCCCAACACTTCACAGCTACCAACTGAGAAGTAATATGCATACTCCTTTTTTGTAATATCACTTTTATAAGGCATTCATTTTTTAAAGTCTGGCTCCCTTGTTGGAATGTTTAATAGTATGAATAATCAGGCAACCTGTTTATCAGGTTGGACAATCAGACACAGTCCAATGGGATGTCTTTTTCAGCTGGTATGAAAAGACATCGAATGGAAAAAAACGAAATCAAACCTAAACAAAAGAAATCCTGAACGGTCATTGCAGCTGATTTTTTAATTAAAAAAAAAAAAAACAAACCCACCTTGATACTCTGGTTCTAGGATATCCCCTAACTGTTGCTGTTCCCCACCCTGTTGCAGCCCTCTTTTTGAAAGGGAAAACTGCACATTTCCAACTAGCACAGACACATTTTCCAACAAAAACTCCTGTCAACAGACAGGACTCTCGCTATTCTGTCCTCTACCCTGTAGCATTACATTGTGGCCCTGCCTGTGGAGATTGCCATGACTGCCCTGCTGACATAGAACAACTCTTACCATCCTTCCATGACATCAGAGATCTTCTCCTACAGAAGCCAGACACAATCCCTCTTATAGATGGGTCCTTATTGCAAGAACATATTATAAGTTTCTCTGCATGCAGGCCTGCAGAAAATTCTTCCCATGGGAAAGCATCCTTTTACTGTCTTTTTACTCTGTAGAAGTTTCTATAAACAAAATCTCTGAGTTGTGTTTCAAGGACATTTGGATTTCTCTGCCTGTCTCCTGATATGGGATATGGGGGTTTTCTTTCTTTCTACCTATGAAGTGAAAAGTTGTTACCTCTGATTGTGTAAGCTATTCTAGCATTTCCTTGGACGAAGCTGGAAGCAAGAGCTTTGGATGCTCCGGACTGGGCAGATAATAGCCCTAATTCTTTGTATTATGGAGTCATGTTAATAAATCATATTTAGCCTTCTGATATTATTGCTAAGAGTCCTTTGTTAACACATGGACCACGGCAATAGGTCCTTCCCTGTGGCTCCACAGGCCATCCACAGAATCACAGAATGGTTTGCATTGGAAGCGACCCTAAACATCATCCACTTCCAACCAACCTACCATGGGCAGAGACACTTTCCACTAGATCAGGTTGCCCAGAGCCTCATCCAACCTGGCCTTGAACACTTCCAGGGATGGGGCATCCATGAATTCCCTGGGCAACCTGTTCCAGTGCCTCTCCACCCTCACAGTAAAGAATTTCTTCCTAGTATTGCATCTAAACCTTCCCTCTTTTAGTTTTAAAGCCATTCTGCCTTGTCCTATCACTACATGCCCTTGTAAGAAGTCCCTCTCCAGCTCTCTTGTCAGCCCATTTAGGTACTGGAAGGTGCTAAAACATCTCCCTGTACCTTCTCTTCTCCAGGCTGAACAGTCACAACTCTCTCAGCCTGTCTTCATAGGAGAGGTGCTCCAGCCCTCTTATGCAGCTTCAGAGTGTGCCATCTGTACTTCCACCAAAGGAGTGGAAGCTTATTATTGCTCTCCAGTACAAATTGCAGGACTTGCTGTCCTGATTAGCACTTCTGTACTTGCACAAGAGCCATTGGCTTTCCTTAGCCATCTGTGTTACACCGATTCCTGATATGCCTTTGGGGCTATGCACAGTTGTGGATAACTTTGAAAGCAACTCAGCCTCTTAACATCCCCTGGCACTCCTATGCAAGTGCCTTGATGCTATGTTGAAGCTCTTCTGCAAGCATTAGTACTGTCTGCTCTTAGCAATAGTAAAATACTACATTCATGCTTTTCCTTATGATGATACCAAACATTAAGAAAATGCCTTAATTGATCCATCAGCAAGGACAGTGGGTCTTTCTGGCTGGCACACTCCTGTAAATGCTCCCATCAGCCTTTCTACAGAGCAGTCACCATTTCTGCTCTTTCAGAACTGTTTTGCAGGACTCAGCCCTGGGAGATTAAAACACCACCTGGCTATGCCAGGAGTGCCAGTTACACCTCGATTCCTCACGGCCATCCCCAGATGACCACCTTGTTGCACCCCAGCTTCTCCTCATTTACTTTGCTGGTGTGACTCATCTGGCAGCTCACCCTGGCAAAGGGGTGTGATTGCATCAGTACAAGCTTGGTTTGCCCCAAATTTTCTCTAAGAGCACAGCAATACTGCAGCACTTGTCCAATTTGTTTGGTCCGTAACATCAGATGAAAGGTCAAAACCAAAGATGCAGCACACCTAGACAATGGGTTTCCTTTGTAAATTTGCAAGTGGATTTTATGCAGATGTCCAAACAATGTAACCACAAATATACTTATTTAATCATAATTTTTTTCTCAGGATGGGTAAAGGTCTGTCCATGTAGAAATGCTGATGCTACTACTGTCACTAAGAAACTTTTCAGACGATGCATCATTTTGGAACACTCATTGTATCACATAGTGACCAGAACACTCATTTCACAGGACAGGTTGTCCAGGGGATCTGTAAAGCCCTAGGAATGCAATGGCATTTATACTTTGAAGCTGCTGAAAGCAAGAAATCTTTTTAAGAATTATACTGGCCAAAGTTTGTGACTAAGCCAGCCTAAAAGGGACAAATGCCTTCCCTTTGGCCCTAATATACATCAAGATCACTGTGAATAAAAACACACACTATGTCCATGTGAAATTGCAATAGGAAAGCCCATAAGGTTACTGCATAGCCCTTATGGTCCATAGCCATGTGCTCTCCAGGACATGGAGATCCAAGCTACAGGTGAGCTCTAATAGTGGCAATAGTGTTCACTCACAGGTTGAAAAAAATATCCTTCCAGAACTTGCCTCTGAATGCACCACCATTGGGGGCCACAGACCTGAGTCTACACTGAAGTGACACACACATGACTCAAGATCAACAGCATCAGTCCTCAAACAGTTGAAAATGTTTGTATCTTTGCATAAACTATTAAAATACCTTTCTTCAGCTGGCCTACCTTTATGCTAAAGACTTAAACATTTCAAAATGTTGGGTGTGTTCCAGTATCCCTCTTCACTCTAGTGAAGGTGTCATCATGCTTCCCATAGCATGTAATTTGTCAGTAAAAACAACCAATCTGGAAAACCCTGAAGGCAGAAATTCCTTGTCCAAGGTCACAGATGGGAACTGATCCAAGCTGATCCAACAAAGATATGCATGAAGCTCCAACTTCCACCCATCACCTGGGATTAGTTACACCTAGGAATGCTTGTTATTTGAATGCAGATGCAACATGCCACATGGGACACAGGAATTCTCAAAGCTGCAGGACATGATAGGATACTGCTTCTATATGTTTCTACAGTGTTTTTAACAAAAAGAAAGGTATTGTACCTTCCATACGTAGATGATGATGCTACAGTATAATTTCATGCTCCCCATCAGAAAATAAAGTCTCAAGAAATTAATGTGAAGTTTATTTCTTCACTTCTTTCTCCTTCCAGCATTCTGTGTGGAACCAAATCCATTGCAGTATTTACCTGTCAAATAGAAAAGTTACTATTGCTTATATTGTTTTAAATCATGCTAATTTGAGCTTTTAGTTTCAGACTTTATGTTTTGAGGAATATCTGAAGTATTTAAGAATCACTGAGAAAAATACCAAAATAGTGGAAAGTGTTGCATGTAATCTACTATATATGTATTTGCATATCTATCCAAGCATAAAAAATTATCACAGATGCTTGATCTGTTAAATATCTCTAACTTGGCTGTAGCATCTGCGTTCTATAAATAACACTATAAATAATTATAATCAACACTGTACACAACTTGAAGAATTAAGGAACAACAAACATGACATCAAAGGGCAAAAAAAAAAAAGCATTACACACTCACCACAGTCTTTGGGGCTAACCATGGGCTAGGTGTCCAATACAAGTACAAACTCAGCAGAAAAAGCCTACAGTCTTCTTTGTCCTGAAGAGGGCATGGGTTCTATGGTTCAGTTTCTGACCTTGCTTCCTTACTTCTCTTCAACATGTTGCTCACTTCTAGCAGTCCTTGCTCAAATGTTTGTGTAGGGTCTCAAGTACCAGCGCAGGATCCTCAGTCGAAAACCTCTGAGGATACAGGAAAGGGTACTGAGGTTCCGGAGAGGAAATTTCCATTCTTTTTAGCAACATCTAACAGGAGACAGCTAACTGCTACTTGAGTGTGTTTCATCTGAAGTTATCTGCAGCGATTATTTTATATTCCTAAAAATAAAGTCTCTTGCCAAATGAAAAAGCTTCTTGTATGCAAGAGCTCTGTCTTTCGGGAAGACAGAACTCTTAGAATCAGCTCTTCCATCAGACTATTAATACCTGAGGTGAAAACCTAAAAACACATTTTGACATCTTCCAGATTTTAAAAGAAGTCTTCTTTAGTAACTGACAGGTACTGAATAATTGCAGTCATAAAAAGGAGATTTTTCTCATCACCAAGTGCACGTCTGAGAACATAACAACGTGACTGATTTGTATTTTACCATTAATTCACCATAAATACCAAAATAAAAATTACAGACTACTTTTTTATTTAAAAAGCTTTTATAAATAGTCTTCTGTAAAAGATCTCATTTTGATCTCATATCTCATATAAATACCTCATACTTTTACCTCATCCAAGGGAAGATTCCTTTAGGTATTTAATATCATTTGCTCAGCTATATCTCTTGGTGAAGTATTAATTAATTTTAAGCATGTCATGAGGCAAGTATTTAATTCTATCATGCAGCTCTGCCTGCTATTTGAATGTGATTCTTTATTCTTTTTTCAATCTTATGGTCTTCTCTAATTTTTACTTCTTTTTACTTTCATATATATTTTGAAGGCATTGTGTCCAAGACACTGTGTTCAGACTATGTTCAGTAAGCACTTACCTACACTTAGTCTTTATTTTGAAGTTGGATGTTCCTGCTTGGATAGAAACTGCTTTCTTCTTTGGAAGATTTCACACAGCTTTCTGTTAAAAAAAAAAAAGAACGAAAAAATCCAGAAGAAATGAGTTAAGAAACAGAACAACAAAACTATGTGAAATTGTGCAACAGTGCCAAATTATGGATTAACTGGACATTGTGTCGGTTGGCACAGGCAGAACACAGGAAAAAATATATTAATTGCATTTCTTCCACAAAACTGTGGAAGAAATGCAAATAATATATTTATCTTTGTTACCTCACCAACCAGGGGATCTACCCTGAACCTATGATAGTAATTGACACTTGCAAAGCAAGAAGAGCAAAAATAATTTTAGCCTAAGCCAAATACTATAGTACCAAAAAATACTGAATATCTTTTATATTCTGAAATCTGGCCAAGTTCTTGTAACTCAGACTGTGCTTCTGTAAAAACAAAATTCACTTTACTTTTTATCACTGAATTTAATTTACATGGTAAACATGTTACTAATTTCCTGCCTCAAACTTTGAAACAAGTCAAATTCTGTGCTCCTGTACTAAAACGTATGGTCTTCTGTATTTTAAATGATTCCATTTGTCCTTTACTGAAAATATATTCACTATTTAATAATTTTTTTCTCCAGCAGCAATATAATCTGTTTCACAGGCATGAAGTCAAATGCAGCTAAAATAAAACTTTTTTTCTCTTAAATCACATTGCAATGAAACCTCACAAAAATTCTTTATCTATTACTTATCTTATAAGCAAGGAAGCTTCTTCATTTGTTCTATTTGAATGGCAGCTCCCTTGCAGTTTTCAAATGTTTATGGCCTTTGTTCAAACGTGTAGGTAGCAAAACCATCAGAAAAATACATTCTTTTACAAATGCCTTTTTATTATCTGTACAGGAAAGAATTTAACACTATCAATTTCTCTATTAACTGTGGCGAATCTGCTTCCTTCTGAAAATTTAAAATTACTCGCATGATAACTCTAGACGATAGCAAAAACCTAGGAATATCAGATGACTGAAACGAAAGAAGGGACATATGATACCATAGGATATACAAAACCACTGGAAGATTCTCAGGGTATTCTTTTACAGATGGTTAAGTTTTCTCTTAGATAGAAATGTATAATATAGATCATATAGCATTTTTGAATAAATCCAGCAAACGTGTTGCATGAACAGTAACCAAACATACAATAAAAATCAATAGAGTGGGAATACCCATGTCAGGGTAATTTCCCATAAAAGAGCTGATGTTTTGCCAATACCTTACAGTTCTATAACATTTTCCTTTCCTGTCTAAAAGATACTAATTTCCTACTGGTGCATGAAAACACTTAAAATAAAGGTAAGTGTACAAAGGTAACTGGAATCAGATACATGCGAAGCTCTGGGATGCCCAAGTAAAGACGTGTGCTGGGAGGGAAATTTCTGCAGCTTACATGTAATGATACTGAAACTGCTTTGTAACTACAGTGGATTAGATTTCAGACATGGACATAGGCACCTAGCAATGTTTAAGAAACCTGCTGGACCTCCAGCTGCTACTTGAGAAAGTTTTCAGTATGTCCTATGTCATATTTGCATGTTTTTAGTACTGTGGGATATGTAAAATAATGTAAGCCTGATTCCTAGAGATACCAACAATTTGAACAGAAGTACTGACACAAATAACATGCTAATGTAGAATGATGCGTATGTGGGGTGGGAAGGGGGAGTGAAAAAGCAAACCTTTAACTTGCTCCCCTGTAAACATCTTCAAAGAACTCATACTGTTTTAAACAGAAAAAACCCTGCGAATTTTAGGATATGATATACACCTTCCATTACTCTACCCTGTTTTGTATGAAGTCACTGCAATGGTATCTATTTTGAATCATATAGTTTGTCCCGTTAGATCAAAAAAAGAGGGTGAAAAGTGTTTTGAGCAAAGAAAAGTAAGCTTGTTTGGCACAATATTTTGGACTTTACAAAGCATATGCATTATCCACTCTCTCTGTTCTTGCTGGATTTCAACGAGGTCTAGAGAGGAAGGCAAGAGAAAATAAACAGTAACATGATACTGGGTTTTATTTTGGTGCTTGTGATTTCATAGCACGTTGCTCACTAAAAAATACCCAACGAAACATCTTAATTCATTCTCCAGAAAAGCATGAAGACGGAGCCATCTTTCTCCAAATTTGAAAACCATGGCAAATTTGCAAAGACATTTAGCATGCATAATTGAATCTTTCAGGCTTCTCAGTTTTTAAAGTCAAGGTGAGTTATACAGGAGACACCAATCTGACTTAGAAAGGCTTTATTTAAAATGAGTTTTTTTCTGCACAAGCAAGTCATCACTGCTCTCCAGTCAGCAGTCTTGGTAGGATGTTGCATCGCTTAACAACCAACTAGGTAGCAACAGAATGCTACTTAGAAATATGAAAATAAAATAAATGATTGAAGGTGTTTATGCAGTTGCTTTTACACTCTGATGCTCACTTGTCACTTGTATCACTGAACGCATTAGGGCCAATCTGAACTTCTCGGCAATTATAGATCTGGAAAGCTTTGCAGAAACCTCCTTCTTAAAGATTTTAACATTCGTTTAGCTACTAGGAGGTTTCTGGAGATTAATGCCTGAACACCCGCTGCTCTCCCTTCTTTAGCAGCCTGTGCACTGTTTGGGGAGAGCAGCAGGGCACGGGCCCCACCAACACAGAAATGGTACCCGCAGTGAGCACCCAGGAGGCCCCGCAGCCTGGACAGCGCCGCGACGGACGGCAGGGCAGG
>VXAX01001323.1:314358-421757 GCA_013399835.1 Leptocoma aspasia | reverse complement strand
AAGAGCATAACTAATTTCAAAAGCTACATGGGAAAGACTGAACAGAGAACATATATTTTTCCATGAATTATTTTACAAATACAGATCATTTTTGGTAATAAACAGAAATATTACCAGATAAAACCACTTAGTGTGGGAGAAAATACATGGGTATTTTCTGAATTTTTACTCATACCCAGAAAAGAATTTTTTAAAAGCTTAAATTAGTGAATATGCTAAACCTAGTTAATTGTTTCATGCCTAAAAATAGAAAAATTTCAATAAGATTAGAAATTAGAAATTTGGGTCTTGTCTACACTAAAAATGCTGTATTTTTCTTCCCCACTATTAGAGTGAATCTGCAAGTATATTTAATGCAGGAATGCAAAAGTGTCTCCAGTAAATGACAGCCTGCAAAACTGTCTCATTAAAATCAATGAGAAACAAAATGCTCAGGGTAGTGGTTGGTCACCATCTGAATACCCAGAAACACTGATTCCAGTCGATGCTTTATCTGTCACTTTCTATATGACATTCTACAAACCCTCAAGTACTCAGATTAACCTTTCTGTAGATTAGTGCAATGCCTAAAGCCACGGAGAAAGGTTCAAAATAGGATGCAAATATTCAGGGCTATATTTACTATGTCCTCAAGGCAAGCCTTGTGCTCTGCTTTCTAATTATTTAAATCTGTTGAATGTTATCAAGAACTGAAAAGATCTATATCCCATTGTTTACTAATATTGGGAATTACATATGCAAATTTCAATAAGCAACTGGTTTCTTTGCCACTGAATCACATGTGGACTGCATAAGTTTTCCTATTCAAGCGTTTATGGATGGGAAGAAAAATAGTAATTTATATTTGGGAAAATACAAAAATGCACAGATTACCTGGGACAATTACCTTGGTAGCCCCATATTTAAATATCTCTTTTATAGTAGGGAATTGTACACACTGGGGAAAGGATAGGGATGAAAGAGAATATTCTTTTCCTAGTTAAGTTGCATATTTTAATGTATAAACACAGGTTTAAAAAGAACATAAGATAACAATTCAAATATCTTTCATAATTTTATTCTGGTTCTAAGCTTGTATTTCACTTGAGAATACAGAATTGTAAAAGATTACATTTTATGGCAGAGCTGCAGCATAAAGTTATTAATATGTTCATCTTCACAAGCAGTTGCTAAATCCTGTGAGTCATCCTACCAATGCTAGAAAGACACAAATGAGACAAACCAAGACATCTGCATATTTCTGTCCCTTTTATTAGCTCTGTTGGTTGCTGCATTTTTGGAGTTTACTAGCCTTTGTGTAAGAGTATGGTAATCCATAACATATTCTTGCTACACGTGTTGCTGTTATTCCTCCTTCAGCGTCTTCTTTGAATGCATGTGCACTTTCTACCTTTGGCAGCACCCATTGTTATCCCTAGCATGTTTTATAATTGCCATAAATGAAATAATTGCCATATTTGATCAACAGAATAGTAGTGCATAGCCTAGCTTTGAAATGAGGCACCTCGATGTCTGATAGTCTTTACAGAATTTGGACAGACACAGAAAATCAACCTCTGAGCACTTGAATCACCAGAATAGATAAGCATTCAAAAGCAAAGAGTGGCTTCCAATTGTCTAACATTTTCCCTTTAAAAGGCTAGGCAGAAGCCATTGCATTGAAAATAAACCCCCGCCCTGGTTTTCCAACTCTTGCACTGCCTCTGAATGTCTCTGATTTGTGTCTCATTTTGCTTCCCCTGACCTTTGAAGCCGAGGTGTTTTCAGGGCACGCTGCCTTCTCACTGGCACTCACACTCATCCCCATACCAGTGGGCAGCTCTTTCTGCTCCGAGGTCCTCCTGGCACCCAAGTGCCACTGCTGCCCCACACCCTTGCATACTTTCTCCCAGAATTTCTGGCTGGAGGCCTACTAACCAGACTTTCCCTACAGAGGAATGGTGGCATGTACAGGCTGTCAGGCTCAAGAGAGAGACAGTAGAAGAGGTGCTCTGAAAGCACTAAGTGATAAAAACCTCTCTAAAATAATGTTCTGAGAGAAGCACTTCTCTATATTCCTCTCCATCTCTCTTGCTCTAATAAGGAATGCTTGTAATTGCAAATACTGAATATATTTTCAGATTAATATTTTAGATTGGTCCTTAGGTCCAAGAGACAATTTTATCTCTACTGCTACCAGAATTGAGGCTTTTTTATTGCTCTTCATTAACTGTATCCCTGTGATATATTTATTTGCATGCCAGCTCACTCTTTCTCCAATTCTCTCTCCCTCCATTTCTCTCTCTCTCCCCCACCCTCTGCTGCTGCAGAGGATCAAGAGTCATCTAATACAAAATGTTCTCAGTCTTTAGTACAGAGCAAACTGAATGATTCTTAATTAGCTTTTAAAAATGCATTGTAGATAAAACCACATTAATCCTCTGACCTTCAGCTCATACAAAAGCATTGTGTTAATTGTCCTGAAAAATAGATAATTCCATTGTTACAAACTCAGAGGTCTAATTTAAACAAACATAATCATCAGACACAAGGGTCTGGAACAGTCAGACTTCAAAACCTTTTACAAAAATCTATGCAGTGCTGCTCTGGGTAAAGAAGGAGCTTCATCTCCAAACCCCCTTTCAGGGGCTTGTTACTCCTCAGCAGATATAAGCCTTTGCCAGGCTTTCCCAAAGTTTGTCCTGGTGCTTGGGACACATCAGCCCAGGGGGCTTCAGTCTGCAATCTGACTGAGAAAAGGGACCCTCTGTGTTAAAGCTTGGTGTCCAACCCTACATGAAAATGAATATACAGAGACTGATGCTTTCAGGCAGTAACAGTTTACTTGCAGATTTTTTTCCTGAGGGTCCCTTTCCCAGAGTCTGGAGCTTCCTTGCACCTTCTTGAATCAGCTTTCCTAGAAATGATATTCACACCAGCCTTTGTCTTTGATTGTTGCAAACTCCTTTCCCACTTTGTTTTGGTTCTCAAAGCAAATGACATAGGTAAAATAAGTTTATAAAGCAATAAAAATGTCAGTCTGGATCATCACACCATTTCCTACATAAAATTCTGTTTCAACTGTCATTAATGATCTTCTTGTTATTCTTGCATTTTGTTGGTAACAAATCTTATAACTGCTTTAGGAAGATAGTCAGTGTCTTTTTCTCCACTTTTCATATGGGGAAATTCAGGTACAGACATGCAATCCAGGCCAGTTGTCCAGATATTCATCTTCTGTTTATACATATCTTCTGAAAGCTAAAAGCAATGCTAGCTGGGTTAAAGATCCCAAATTTTTGTAGACTTTCACTATTTCCCTTGTGATAAACCAGAAACATCAGACAATGCAACGGATGTCTAGGCAGAAAATGGTTTTGCTAAAATCATAAAGCCTTATTAGCAGGAGTAGTGTTCACAAATCCCTTTGTTCTCACCTCAGTGACAATGTTTTAAGGCCACCACACTTGAGTACCTCCCTGAGCAGTTCTGGTATGCAGATCTACTTTTCCCAGATCAGGGAGCATGATCTGACTTCCATTTTGTTGTGTTGGTGTATGCATGCTCCCAACAGAGCATGTGAGCCCCTACAAAGGAACATTGGAGCCACTCCATAAATACAGGAGCTAGCTTGCAGTGGATGCACACACATTTTTTGGATGCATCTACCACACAATCACAGAATCATTTAGGCTGGGAAAGAGCTTCAAGATTATTGAGTTTGACTATTAATATAGCACTGCCAAGTCACACTAAACTCTATGCCTACACATTTGAATATCTTTTCAATACCTTCAGAGCTGGTGACTCAACCATTTCCCTGGGCAGCCAGCTCCAGGGCTTGACCACCCTTTTGGTGAAGAAATTTTTCACAATATCCAATCAAAACCTCCCCTAAACAGCTTGAGTCCATTCCCTCCTGTCCTATTGCTTGATATCTGAGAGAAGACACCAACATGCGCCTCACAGTAACCTCCTTTCAGGTAGTTGTAGAGAGCAATAAGGTCCTACCTTGAGCCTCCTCTTCTCCAAGCTGAACAACCCCACCTCCCTCAGCTACTCTTCATAAGGTTTCTGGTCCAGACCCTTCACAAGCTGTGTCTCTCTTCTCTGGGTTCACTCCAGGACCTCAATGACTTTCTTGAAGCGAGGGGCCCAAAACTGAACAGAGGTTTTAAGGTATGGCCCCAGCAATTCCAAGTACAGAGGCACAATCTCTTCTTAGTCTTGCTGGTCACACTGTTGCTGATGCAGGTCAGGATGCCATTGGCCTTCCTGGCCAGATGGACACAGTGCTGGCTTGCATTCCGCTGGCTGTCAACCAACATCCCCATATACTTTACTGCCAGTCAGTTTTCCAGCCACTCTTCCAACAGCCTGTAGCACCTCATGGGGTTGTTGTGACCCAGGTGCAGGACCTGTCACTTGGTCTTGTTGAACCCCATGCAATTGGCCTTGACCCATCAATCCAGTCTGCCCAAATCCCTCTGAAGAACTTTCCTTCCCTCCAGCAGATCACTCCTGCCCAACTTGGTGTTGTCCAAAAATTGACAGAGGGGGACTTGATCCTTTCATCCAGATCAAGATATTAATATGGTAAAGACATATCTATGATGCATGGTACTGTGCCATATGTTTCACACCAAGCAGTGTTAGCAGAGGAGGGGAGTGGTGATGTCTCTCTTTAGATACCACAGTAAATCTTTGCCTCCTGAATAGGAAAAGTCTCTGGGGGCTTAAAGTTACAGATACCAAGGTACATTTTAATTATGTCACTGTAACAACCGTGTGAAGTGTCTCTGCAGTCATGAAAGAAGCCAATTAAAAGTTAATTTTGGACATAATAGTTGAAAACCGTGTCTTATGACTGCCACGAAACTGGGATAACCAGGTTATTCTTGCTACTCTGTTACCCAGTGAAATCAAGACAGCAAGATAGGTTGTTTATGTCTGTCTTCAAGTCTGTCTTCTTGGAGGAAGAATGTTAGTAGTAGGTAGAGCAGAGTGGAGGTGACCAGACAAGAGCAAACTTGACTGACCAGGTACCAGCAAATTTTTGCATGGGTTGATCATGGATGCATTTCCTTTAGAGGACAGTCCTTGTAATTTGAAAACAAACCCACAATGATTTAGTAGGAAATGGAGAGAAAAGATTGTTTTATACACCAATAGTATCTTCTTTGTTATTGCCTTCTATACAGGCAGACAGAGAAATTCCCTCAATCATTTTTAAATTCCTGGTCTGAACAACAATTTAAAAAATGCATTTAATTTTGTGACTCCCTTGTCTCAGCTTCTACCTTTTCAGTCTTGATATTAAGCCTTCCATTACAATAAAAGAACCACTACTGACACCTGGTGGCAAATTATCCTTTTCTTTCAATCCATATGCCTGAGGGTTTTTTGTTGTTTGCTTCCAAATATGGCTATTTAAAAAGAGTTTGCTGAAGTAATGATGAACCTACTACTTACCTCCCCATGCTCCTTATCCTACTACTTTCATAGCTAGAAATATGTTAGAATGTCATCTAAATGTAACACTGTTCTCAGAAGAATAATTTTGGAATGTAAATACTTTTAGTACTGCCAGAGAAGTAAAAATTAATTAAAATATACCTTATGACAAAAGTTATAATTAGGGAAAAAAACGTGCTTGGCTAACCCACTGATCTAGAGAAGCAGATGAATACCACACATCCTGAAAAGCTTTGGGCTGATCTAACTGCAGTAGATTGAATGTTTCATCAGGGATACAAATGTTGATCCTAGGTTTTTCCTGATGAGCAAATGGGCTGTACTTGCACATTTGTAGGGAGACATCTCTGTTGCCTCTCAAGAGCAGGGTTTGAAACTCCTCACTCTACTCTGCCCACTGCCACGAGTGTATTTTCAGCTGAGTGTCAGACAACTTTAAGCAGCCCAGCTTGGACAGTGTGATGTGTCTCATGTTCCCCTGTGTGAGAGATGTCACACAACAACTGTCAGCAGATGGGAGGATGATGTGTGTTTCAGAGGAGGCCACAATGTAAGATCTGCAACAGCCAGTGAGATGTAGAAGCTGTCACAATTTAGGTTGCTTACAAGGAAAAAATAGAATTCAATCAGAATTCCAATCAGAACAATCAGAACAAGAGAGCCTAAGGTATTTTGAAAGTGGTTGGTTATATACAGAAAATGAAGCATGTTTATTCACAAATTTTCTTTCTTATTCAACAAATTGTGAGGAAAAGATAAAATCTGAGTCTCTTAGGAACTGGAGTGCACATATAAGTGCTATGATGCATTTTGGATTGACCAGACCTGTTTTCAGAATGGCTGCTACAACAAGTAGAAGGTAGGAGTTTTGAGTGGTAGAACCCTGTCTGACTGGTTTTTTGCCTTTTTGTTTTTAACGATGAAAAGACACTGTATTAAGTTGACCCTGGCCAGCTGCTAAACAGTCCCTCTTATCAACATGATGAAGAAGAGAACAGGAAGAGCAAAAGTGAGAAAACTCATGGGTTGAGACAAAGACAGATTAATAAATAAAATAAAGAGGAGAAAAACAAATGGTGTAATCGCTCACCACCTTTCCAAGCAGACCAATGCCCAGCCAGTTGAAGCAGAGGACACCTTTCCCCTGCTCTTCCTCCACTCTCAATTTTTATTGCTGAGCATGGCATTATATGGTTGGGAATACACCTCTGTATTTGGTGTATTCCCTACCATATGATCCCTGTAGTTTGGTTCAGATATTCCTGCTGTGTCCTCTCCCAACCTTTCCCCAGCTTCCAGTAGGCACAGACAAAGTGGGAAAAAGAAAAAGCTCTGATGCTGTGCAAACACTGCTTGGCAATAGCCAAAACTCAGGTTTCCTAACAATGTCTGAGTAACAAATCCAAACCACAGCACCCTATAGGCTGCTATGAAGAAAATTAACTTCTCCTCCCAGATGAACCCAGAACAGGAACCTACAGTTTGCATTTATTTGCAGCAAGATTTAGAAAGATTAAGAGAAGAGACAAATATAAATTTAAATTTTAAGCAACAGAAATAATAAGCAATGGGTTTGTGATTCCTCATGCAGACAAATGTATAAGAGCAATAATTAAGGAAAAACAGTGTGTTACAAATTGAGAGCTGTTTTAGGAACAAACCACATTAAAGCACACACACAAAACAAAGGAGGAACTTAAGGACATCAGAACAGTGTGATCCTTCTCTAGGGTGTTTCTTACCGATATTCTTTTGACAGTTTTCTCTGCTAGGCTGTTCATCCATTTATACATTTCTGCAGAGGTTTGGCTTGTTGTAGGTTTACACAGCCCTTAGCAAAGCCCCTGGCTCTGATTTCATCTTAATTATGATTCCAATTGGTAATATCATTATATGAATCAATGCCCATACACCAAAGCCTATAAAAACCACCTAGTTTTCCCAGATGGATGACTGCAGCTTCAGGTTTCATCTCCTCTACTACAGGCCAATCCATTCCTGAATAATAACTTGCACATGACCCTATTACGCATGTGGGGCCCATTCTGATTTTTCCTTTCCTACTGCTCTACTCCAGAATTCTACTCATAATTCACTTGCAGTTTCCTGATATTTTCTCATTGGTATATGCTTCTGCTTTCACAAACTATGCACGCAGCCATCAGCACTGGTACCATTTACTAACCCACGAAAATGCTGGATTAGGATTCCTGCACAGTTACCAGCAAGGGATGTAATTTACTCTTTTCTCTTACACAAACAGGGTTTAAGGGCATCTCTTAACTTTGATAACAATTTCCTGTTTGTGGGGCTTTGTACAACAAAATCACAGAAAGAGGAGATGTAAATGACCTACTAGGTCATCTAATC
This sequence comes from Leptocoma aspasia, assembly GCA_013399835.1. Classification (NCBI taxonomy): domain Eukaryota; kingdom Metazoa; phylum Chordata; class Aves; order Passeriformes; family Nectariniidae; genus Leptocoma; species Leptocoma aspasia. Next base: position 413,933 of record VXAX01001323.1, on the reverse strand, counting down.
CTTCCTTCTCGCAATGCAGAATAATTCCTTACAGAATATCTTCAAGCGCTTTCACCAGTCTAGTTCTAAATGTCTGAAGTAACTAGGCCTCCATCAATTCCCACAGAAGATTATTCTACAACCTTAGAGATCTCACAGTTAAGAAGTATTTCATTCCAGTCTGCCTAAATTTTCCCTTGATTAATTTTATCCCATTACTCAGAGTTATGTTCTCTTGTGACACCCAAATATAGTCTTTCTAACCTAAGGGCCCAGTTCCCTACTGTCTCATGTTATATTGGCACTTACATTTACATCTGGGAGGTAGCTTTAAAACTGACAAGGTGAATGGAAGTTTGAGATTGATACTTTTTCATACAGACATGAAATTATAAACCTTGTAACAGGGGACACTGACCATGGCAACACATCACCTGTCTATAAACCACTGAAGAGACTGGAAGTTGCACGTCAAAATTGGAGAATGAACAAAAAAAAAAAAGTCACTTCAGTTGTTTACAGAGTAAGGAATTTTAATTTTTTTTTCACGTAGAAGAATAAAGTATTCAATTAATCTCTTCAGAAAGAGGTGACTTGGTTATTGTGGATACTAAGTACCTTTGCAGAAAGAGAAAAACAAAAAAAGGATTCTGGCTACAATGGCTCCCTTTAACATAGTAGGAACAGTTAAACAAGAATGAATGACTGGGAGCTGAAGCTAACTGAATCCCGACTGAAAACGAGGTACATGCTCTTAAACACTAAGAGTGATAAACTACCACAGCACAGGGTGGATATTGCTTTCCCTGGTGTTTGCAGAAGATGATTGTCTACCTAATGAAAAATATACATCAGCTGAAAAGGTGCCTAGCTGAAATATAGGAGTCTCTGACAACAAAATGTCAGAGGTGTGTTCTAGCCTTGAGCATTATGGAGGTATACCCTCGGAGATATACCTAATAAGCTAAAAGAGAATGTAGTGAAGAGTCAATGCAGGAATGCAGCTGGAGACAACTGCCTTGCAGATTCATTGGAAAAACAGAAATTCCTTTCTGCATTACTTTTATAAGCCTTTTTAAGCTGAGCACATGACTGGTAGTCATCCTCTAAGTATTTAGTCTTCCATGGGAAATAGAAAAGCCTGCTTTCCTAATTGACATTTCCAGAAATCCTCAAGACAGATATGGCTATTTAGTAAAAATCAAATTGTATCTCCCCAAACAGATAAAAACAGAAGAATAAAAACAGGTTCACAGAGGGAGAAGGGAAAAAAAATATCTGGCAGACTAGAGATGCAAACACAGCAGAAAGGCAATTCCCATGGTCTCCATGTGACTTGTTAAGGGAGTCTCCTCCTGAAAGAAGACAAAAGGCAGTTCAAACATGTCCTACACCGAAACTTCAAAGCACTCAGTGGACTTTGAATTCCATGCTCCATCATCATCAGCGATTGACAACATGATTTCAAAGTGTGCCTAAAGATGCAGCATATATATCCTGGTGGATATACAAACACATCACAGAAGGCCAGACACATAACTCCCATTGTATTTCTGTGAGAACTGAGCTCCTAAACACCTCTTCTGTTTTTGTAAAAAAGTACAGAGGCTGCAGAGTTACCATGGTGTTTCTGTGACATATTACCTATTGAAAGAGTTTTTCAGCTGGGAATGGTAACATTGATCTATACCAGAACAGAACCAAACACTTGTGCCATTCCAGGACATGGTTAGCTTTCAGTGCTCAAGAGATAGAAATTAGATGAAATGCAAAGAGAGAAAGAGTTAGAAAAAAGTTTTCCTGCCTTCTCCTTGTCTCTCCTTCATGTCACAATAAGAACTGACTCAGTCTTAAGCCTGACTCTCCATTGCAATTTATGGGGTGACTCTCAGGTGGAAGACTCATCTCCTCTTTCCTTTACTAGGAATCAGCTTTATCAAAAACTGATCCTTTCCCATCCTTGCCCACTGTCATGTGAAAAAGGGAGATTTTCTTAAACCCTTAATGTTTGATTAGTCTGTCTGTGTCCCAGGAAAACTGAAACCCTTGTGCCCAACCAGCCTGTCAGTGTCCCATTATGGGGACTCTTCACTGGGCATTTGGCCAGATCGTAGGGTGCTTGGACTGACTTGTTCAGGGTCACATGCCAAACAGGAAGATTCCCTCCTGGATCTCCACATCCTTACCTCTGCCAGTGACTGTTAGCACCCATTAAGTACTCACATTAATAGTTCACAGAATAGCGCTCTATTAATAAAATTGTGACAGGATTAGGTTGAAAGATTGCCAGTGATAGTGTCTGACTGCAAAAATGTATTCAAAGCAATATACTAAAGAGATGATCATTCAGCATGCACTGAATACAGCTCTTACCCAGTATGCATCCCTGTGGGGGAGAAGAGAGGTTCAGGCCATCAGCTGAGCCCAGAAGTTATGATGGAGTCTTCCCTAACTTCTGCCGATTCTTAATTTACTTTTGTAGTATTTATGTACGTTCAGGTGGAGCTCAAGTGAGTTTAGTCATGCATCTATACCTTTACTCAGAGAGGGGTGGTGGTACCCTGGTGGTGGGTATCTCAGTATAGTATCTGAGATAATCTTGGGTTTGGGACATGCATCAGTCCAAGGAAAGAGATTTTACCAGAGTGGTTGACTTAACAGCAGGTCTTCCTCCTTTATCTCTCTTGGTTTTCAGCTCTTATGTGGCTTATCCACAAGTAAGTAGCACCTAGTTCCCTCCTGTGCAAGGGTTTTGACAGAATACCCAGGCTGCAGTCTCCACTCCACTCCACCCTCTCTTTAGTCCCCCTCAGACTGTATTGTGTGAGGGAGGTTGGGTATATTGACCATGTTCCATCCAGGGAGTAGCAGCAGTATTTTCCCCTGTGATTTCCATACTGAAAATCTTTTTATTTACTTCCCATCTCCCGCCCACCCCCCACCCCATCCCCCCAATATGTCATACAAAGAGATCTCCAGCACAGAAAAAGGTGAGTATTCACTGTCTGCTGCAGCTGCCCTGTCCATGAAAGGTTAGTAGCAGAAGAACAAATGCAATGTACTTTCCAGCAGCTCATTTGCCAACTATCGGGAGTTGAATGCTTTTAAGTCAACCCTGGGTATTGCTCCGTCCAGATCTGATGTTTGTTCTTTATCATCTTGGACTACAGAAAGTAGGGAGAGATGTGAGAGAGGCAAATGGTGAATGATGTTGGTAAGATCTGGTTGGCAAAGGATTAGAAATGTCAACCCTTTAATAAATACAGATAAAAGGGAGGAGGCTTGGGTTTGCACTACCACTCACTTTTTGATGAGTTGGCAAGTGAACCTTCCTTGAGCAAAGCAGAGGAGTAATTTAGTATCTGACAGGCAACCTCTTCTGACACTATACTGTCAATCTCATAAAGAACTTTTTGAGGAGATATGATACTAGAAATAATCAAGCATGAACATGATAAATAATCTAAAGCCCACACAGGCAACCAAATAAACAGTTTGCCTTTGCACTTTCAGATGTGTAGAAAGAACTACCTGTGTTGTGCAAGCAGCTGGGTGGCATAGCTTTAATTAAAGAATCTAATTTATTTCCTCAACTCTCTTTATGCTGGTCTGGGGATTAATGTAATGTTTGTTTTTCCAGTCACATCCAGAAATAACAGGATTAGAATATGCCTATGCCTCAAACAATACAAAGTTAATCTCTTTAATGAAGGAAAACTGTTCTATACCCTCAAAATGAGATGTGCATCTGAGTCAGCAGGCCTGATATTTGGGATAATTATTCTATGTCAAATGTCCATGCACAGATACATCTACCAGGTTAAAATGACTTAACTATGCATTGTTATTTTCTGCTGTTGCTAAATAGACAAGTTCATGGCTTGACTCACAGTCAGTCAGGAGGAATCTTCAGAGTCTGAGATCAGGATGATATTTTTTTTCTTTTCTTTTGCTTTACACTTAAAAAGAAAAAAAAAATTTTTCCCTTGACCTTGAAATAAAGCTTTAAAAGCTTTTACTAAGTTTTGATGAGTACATATTAGATAAAGACATTCACGTCACTGAATTGAAAGTGTACTTCAGTCTCTTGTGTGCCTTTCCCCTATAAAGGTTCATAGATCAGAGGTATTTCTGACTTAAAATATAAGCCTTTACCCTTCACTTTTAGTTATGATCCTTTCAGTAAATGTTCCCAATGGCCATGCTTGCTCTCCTGATCCAGGTTTCAAGAAGCAGAGCCAATTTTGCGGTTTGCTATATGTAACTCTGAGAGACTAAGTCAGATAAAGTATTATTGAATGATTAGGAAAATAGAATAGGCAAATGTTCTTTAACGGAAGAGCCATACATAACTGTGGTTAGAAAAGCATTGATTTTTTAGCTTGACTGCAGTATGCTCTGCATGAAGTTCCTTTCTCATAGATTCTGCCTCACTTACAAGAGTGTAATTAGAGTAGTGTGTCACCTATAAAGATGAATGGGTGGACATTTCTTTAAGATTTCCCTTCTCAGAGAGCGAGAATGTTGACAGCATTTGTGTTCAGAGATATGAAAATATCTTCTTCCTAGTGATAATGTCTATAGATGCCATTTGTACATCTATCTATCCAGCAGACAGAAAGAAATGGAAATGTGTTGAGAAGTACAGAAAGAGATATCACAAGGATGCATAGCATATATGCACTTAACAAAGCCTATTCTAACCCAAAATTCTCTTCTGAATCATTCAAACAGTATTGGTGCTGAGCTTTATTAGGAAAAGTTTAGAGTGCATCTCCCAGCTGTTTCAAGGAAAGATTAAAAATGCTGAAGAAAATTCTCATCTCTTATAATATTTACATTAATTCAAATGACAGGTTATTCCAGGAAAATATGTGATGATGCCTAAGTTTTAGGAAGTAATGTTATCACTCATGTTTGCTACACATAAAAACACTACCTTTTCTCAAAAGGACTGCAGTTTGTGTAATTAGCTGCATTTACATCTTCCTGTGTGTGGATGACTGCAATCTCATATGAGATTGCTCATGCTCTTGAGTTTTGCTTTCTTAAACCATGTCTGATGAACACGTTTTAGACTGTAAAAGACCTTTAAGATTACTGAGTGCAACTTTAAACCCATCACTGCCAAGTCCACCACTAAACCATGTCTCCAAGTGAACACACATACAGTTTAAGTACCCCCAGGGATGATGACTCAACCATTTCCCTGGGCAGCCTCTTCCAATGCTTGAGCATCACTTTTGCAAAGAAATTTTCCCTGATACCCAATCTAAACATCCTCTGGCACAACTTGAAGCCTCTTGTCCTACTTTTTACCTGGGAGAAAAGGCCAATCCCTATCTTGCTACAACCTCCTTTCAGGTAATTGTAGAGACAGTGATAAGGTCCCCCCAGAGCCTCCTTTTCTCAAGGTTAAACAACCCCAACTCCCTCAGCTGCTCCTCACAGGGCTTGTGGTTCAGACCCTTCACCAGCTCTATTGCCCTTCTTTGGATTCGTCCCAGTCCCTCAATGATTTTTAAGAAGTGAGGGGCCCAAAATTGGAGAGAGGATTCAAGGTGCAGCCTCACCTGTATCAAGTACAGGGAGATGATGCCTGCCCTAGTCTGTCTGGCCACAGGATTTCTGATACAAACCAGGATACTGTTCATGCATGAGCATGTATTTAACGTGAACAAGTTTCTACCTGCTCTGCAGTAGGAGGGACTGAATCCACTCCAGCAATTACAAAGTAGAAAGGAGAAATCACCAATTAGTAGAGCCATGAACCATTATTATAATTTAAATTGGCCATTCCCCAAGTGTGGGCTTTTTCTTACTGTAACTTAATCATTTGTCTGCTCACATCCCTCCTCTACTCACTTTATTTTTTGCTCTATTGAGCGAACCTTTTTAATGATCTTGGGAAATCTGTTTGAGATAACATTTAGTATTTCATCCATGTGCATTGCCAAAACACTTTCTGAAAAGCTCTGGGGCTTTAGGTTGCTATCTGCTTCTGATGCTCTGGTGCCCAGGGTCTGCAGACACTCATTGACTGCACAGAATATCGAACTGCCTTCCACACCTTAGTGGTGTGAGGAGACACTGCAGAGAGGAAACAGCACCTCCAAGGGCTGGGGATCAGAAGGGACTTGGAGACATCAAAGAAATTTAGAAACTATCAAAAAGCCTGTGACTGTGAGTGGAGAGAAAACACAGACAATGGGGAGGTGGGAAGGTAGTCTTCTCAGAGAGTGGATGGAAAGTTTTCCATGTTTCTCATGCTTCAGTGGAAAATGATCTGTATACATTTAAGAGTGCTATCCACAATTTTCTATTGTAATCAACAACAGAGGAATTTTAGTTAGCTAACTCCTTTTCATTGCCCTACACTGTTCAAGAACTTTTACATGCCACATCGGTTATCAGTTAATTTTAAAATTTCTATCTTATAATACAGTCTCTCGTTGCTTGAGGAAATTTGATTTTAACACCCAGAAGCTCTTCATCTGCCCATTTTACCCAGCTATAATAACATTATCTTCAGTTTCTCTTTTTTTTTTTTTTTTTGCATGGAAAATCTCTGCAGGCAAAAGATAGGAATGCAAAACCTGTAGTCTGGGATTCAAGGCTTACTGGTCTCTGCCAATGAATTTCCCTGGTATTCCCATTATTCTCAAAGCAAGATAGCTAAAGTTTGGTCGGAGAGTTTATTTTTGTCATGTAATGGGTCAGGAACAGCTCTGAAGCAATAATGGCACTGTACCTTGCTTTCCCTTGCGCACAACTTCAGTCTCATTGGTGGAATGAGATGCCTTTCTCATGCCCACCAAGAAATGTAATTTTGGAAAGGCAAGAGTTTTTGCCAGAAGTTGTCACAGAGCATATGGCAATACCATGCTCAGTGGTTAAGACAGGGAACAAAATCAAGTGTTGGTCCAAACACAGAACCTTGCATGTGGGAGAAATGTTGATATTTCTAAATAGCTCTTTTATGCTATCAAATTTTAGGACTTCGGGCATGTTAAAAATTTAATCGTAGATTAGTACGAGCAGTTTTGGTAGAGCCTTCATAGATTTTAAGTCTTTAAGAAGAAGAAATATTATTTTTTTATTTCTATGTTTTAGGGAATTTTCAAAATCTTTATCATAAAATGGAGACATTACACCAGAAAGGGTAGATACTCTGATATAACAACACTATATGTGGGCATCTGCTGTTTCAGAAGTGACTGAAATTAAAATCTAAAAATACTCCAAAAATCTTTTAGATGTGGTAAGGTAAAAATTACTTCAGTAATGCCATGTAATTAGTGAAAAATTATCAAAAATAATATAAATTAAAAAGCAACTTAGTAAGAAATTCTAAAAGACACTTCAGGAATTAACATTTCTCAGAATTGTTGGAATATTAGTTGAAATCAATTCTGTATTGTGGAAAATAGTTTTAAGAATGCCAAGTAAATGAAAAAAAATGTTAAACCACATTATATTTTAATAGAAGGTTTGACAATTCTTGGTTAATTACTATATGCTCAACAGCAGTTCATTTTGAAAAATGCTTAGCTATCTGGAGTGTGTTCCCCTTTTACCACTGTAAATCACATTAGCTGCAAATTGTGCCATTTAATAAATTGTTTCTTAATTCTGGCACATCTGCTAGCTTGAGAGCAGACAGTAGTGAGACCTAGGCCACTTTCATTATGTTTTCCATTCACATGATGGAAGTTCTCAGCCATCAGATGCCACCTGCTATCATTTTTATTTCCAGTCATGTGAACCCTAGCTCAGGGCAGCAAAGGGAACCTTAGCTGTCATACTTGTAAGATGCAATGTCATGAAACGCTGCTGTTGCATTGTACTTGCAAAGCCAGAACCAAGCTCCCAAAGCATGCACTCTATTGACTGTGCTTTGGTTGGTAATAACAGCCAGGAGTTTTTGGTTTTATTTCTGGAAAACCAACACAGTTTGGACTTCAAAGCACTGGAAAATATTACTTTTATTTTCAACACAATTCTTCCTGATTTTTGAAGTTTCTGTTCATTTTTCTGCCATCTTCTCTTTTTATTCTCCCACTTTTAATCACCAGATTACTTGAATACCTATGTCAAAGTAAACAATAGAACCAAGAAATGAGGCAAGATTTGTGTGAGTCTCATTAGGAGCATTCTGCTTGGAGAATTCTTGTCACATTGTGTGAGGCATTTTTATCACACAATCTGTTTTCTGTGGGTATGTGTAGACCGTCAGCCAGTCAGTGGGGTTTGATTAAGTCCATTCTACTATGTGATCATCAAGTAAAAAACAGAAGTTGAAAGCGTTAGCTGAGGTTTTGGGCGAGAATTCCTCCTTCAGTAACTGCTTAACACTTTTCTTTAGTTTTGATTCAGTGAATCATACCTTCCAGAGGCATCTGGTAATTCTCCAGGGTCTTGGTACTTAGTCCAGACCAGCAGCAGAAGAATCTATTGGGTTGCAGCATGTTTGATTAGCGTATTAGCTACCATTCAACTTGGACACTGTGGTTGCCCACTGATGTTGAAATTAGTTTCTGTTTGCAAATTTGATGTTACCAACATGTTCTTTGTAAGCTTCCAAACAGAAAGGTTGTTTTGGATACAACATATACAAGAATTTTTCTAGTAAGAAGGGTTTTAGCTGCTATTTTAACATGGTGCATCGTTATCTGAGTGATCAATATACTGTCTCTGAAATACTCATTTATCTGAATAATACTTTAAGGTTTTTTTAATACCTTTAGGTATGTTTGAGTGAGAGACTTCTGGGAAAAAAAGACACAGAGAAGCCTTTCAAGAGAGTACAATCTGAGATCCATTTATTTCCCAGAATTTCCTTTTAGTTATCAAAATCATAGGTTGCATGGAGCAGATCTCCTGTTCTGAAATGTACAATGTACACTGTATTATAAATCCATCGTTAAAAAGGTGTAGAAGTTTTGTGAACCCCAGATCTGGAATTCACTTCATAGCAGTGTTTGAAATATTCCATTTTGGAAGTTTGTTTAAACTCAAACAACCAAACTCTGTACCAGAGCACCGGGGCATCCTTGTCTAATAGCTTATTACCAACCTCCTAGGGACTCACTGCCATGAAAGACACTATATAAGCTTAGAGGGATTTTTTTTCTTGCCCCATGTGTAGTTTAGATGTCATTTGTAGTTACTGTGTACTGGTAGTTTACTTCAAACGAATGCTGATCGAGGCCTGAGGAAAAGATTGAGCTATGTGCTAAAAAGAGGCAAAAAAATAAAATACTGCTTTGCTGTTCTACTGAGATACATCTGTGCTTGCTGCCAAATGCTCATTCCTAGTTTGAATTCAAAATTGATCGTTTTAGCCTGTAGAGATAAGAACAAAGTCAGATCATATTTGTTTAAATATTTGGTGTTTTTTAATAAAATAATTTTTTAAGTATTACTGTATTTTAGCCTTTCACAAGAGTCAATAAAAGAAAAACCTGTTCATTCACCTGAGGAGAGCTTGTTCAAGCATGCTTACTTTTTGAGAACATAGACCAGAATACAATTTTCTTCAAATACCTCTGGAGAATAACTGTAAAAAGTAAAGGGTGACTCACAGTGTTCCACAGATGATTAATTATTTCATCAGCTTAGCTTTTTAAAGTCTGTTACAGGTTTTTTCAAGAAAAGGAAATGGATAGGGTTGTCAGAGGTACCCAAATCTTTGAATTGCATGTTCTTTGGGTGGTTTACAGGAGCCTTTTAAGAAGACCTAAATATCAAATGTGTCTACAAAATTTTCTGAAGAAATTGGGGTTTTTTTTGAAATTCCTCTTCTTAACTAACATGAAAAAAAAATACCCACCAAGAAGCAAGGGAACATATTGCTATTGCTTTTAAGAAAAAGACATAATGAATATTTAAACCTGATTTTATATAAGCTATATTCCCAACCACACTCCCATGGTTTAAAAGTTAAATCCTAGACCTTTGCAAAGTAAAAATGAATGAGGCAAATTTCTCACTGTCTCAAATTGCACCAGTATAACTCATTGGTCAATTCATTTTTGGTGTTGTTTTCCATTGAGTTGACAAGTTATATGTTAATTGTGCCTTATAGTAGGTAACCATATTTAGGGACTTCAGAAGTCCTGATCAGCTTTCCTTCCTTCTGTAAGAGCTACCAGTTGTTCATTTCTTTGCAACTAGGTGATTTATATTATTGAAGTGTGTAGATGTAAATGCTATATACCTTCAAAGGTACTTCCATGGTTCAAGGTCCTACACAGCTTCCTTTGGACAATTTTCTGTAAATCACTCCAGCCTAGTTGTTGTATCATAGTCTAGGACAAATATGGCTTTGGAAATCAAGTGTGAGACGCCTTGGCTTGAAAAGAATATCCTAACACTATTTACATTTTCATATTAATATGTGCTGTTAGAATCAATTATTGGTAATTTTTCTGCACTTTTAAAACAAAACAAAAAAAATACACAAAACTCCAAAGTGATATTATTTTCTTACTGGAAAAATTGTCCAGCTATTTACTATATTTACTATATGTTATATATTTCAGATGATGGTAAAACACATTGATTCTTTCAAAATAAATTATGGGTTTAAAATATATGAAAGTATGTTGCCCTAATAAATGACAACTTATATGAAAAAAGGAAAAAAAGAACTTGAGGACTTTATTTAGATCCAGTCTGTTACTGTAAATGATGCTGCCAATTTATTTATTTTTTTTTAACCTCCAGCAATGGAAGATTATTGTGATAAATGATTCATATCATTGCAATATATATCTTTCAAAATTTCCATATCTGGCAACTAATAGGCACTTCTTGAAGGCTTCAGTAGGCTCCTCAGCCAGATAACATGGCTGGAAGCTGCTTCATGATTAATGTCATCTAAATGTGGTAATTATCATACTTTGAAGTAATGCCTGCAGAACATGCTTTCACAGAGAGTTAGTGGAAGCAGAGGATTAACCCAGAAATATTTCAGTTCAGAGCAACATATCACCCAAGTAAAAATATATTTTCTTCCAATTTTTTCAAGATTATTGGCAGTCATTTGTGTTACCTTATCTCATATCAACTTCTCCACAGCAATTTAGAAAGCAGCAGAAAAAGAAGCAACTTTGTATTATTAGCAGTAATGGGATAGTCTTGGATTTGCAAGCAATTTAATTTGACAGTTTCTGCCCTGAAGTATTTCTTACATTAGTGTTTAAGAGCACAATTCATTTATCATTCATATATGTTGTAGACATAAGCATTATCCTGCCTATATCCCAGAAACACTATAGCTTATTAGAGAGGATGTTAATTTCCTTTTAACCATCCAGGGGAGTGAGTATCTTCTACCACTGCTCTATGCATGCCTTTGCTCCTGTCTCACAGGATCCCCATCAGTAATTTCTTGGTTGTACAGGTGAGACTAGTGAAAAAGGTATGTGAGGCACCAAGAATGTTTCTAAAAATGGGTGATTTTGTACCCAGTTGAAAGCCCTGAGGCAGACTAGCACCAAGGACTATAAGAGAGAGAGAAGCTATCTCTGCATGTTTCTGCACACTTACATCACCCTCAGTAAAAATTCCAAATCTCTCGGCCATCAGAAAAATGAGTCCTGCAAAAAAAATTGCACAAAAATCCTACCTTAAGTGAAAGTGAGACTGAGCAGCCTAGTTAAGTCCTTCTGGTAGACTGCCTGCCCATGCTGCATTTTGATTCAGCTAAGTCATTTCAATTTTATTCAAGCCAACCAGGGATGAATTTTGCCTGCTCTTACATGGACCATATGGAGGACTGAGTTCCTCCAAGTTCAAAAGGTGTTAAGCCGAAACATGGAACAACCAGAAGTGGAATGAATCACTGTATCATTCTGATGCACTTTATAGCAGATAAGCTGCTTCACCTCTAAAGCACACACTGCAGTTTTCTGTCTACCTTTATCCTTACTATGTTTTTATGCATATGTGTTTGGGGTTTTTTTCTCTTGCAGATAAAAAAGAAGCTGCTGTAGCCAAAGAACTCAAAAGTAAGAAACTACTATATCTTTTATATGCGATGGAGTTTCAAAAGTGCATTTCATTAATCCAAAAATAATAGTCATTGAGTTGTTGAAAATACAAAGAAGAAAGTAGCTACACCGTTTATAATTGAAAAATGACATGTTTAGACTTCAGCTGCCTCCTACTTTCTTAATCCATTCTTATCCTACTTCTAACTGCACACTCCTCTTTGTGACTGACAGTTTTGCCTTCCCCTCTTTCCTATCACTGTCTTCAAAAACAAAGGTTTCATAGGGGAGGAAATGTCAAATTGAGGTCTCAGCTGAATGTGATCTCAGTGGCAGCAATTTTCATAAATAGGCTGGGAAGGCTCAGAGTTGAACATGCTGAGGAACACCAAATTTATCTTCACAAATGCAAAGCAAGGGCCCTGCCTGTCTAGGTAGCTCTGGTTCCAACAGAGAAACTTCTGTGTCTGAAGAGAGATGGGAATTGTGCTCTTCTGAAAAAATAGCCAAAAAATGCTCTGAGCACTTAGTATCGTTTAAAAGGGAAAAGCTACATCTTCCTTTTCTGCAAATTTGCAAGCGTCAATGCCTCAACACAGTAAGGACAGTAAGACAGTGTCTTTGGTAAGACTTCATCTGCTCAGCATTCTGTTCTGAAAGTACAGTATATAGGAAAAGGTTATGAAAAATATGGGGTTTCAAAATCTGATTCAAATTCACAGTTAAAGAGTGCACTGACTCTCATTTCCATGTATGAACTTCTGTGACTTCTATGGCAGAACACAGAGAAGCTGTGGATGTCCCCTCCCTGGAAGTGTTCAAGGCCAGGCTGGATGGAGCTTTAAGCAACCTGGTTTCATGGAAGGTGTCCTTGCCTGGTAGGGGGTTTGGAAGGAGATGATCTTTAAGGTCCTTTCCAACCCAAACCATTCTGTGATTCCTTTCATGGGGGAATTCCACAGCAGCTGTCACAGCAAAACTTCCCATCTCCATCACATGAGTGAAATTTGCAGGTGAAAATAGTTCATGCAAAGATGCAGAATCATTAGCACTTAAATAATTTGTGAATAACAAACTCAAAATTGTATGCTTGTGAAAGCCAGTTTAAACTTTGGGCACTTTTATTTCAATGCTACTAAAAAGTTTAAAAAATAAAACAAATTTCAGAAATTTTTAGTCAAACATATCCTTAATTTTATTTTTCTCAAAATTATTTTAGATGCTCAGATATTAAATATTTAAAATTAAAATCTTTGTATAACAAAAAGAATCCTTAGTTTGTTTTCACAGATGTTATGAAAAAAAGTTTAAAAAATTCAATATCAAGCATACTCTAGCTGAGAGCTCAGAAGGGGACAAATGAAAGTCCTGCTATTTTGTGTTAGGTCCATTTGACACTTGTAGAACATGTGTGTTGGATCTCTTCTGCAAAATCAGGCACTCAGAAAAGGGATGCTAAGTAAATTCTTCTTTAAGGTCTTCTACAAATTTCCCTGAAGGAGGGGTGAGCACACCAAATAATTACAATGGTGTGATAATAACTAAGTTAGGATATAATTATCAGCTGTGGGCTTTTAAATGGATGGAAATAAAGCAATCCACAATGCACATGCAAACTATATTTTGTTTTCATTCAGTTTCACAAGACAATCTGATGCATCTTTTATGAACTTCTCAAAAGACTGGAGGGGAAGGACTCAAAATTACATTCTTGATTTAGCCATGTTCTTTTTCATTGTAATAATACAGTGACAGATGTGAAGGATTACCTAACATTTTTTGGCATTCTGTAATTCAGCTTGTGATTAAAATGATTAGTTATTTCCTCTCAAGATATGAAAATGTGAATTTTAATTTAAAGAATCGTCTAGTTGATACAAAAAATCATTTATGACCGTTGGTGGAGTTTAGCTTATGGATATTTGTTAAACTATTGTGGTTTAAGTACAGTTTGTTTTGGTAGTTCCTGAGGATAAAAGCAATTAACTAAATACTGATAAAGAGTGAATAAATCTAGTAGGTTACTTAGGTTCTTCTACATGGGGCTGAGATTCCCCAAATCCACTTGGGGATGCACATACCATTGGTCATTAGCACCTTCATTCTGCAATGACAGGCTCTACAAACAAAGACAGTATGATGCAAATGTTTCATGAAAAGGGCAAGAACAGTTAAATGGCCAGAGAGTGCACGTTTCTCTGCTAGGAGAATACAGCAATTGCTCTTTCAATTGAAGGATCAAACAAGAAGAGTTCTCCTAATGCTCCTCCATTCTTCAGGAGGGAGGGGAGATTCCTGGTGTAGCCAAGTCAGTGGATGGACTTTGCCAAAGCAGCCCGATTTCACCTCTTCTAACCAGGGCCGGCTTCAGACTAGGGCAAAGGATGCCACTGTGAGTAGCTGTGGCATCCCCTGCAGTACCACTGCTGAATCGACAAGAGTGAATCCTCAACAGCTGCCAGAGGCTGCTCCAGGACCTCCTGCCCTCCTAGCTGCAAGATCAGATGCAGAGGCTCCCAGCACACAGCTGCTGCCTGAGGGGCAAAGCCATGCTGAAACCCCTACATTCCTTCTTTTCTCTGCCTTGCCAATAGATATTGAACTAGTAAGCAGAAAAAGCTGAAAGAAGGGATTCAACGCCTAAAAACCAGAGCTTACTAGCCCTTCAGCTGGTTATTCTGTTGTTGCCTTTGAGTTTATTGAAGACAACTCTGCCCTTCTCCCTCTGGGTAATCTCTTTGTTTAACTCTTCAGTTAAAAAAATTGTTACAGGCTTCCTCACTGAAAGCCTTTCCTCAGATTTCTGTGGGGTTTTTTAAATATAACGCTTTGTAATAAATGGTTTATTTTTTTTTACTTTTTTAAGAGCCAGCAAAAGCTCCTGCAGCCAACCCAGCCATCAAAAAAGCAGCAGCACCAGGTAAAAGAGAAAAATGTTTGCATGCAGTGTATTTCTTGTACTCCTGAACCAGTTTATTGCATCATAGCACCATCTGCTGGATTGCACATAAACCAGTAGTTTTTGTTAGTTGTCAGGGTGGGTTTTTGCCTGTTTTGCTCTAAATCATGGTGATAATTCATATGTGAAATCTTTGCTAAGAAAAAAAGCATTTGGCACTGATTTCTAACATTGTGTTTGCTTCTTGTTCTCCCATGGCAGCTATGAGGTGCCATATTGGGCCATTCTGCAGGGCTTGAGATAAAAAAATCTGAATGTAAAGTCTGATTTTAAAAGCAATATTTACAGAAACTAGTTTCCATCTGAAGTTGTATTCAAGCCCTTTGAGAAGGGGATCTGATATTTCAAAGTGCTAATCTCATAGTAGGCTGTCAAAATGGAGCTCTTAGATAATCATAAATATGAACTGAAAAGACAATCAAACTTTTTTTAAAACAAATAATTATATAAATTCCTACCTGAATTTAGATTGGATTGTAAAAATCTAATACTTTTATTTATTATCTCATTTGTTTCGCAGACATCTTAAAAAATGCCACATCTCATTTCTGCTTAATTAAATAAAACCCAATATAATGAATAACAACCTGAATAGTCATTATATTTGTAGTTTGACTACATTTTATATTAACTATCAAAAAAACCCTCAGGAATTCCCATATGAAAATGTGGAGAGTATAAAATTATAATATTATTCTAGTCTAAAGCAGGATAGCTGATGCTGCACTAGACTGTTCTGTTGGGTTGTGCCTGGTGCTGGCATCCCAGCTGTGGCCAGCCCACACTTCCTCTGCTGCTTCTTGCCTCCAGCTGATCCTCCTGTATGGATCTGAGATACTTTTGTTGCTCTTTTTTTCCCTTTAAGATTGTTTCTTGACTATCTTTCTCTAATTCAGGCCATTTTAGTAGCCTGTCTCAGAGCTCTCCTCCACTGAAAAAGGGAATAGTAACTTGCATCAGTAGGGGTGATTGGGAATTGGTCAAGGATCAGTGCAAGCCAGGAACACTGCAGCTGTCTCTACCACAGAAGGACTCCCACCCTGGAATCCCAGAGGATGTGGGCTATTGCAGCACATATTGTGTGGCTGCACAAAGCACTGTGTGAAACCGGCCTGAGAAGCACCATTTCCCCACCAGTGCTCCCCGTCCCTGCCTGCTGTGCTTGTTTGACACCATGTTCACCTCTGCTGACACAGTGTAAAACACACCATTGCCACGGCTTGCAGCTGAAACTGTCCTAGGAATGTGTGTGTGGCAGGGCGTTCAGCCTGTCAGGAAGTCTGGCTCCACAAACATTTATGTTCATGTCACTGACAATTTCTTAAAGCAGCTTTGTTGCCAAAGTGTGTTGCATAGCTAGACCCTTAGAAGTCTCAACAGTACTCTGTAGAAATCATTATGTTAGAACCATATGCTTATAATTAATTCATTCCACCTGCTTGCATCCAATATTTGTGCTCATGTTTGAAAAATATTCCGATGAGTCTGCTTGTTGGCAAGAATGGTGATGACAGTAATCTGCTTAAGAAAAAGAAAGGGGGAAAACTGGCATGGCTTCTTACAGAAAAATAAAATAAGTTTGTCTGTTCTGACACATTTCTAAATATCTAGTTTGCCTTAAAATTATAAAGAGCAGTAGGCTTTGAGTTCTACATTTTAACTTCCCTTCTAGTTCTCTGCAAAGTAATTTACCACCAGAATAACTCACCATAGCAAAATATTAAATATGCTTGTTTGGCAACATCATAAGTAGACTGCTGCCTATTAGCACAGTAAATTAAATACATTATCCAAATTCATATTTCATTTTCTTCCACATATCTTATTACATCACAACCTGTACCCAAAAATGCCTGAAGCTCAAGGTTTACTCCTCTTAACAGACTGAACAGACTGAGAGCACAGCTGGTCATATCACAGTGCATCTACATCACATATGTTCCTGATCTTAATGTCACTGGTTGAGAAATCTCTGCCTAATTCAATATGCACTATTTTTATCTCCCTATATGTATATGTAATCAGAGAAAGCAACTACAGTAAATATGGAGTTCAGAAGTCTATGAGAACTTCTGGATATGCAAGCTGACAGCTGCTATAGGAAACCAGCCGCAGTAAATTTCTATCACTTAATTTTGAAAGTGGATGTTTTCAAATATTTCCAGATTTGTCTAACTGGAAAAAAAAAATCACCTCTCTGACAATCATCAGAAACTGGGCTTGAGATCCCAGTATTTGGCTGTAAAGCAGAATAGTTTTGCAGTATGTGCAAGTGACCCTGTTCTAAGCTACTCCTGTAGCTAGAGAGAGGGATGGGAACAGCTCATCTGTGAGTCCCTCTCAGGAGATGGCCTCACTTCACAGGTAAGGCTCCTGCACCTTCTCTAAACACCAGTGACAGTGCTTTCCCTGAAAATCCCCTGATAATTTTCCTGATTTGAAAACCAGTTCTAACTCTTTTCAAAACTGCAAAAATTAAATCCTAATTGCTACTTAGAATTTCTCTGGAATGGTCTTGAAATTTTAAATTAATTTTACAGTATGTTTAACAGATTTTGTACTGTCACTTAACTGCCTAATTACTGGGTTTAATGCCTAATTTTCCCCATCTTCCTTTCCACACACATGCAAAAAAAAAAAAGTCATCTTATTCATCACTCGCTTTGGGTTCATAACAGAAACTCTTTTTAAGCACAATTTCCCCCTTTGAAAATCAATAAAATTTAGTCTGGATTCAGAAAGAATAAAATAAATATGACAGACAATAGCTAATTTTAAGTGCTCAGATGTCAGCTGCGTCCAATCTCCCAAACTGACTGCCAGTTGTACTAGAATTACTATTAATTTACTAAGCCACTGATCTTTCCTCTGTTTATAAGAAGCAGAAAGAGCTTTTTTTGGTATGAAAATATATCATTTTGTATGAAAATATATTGGAAATTGGTCCATCGGGTAAGTACAGAGTATTGGAATGCAGGCTATATTTAAAAACTTGATTAGAGGATGGGTTGTGTAAGTTCAGATCACTCTGTCTAAAGCAGGAAGAACTACTGGTTTTACTGGTAATGGGCAGTATTTACATAGGAGGGAAGTTATTTTAACTCTTGGTTCCAGTTAAGTGATTGTAACTAAAATGGCAGCAGGAAAGCTATTGCCATAAGGTATAACCAGTTTTAGTCTACATAAAAAGGAAAAAAACCCAGAAGTTTATGGCGTGGTAGGTATGTTTGAAATGTAGAAAAGGTTTATCAAGGAGCTGGATTATTGATTTGCTTTTAATTATCACCTGTAGGACACAAGTATATAGAAAGCTAAAACCATATGTTACAGAAGAGTAATAAAATTCAGCACTTCTATTGAATAATTTAGCAACACAGTGGGACAGGCAAAATTATCATGGACTGTTTGTCGGGTTTCTCAGATTCAGGTCTCAAGTCACATACCAGGGATGTATTTTACTCACAGCACCACACCATCTGCATCATCCATCAAACTATATGTATTCTCATCATGTGTAGATATGTGTAGTCAGTCCAAGAGGAGACACTTCAAAAGTCAGGGTCAAGTTTATGTTACACACCCCCTGTAAGTAGTTTTAGAGAAAGGAAAAGGGACCTGTCTCACTCTACAGGGACATAGTAAAGTTTTCCATCCTGTATTCTCTTCAGGATCTCATGTCTGAAGGCCTCTGTGTGCCCTGAAATTTCTCTTTATAAGCAGCCACTGCACCTGGTGGAAGCATCTCTGCATGTATTTCTGTCGTATTGATGTTACCAAGAAAATTATTCTGGTAGCTGGAGTAGACAGTTCAATTCTCTGTTCCCTGAAGTTAACTCTCTCAGACTTTTTCAGAACATAAGCACAGCCATTCTCAGGGTTTATATTCCAGGTTTACAGTCTATCTGTTTGGAGACAAATGTTAGAGGTAACTTATTCAATGCAGAAGGACAAGCTTTGCAGTTTATTTCTGTACAAAATAAATCTTCACTCAGATAGCAGGTGTTTATGCAGCAGTAAACAAAATAATCAAGTCCTACCTGTATTAATCCTGCTGCTTGGCGTCTTTGGATTTAGATCCAGGATCATTCTGTAGTCCTTCTGGATCACCAGAGCTTTCTTTTCTGTCCATTTTATCATAATTCTTCCTCTGCCCCACCTTAGCTCTTCAGGAAGTTATTTATCACAGCTTCTCTGACTTAGTATTTTTCTTTCTGGTTTCAATGGGATGGTTCCATGCTTGCCTGTTTTTGCACAGTAGCTGGAAATTATCTGATCTGAATCCCCAGCAATATGCCGAAGGACAGGAGAAACTGAGTCTTGGTCCTCCAACTGTTTGTCCCAGGGTGCTTCCACTAGGCTTCACTGAAACCTCAGAGCTGGCTCTGCTCCTGGTCTGCCAGGAATGCACTGTACCCTCAGCAGCTAAAACCTAGCTGCTGGTGCAGGAGTCCATCACTCAGCCACTTAATATCTGCAGGAATCTATTATGTGGATGGAGATGTATTCCACAAATCATTTCAACCCACTGACATTTTCATCCAAGCTGAAGTCTGAGAAAATACTACAGAACATGATGTCTTGAATTGTCCACAAGATTATGTAAGCTGAGCCATTATCTGACTCTGAATGTGAAAGAAAAAATGAATTCTTTACTTATGTCACAATAGATGATGCCCTGAAAGGGGAAAAATTTTCTGATATTAGAAGATTTTACTTTACAACCATGAATTCCTTACATATAGGATTTATTTAAATAGAGCATGAAATAGCTTATTTTACACTAAGCTTTCTAATCTGAAATCCAGTTTTAATTCACCAATTTTTTAAAACGTTTTTGAGTAAATGTCCTAAAATTCATTCTATTTTTTCTATTTTTTCTAGGACGTTGCAATTCCCAGTCTCATAGCTTGGCACATTATTTTGCATTTATACTTTCCTTTGAGTATTCTTTGTTTCAGGATAATATAGAGTTAAAATAATTTCCAATACTTCCTTTCAGATTACAGTGTGTGTGAAGACACTTGTACTGTAAATGTAGTCTTGTTTCTTTTTTTGTCACCAAATACTTGCTATGCACCAAAGTACTTCAGTATTGCTAACACAAAGACAGCACTACTTTAAGAGCGAGGCAGGGGGAGCAAGTTAACTACAAAAATGATTTTTATTTATACATGAAAGTAAAAAAATACCAATAAAAGAGGGTCAAATTAAGTGCAATTAAAAAATCAGAGCTAAAAGGATTATGGAAGTGTCCACTCTTTACAGAGGCATTTTTAAGGTGCTTTGTTCTGAGGCTGGCAAACTTTCAGAGCCCTGAGCTTGTTTAATGATTTAAGTGCACTTTTGGCTAGAATTGGGCCCAATTTCAATGGGGATTTAACATATCTTTAACTCTATTATGAGTTCACAGAATCACAGAATGTCTAGGTTGGAAGAGACGTTCAAGATCATTGAGTCCAACCCATGCCCTAACACCTCAATTAACCATGGCACCAAGTGCCACATCCAATCTTCTTTTGAACACATCCAGGGATGGTGACTCCAACACTTCCCCGGGCAGACATTCCAGAACTTTATCACTCTTTCTGTAAAAGACTTTTTCCTTATATCCAACCCGTATTTCCCTTGGTGCAGCTTAAGGCTTAAGGTGTCCTCTCTTTCTGTCAGTTGCTGCCTGGAGAAAGAGACCAACCCCCACCTGACTACAGCCACCTTTCGGGAAGTTGTAGANTTGAACAGAGCTGGCCCCAGCACAGAGCCCTGAGGGACACCACTGGTGACTGTCCCCAGCTGGATGCAGACCTGTTCACCACCACTCTCTGGGCCCGGCCATCCAGCCAGTTCCTAACCCAGCAAAGAGAGCTCCTGTCCAAGCCGTGGGCTGCCAGCTTTTCCAGGAGTGTGCTGTGGGAGACAGTGTCAAAGGCCTTGCTAAAGTCCAAATAGACAACATCCACAGCCCTTCCTGCATTCAGCAGGCGAGTCACCTATTAAAGCATTCAAGGGCATACTTAAGTTTTGTTGAATCCAGACTATCACACACACTATGGATATAATATCTTTCCAGGCATTAATGTTTTGGAAGTGGTACCAACTTCACTTTGCAAGAATCGGAATAAATGGGCCTCATCCGGTTCATTGTGATCATTATGAAAATGCCACTTGATTTGCAGGGGAGCAGTGGTGTGGATTAGACTTTTCTATAACATATATGTTTATATTACATCTACAATTTATGATGGACAGTTTTGATGCCATTGAAAAAGAAGAAAAGCCTCAGACCAAATAGATGGAACTGAACGCAGTTGCATTTCATCCAGGCTTTTCTTTCTTTTCTTTGCACAATTTATTTCTCAGATATTTCCCAACAAGGTAGCAGATTTCAAACAAAGATACTGATATAGAGAACTGTCACCTGCTTTCCTTTTCTTCACAAAAATCCATCAGGAAAACTGTTTGTTGCCCTCCTCAAAAGATGATCGTGTATAGAGGAGTGAGTATATGTGTGGCATGATTTCACGATATAAGAGGTTTCCTTGGTGTGTTTTTATTCCAGAAAGAAATGCATTTGTACAGTTCATGTTCCTTATAAATCAAAGTATAAAACAGTGGTGAGGTTTTCTACAATGATCAAGAAAGTAAGAATAGAAGTGAAATATAGCAGAACTCCTTGGGAGCAGGAGAACAAGTAAAATCTAGTTTGATGCAAGCCTTTCTCATGTGGATTATCTCAGGTCTAACAGCGTGACTGAACTCTATATTGCCCTTCAGCAGGAGGGACTTAAGGGATCTCCTCTTTATCTAAATGCTTATGTTCGCAATATTCTTAATGACAGGATATCTTGGAGAGCTTTACCACTCTGTGTCATTTGGTTTTAATTAACCAACATGATACGAAGTTCTGAGAAGTTTTATATATGGCCTATAAAAGTAAGATTACAAAACTATAAGACAAGCTAACTTTCAGCTAAAGATTTAAGTATCTAAGACACTGCTAGAATATGACAACAGTAGGCTTCACTGAAATATTTGTGGTAAAAGATAAACAGTACAGAATGCACCATTTTTATGCAGCTACTGAGTGCAAACAAAATGGTATTGGTTAATTAACATGTGGTGCATCCCACACAACAGCATACCCACTTGAAATGCCATTTATTTAAACTTTTCCAATCTGTGTCATTCCCAATACAATTTTTATTTTCCTGAACCATTCTTGGACATGAATGCTTTATCTGAATTAGAAAAAAACAGGTGCACACACACACTCATACATGTGTGCACATACCTATATAAATTGTGACAGGAAATCAATTCTTCTTTCCTGTCGGGCAGCAGAGGGTCACACTTTGTGACTGTCTATTCTGGTACTAAAGATTAAAATACACCTCAGCAAATTTGCCAGCCTACATGCTTTTCAGCACTGTTTTTGCTTTAGGGAATAATGTGGTTTAGGGAAGAGCTACAGAGGCAGGTCCAGGTTCTCTTCTGCCTCCCACCTACTCTGGATTGCCTAGGAGTATGTCACTAGTAATGAAGCAAAAAACACATTTGTATGGTTTCATGCACATCTTATACACAACTTTCCAGTTTTCATAAAAAATAAATGCTTTGTTTAAAGCATCAAAGCAAATAAAGATGGTAAAATGTCAAACTAAATCAAGTCTCAGTTCCATGCATGGTAGAAAAATACTATATTACTAGCAAAACTTCCCTGATTTAAAATATGCTGTACAGACTCATATACATGCAAAAATGGTTAAATATATAAATAATGACAAATGCCATGGCAAAGGTCTCATGTGTTTACAGCTGGCAATATCTTTTCATGTGTCATACTAGCTACTTGAAAGTACAAAAAAAGTAAAGAATAAGACATTGATATCAAGCAGTGATAACTTGTGCCAAACAGGAAAGATCTAGGTCTGAAATTTTCTGCAGTTCATGGCTCATGCAATGAAAAGTTTTCAATTCATTGCATTCAAATATCAGGACATGAATCACCTGAAATCTCATGTCAGATTTCCCAGAAATGCTTGATGGCAAATTCTATGTTATTCATTTTTATAAATTTTCTCATGGAAAAATATTTTATTCCATATGTTTCTGGAAATAAAACTCTTATGAAAGAAGCTCTATAGGCCTTCCCTAATGTTTGCAGTTTAGGGAAAAAATTGTGAAATAAAGCTAAATAAATTGATTATTTTATACTTTGCCAAAATACTTGCTGAGTGTTGCTAGGATCATTCTGTTCCCTGATCTCCTGAGAGCTGAGAGATCTTAGAATAAGAGAGAAAAATAATTGCCTCAGAACCACTGAAGACAGAGTTACATTTCCCTTCATTTCCGTGAAGCTGTCCTGAGTGATAGTAAAACAGAAACCCCCACAATACCGGTGAAAATTATAATTTCCAGAATGAGTCCTAAAATATCTGCATGAAAGTGGAGAGTCTGAAGAACACTCAGGCTACACAAAACCAAAGCTGCAGATGTTGTTACAATTAAGAGCATTGAGGTGGCGAAACCACTGAGTCCCAAACTTTTGTCCTCTCAGTTTTAGCTATATTTTCCCTCCTTAACTGTACTAGAATTGCAACCCAGGGTAGGATGCCACCAAGAAAGTACATTTATTCAGGCAATAAATGCCAACTTGTTCTCTATTTCCATCACTTTTTCCTATTGAAGGGAAAATCACAGACATGACTCTTTTTATTTTTATGACAAACCTGCTCCATTATAATTTCCACTAATTTTTAAATTAAATTAAAATTTAATTTATCATATAAAATGTGTCTTTAAAGAGCCTACAATATTTTTAACATCTATTATGTAATCAATATACTAAAATGTACTTTATATAACTATATTAAGACTAGGTTCATGACTTCAGTCAATTAATCCTGATGCTTTGAAATGTACATTTTGGCTCAAAGATATTGTTTTTGAAGTTGCAATGTAATTCCATAAATGGTTTGTGGAAAAGAAGAAAAATACTTTTTTTTTAAGAACTTGGTTCAAAGCTTTATTTTGGAAACCACATTTTTCTTTGAAATACATAGAAGATGACTCCTCAGAGAGATTTAAAAATCTCAGACAAAAAGGAGTATTTTATTTCAGATAGAATGGAAATGTGTTGTAAGAGATAAGCTTTTTTGGGGTGGGAATATGGAGTAATGACATATTTTGTTTAAAACTTAAGAATTGTGAGGGTTTTCTAATTTAAGATCAATCTGTCCTTTCAAATATTAATTATCTTCATAGCTCTGCATGAAGTATATGTCTTTTATTTGCCCACTGTGCAGTCAGTATTAGCATTGATTACAAATTAATATTTAATGGAAATATTATTCATATTAATGTTGTTGATAAATACATTTAATTTTATGTTGGCAGTTCTTGTTTCCTTTTTCTTATTCAATTGAATGATAGGTCACATCTATGAATAAGATGTGACCTATCATGACCTATCAACCTATGAATAAGGTCGCTTTTAGTGAGGGTACAACATTCAGAATCACTTTGAACATGGTACTTTATACCTTGATTATAGAGTGGAAACTGTTTAAACATTAATGTTACTCAACTCTATACTACAGCTTTAATACAATTATAACCTATAATTAGCCTGGGGAAAATACAGTCA
This sequence comes from Leptocoma aspasia, assembly GCA_013399835.1. NCBI lineage: Eukaryota > Metazoa > Chordata > Aves > Passeriformes > Nectariniidae > Leptocoma > Leptocoma aspasia. Next base: position 389,356 of record VXAX01001323.1, on the reverse strand, counting down.
TCGGATAGCGGTAAGCGATGAGCTTGTATTTAAAAGTATCCGCCTTGAGTCCTGTGTGCAGTTTTGAGCACCACAATATAAGGTTATAAAGTTATTAGGGAGCATCAAGAGGAGGACTGTGAAGATACTTAATTGTCTAGTGGAGAAGTCATTTGAGGAGTGGATGGAATTATCTGGTTTGTGCAGCCTGGAGAAGAAGAGACTGAGGATAGACCTCTGAGGTCTGCAACTTCCTCATGAGAGGAAACAGAGTAGCAGACACTGATCTCTTCTCTGTGCTGACCAGTGGCAGGACCTGAGGGAATGGCCTGAAGCTGAACGAGGAGAGGTTTAGGTTGGATATCAGGAAAAGGTTCCTCACGCAGAGGGTGTCTGGGCACTGGAGCAGGCTCCCCAGAGAAGCGATCACAGCACTAAGCCTGACAGAGTTCAAGAAGCGTGGACAACGCTCTCAAGCACAGGGTGTGACTGTTGTGGTTATTCTGTGGAGAACCAGGAGTGGGACACAATGGTCCTTGTGAATCATAGACTCACAGAATATCCTGAGTTAGAACTCAAAAATATCCCTTCCAACTCAGGATATTCTATGATTTGATGATTCTGTGATCTATCTTGTGATCAGTCAGCTCAGATACTCTTGAATTTAGGAAATGTTCCTGTGTGGATCCAAACTTGCACAGCACAGCCTTTCCATATGCTCTTTAAAAGCATCTGCAGACAGAAAAAGCTTAACTATTTTTTTGCTACTGTGAATGTCAGCATTGGCTGGTAGATGTTGTTCAGTCTCTATCTGTGGCAGGGTGCCCTGCTCCTTCTGTGAGGGGGTGTTAAAGCACATTCTTCCAGCATGGAAAGAGGTATTACAGAAATTACCATTAAAAAGTAGTTGTCCTGAAGCACATATAGTTGGGTTGCAGACCTCCATTTAAACCACCCTGAGGCAAAACTGCAGACATGTTTTTACCTACACCATTTTTATAGTTTCCTTTTAGCACCTTATTATAAAAGATGAATCCTTTGCTCTCCCTTATTAACAGCTAATCTGACCCTGTTTATTCAGTGTGAAAACCACTGAAGAGATTGATTACAAATATAAAGGCTTTATTTTGACATACTGGAAAACAGGGAAGGACTCACTGAACTGAGAGTCCATAGGAATGTGTCACATCCAATGGCTAATAGTAACATGAAAAACGATTGTCCAAGGCAATCAAACAAAGCATTACAAGAAGAGAAATGTACACTTTACTTTTTTTTCTTTTTCAGAACCACATAAGAAAGAAAAGATAATGGAATCTGGTGAATATTCTCTCCTTTTTATCTTACTTTTAAACTATCATAGTATTTTAAATTAATTTTTGTCGGAAGTCAATATTTGAGACTTTATAAAATTTGTTTTTACAGGCAAAACAACAAAGAAAGAAGCAAAAGTACATGGTAAGTCCTATAAAAGACTGTAAGTTTTAGAGTCTCATTTATCTGGTTTGATTTTCAGTTGAGAAAGGATTAGGTAGAGGGATGAAAAAAAAAAAGCCATTAATATAATTTTTCTGGTTTAATTGAAGTTACTTAAGCAATTCAATGGATGTGGAGCAACCATTTAGTCTTCTGGAACTGAGATCTTATCAAATGGTGAAGAACAAGAGGGAAATAATTATTTATTTCAGTTTTTAAAAGGTTTGTCTTTTCAAAGATAGTTACAGTAAATGGATGGAGAAACAAACACAAAATACAAGATTCAAAATGTAGACGGGTAGAAAAAAAAGTAGGCTGTCTAATTTTTTTATGCCAAGCACCCATGCCTTTTATTGTTGCAGCAAGGTGCTCTTGTTCCCAAGTGGAGCCCACTTCTCCAGTTTATCCAAATTTGGGAGAGGATAAAGATTTTCTCCTTTTACAGCCAAGCTTGATGACTCATACATCAGATGACTCTATTTTGTCAGATACAAGTTCAGAGCAAGAAATACCTACAGTAGAAAGTCAATTTGTAGAAAAATCAATCTGTCCTTTTCTATAACATAAAAACCTGTCACAGTGCTTCAGAATGAAGTTTTGAATAATGAAAAAAAAAGAGAAATGTGGTAGTTCAATTAATTTGCATTTAGTTAATGCAATTATGAAGAATAGTAAAGGAATTAAACTGAGAAAACTTATGTAAAGGAAGTCTTTTGAAACTGGATCCTCCTCTGTATCAATTCTAGAAGTTTCAATAAACTAAAAAAACAAACCAAAGAAAACAAAGATAAAAATTCCTAGCTTCTGTAAATCACTGAAATTGTTAAAAGAACATTTCTATTGCATACCTTCCACCTATGTTTAATATATGTGGTCACCCTGGAGCCTATTTTACTCCTTGTCTCATCTTCATACCTGAAAATAGCAAAGCCATTGAAGCTCTGTATATAACTTATCTATTGGCCTTGTTTTCCACTGCTTTAATCTGCAGCTTAATTAGTCATCTGCCATGAGACTAAACAAGCAACAAATGTGTGTGTCAGTTTTTCTCTGCATAAAAAATGAACTCCTGCTCTGCATAGATAGGTAGCATATTGATGAAGGGAAGAGGTGTTAGGATCAATTTTAATTTTTTATTCATTTATGCAATTCATTTCTGTGACTGTTTTCTTTTACAGCATCTGTAGAAACTCCAAAGTCAAAAGGTGAGTAATTTGATTAGTTTTGAAAATTGAAATGGAAGAATGCTGTTGTTAACTTTAATGAAAAAAAGCTTGTGAAAAAAACTTTTAACAGTATGACTTATTTAAAACAAACAGCCTTTTAAATTATAATGGTGTCTTTCTTGCAGCATCACAAAGCAGGCATCTTTTCCTCAAATTTTTCACAGACTGACAGTAATTCTCCAACAATATGAAATTCAGTTTCTAACCCCAACTCAATCCATAAGGCTTTTGTGACAGGCAGAAAGGAGAAGTAACCAATATCCTACAGAGACAAGACACAAAGCAATATTTCTCTTTTTGCCAGTCTAACTGCAGGACAAACCCGGCGACTGAACTGTTGTTTTCCATAAGGAGTCTAGGGAGTTTGCAGGGAGGTTTGGTGTAACAGGTTTTGTCTGCCTTTCATACATGAACTGTCAATGGCAAAAGGTAGGAGGTGTGAGAGCATCAATGCTTGCTTCAAAGTGTCTTCCTTTCCACAAGGCACAGGGAACAGGGACTGGTGAGATACATTGAGGATATAAATTCAAGCTAAGCAAATATAGCAAATGTTTTATTGTTTCACATCAGTGCCTGGTTTTTACATACATACAGTGTTAGTTACTAGCTCCAAACTGCCTTCAAGAATATTACAGATTTCAGTTGTAACTTAAACAAAAAAGGAAAATGGAATGTCAGGTTACAAACTGCCCTTCACTCAGTCCATGTTTACTCATGTCAATAACCACCATACTTTTATAAGCATTCCCTTTCAGACAAATGGGGAAGGAAAAAAAAAAAAAAGGAAGTTCAGTTTTAGGAAGTTCAGTTAATTAAGGATAAGTAGAAACAGTGAGTTTCCATTATATAATATAGGAATAATTCTGTTATTTCTGTTGTCAAAAGAGCAGTCTCATGACTGAAAGTGTTGGCCTCAGCCATCTTAGTTTTACCATAGGATCAACCTAATATTCAACCTGAAATTGTTCCCCAGTGTCTAAGTAATGACAACTTTGTTTTATTCTTCATTAAATAAAAATGAGCTGATTTTAGCTCTGGGGTAATTGTTGATTTCCTAAAAAATTCTTATTAACAAGTCATCTAAATTTAACTTTATGTTGCTAATTTTGAAACTCAAACATAGCCTGTAGTCCAGGGGGAAAATCATATTTATATGAAAATGTTACAGCTGTTCCTTTTGCCACTTAGTAAGAATCACAAAGGAATGCTGTTATTTTCCTCTACATTCTTTTGTGATGTAGACAAATTCAAGAAGTGTTTAATAGTAGTAATTTAGTAGTGTTTAACCTTTCTTTAAGTCTGAAGAAAATCATAGCTGTTCAATCCATATTTCTTTGTTCTACATTGTTAATATTTATTTGTTTATTTCTCATTTTTCTGCTATTAGTCCTTAGAGACTTAGCAGCTCTCTGGACACAAAGTGATTTTCAATATTCAGTAGGTGTTGGCAAATGCAAAATTTTTTAAGCATGTTCATGGAAGGCAAACAATTCTGTTCTGAAAATAAAAACAAGGCTTTTGGTGAAATTCTCTTCTTTGGTAATTAAACAAAATTAATCTGCTGGCATAGAAGGAGGTCTGGGCCATTCCCATTAGGCTGTACTTCTTATGAACTATCAAACTCTTATGGAGCTTTCTTGCATTTTCTCACAAGCCACTACAGCATGAATTTTTTCATTTTCTCACAAGCCACTACATCATGAATTTTTTCATTTCTCCATACAACAGAGCAGTTCTTAAACCATAACATACACTTCTTAGGTTAATGACTTCTTGATTTTTGTGATGTCACAATGAGGAGCCTCTGAACACAGTGTTCAGTGAGTGAAATGGTTTTTTATTTCCAGTGGGAATGATTTCTTTCAGTCTTCCATCACACTGAACAAATATCTCAAAACAGCTTTAAAATCAGTGACATTTTAGAATGCATATTTTTGATGTGGTTGCTAGTTATGCAACCTGTCTCTTTTGGGATAAAAATATTCTGACAAATTTGATTGTAGCCTACAACTATTGAGACTGCAGAAATATTTGACTGATGAATTGCTCTCCTGAATTTATCTCCTCCAGATAAAACAATATCTGGTGAATTGTCTCTCATTTGTTTCCTAAGAGCTTATGATAGAATCAGAGAAACAATTATAAAGTAAATTGCCCATTTGATCTACATTATGCCAAGTTGTCAAGAATTTTGCTGAGAAATGACAAAATAGATGTGGGAGTATTACTCCATTTATTTAATCTATTTTTGAAACTATATTTTACTGAAAATACGGATCCCTGATGAATTCCTGATTTTATCTTCATATGCATTTATTTTATTTTGTTTTGTTTCATGCAGGGTTGGGGGTTGTATTTCTTTATTTTTTTTTAATGCCTGCCATTCTACAGAGGAGAAAATTATAAAATATTACAAAATTCATGTTACTTAAGTCATACGGCTAAAAGATTAGCTTTTCAAATAGGGAATACCTGAAATAGGATCATTTTTCACAAAGAGATCCTCTCTCAGGCTGCCATTCAGAAGTGGCAAGAACTTTGAAAATGCTAGTGGAAGGGATGACATCTTGACCTACTTAGAAAACTTTTCTCTGTTCTGATAGAAACAGAGACAACCAAACCTCCTGAATCTTAGTCCAAACACTGACTCTACATGGATGGGCTTCCTGTTTATACAGACTTTCAAAGTGACAACTATTACCTTGATGATAAAAGACCTCTCAGCATCACCAAATTTCTGAAAAAGCAAAGAAAAACAACAGAATGTCCTGTTTGTCCTCCGAGATACTGCTCTGCCATGTCTAGATGATGTTACCTGGCAGTTCCCAAAAGTTACTGAAGTTCTGTTCTGTCTCAGCAAGTTCTTTACAGGCACTCACTCCCTCATGGAAGGGGTGTTGCATGACTGAACGCACTGATAGCCAGAATATGTTAATGGTACTGGTTGTTAGTTATAGCAGCCTCGATGTTTCTCAAGGGTGGCTGGTTCCTTCATGATAATCATACTTGTGGTCTACCACCATCTCATACATTTGATGACTGAACATTTTCTGATTTTCTCAGGAAGCTGTATTGCTCTTCTAGCCTGCAGTTCAGTATCCAGAAAAAAAAAAAAGCTTTTATTCCATTAGTATTCTGGCTTTCTGAAATTTTACAAACCAAAACTGCTTTCATTTCAGCTAAAAAGGATAAAAATGCTTTGAAGAAAACAATAGTTCTCAATAACTCGAACACTTGTCATAGCCACTTTCGCAGTTTTAATGCTAAAAATATATTTTGAAATACATATGGGACAGGTTTCTGGTGTCCCTTTTCATAATGTTTCTTTCCATATTCAAATAGGCTTATTCTTCAAGATATTGACCACTTCAGTAAGCATTTTGGAAGCACTGTGATATTGATTTGCTCAGTGGCAGGGCTCAGTGCTCAGATTCATCTTGACTTGTCAGAGTCTAGTTCATGGCTAGTATAAATAGTACTGCTGATCTGGGCCCAGGTAATATGGATGATAACAGAAGAGGTCTACAATAAATATTAAGGGTCTTTGATTCTTTTTGGATTTCTGTGTGTCCATGAACACCAATAAAAAATTAGGTACTTGGACAGAAATGGAACACTCCCTTTTTTTCTTTGAGGATCGAGTCAGACACATTTTCAACCTAGATTTTATTTTCAGGAAAATTGAAGATTGTCTTCAATAAAACAAGTTCCCTGAGGTAACCAAGGTGCAGAAGGGCAGTATTTCACTGTTTACATTGAGCTTGCTCACAAATACCTGCTCACATCACAGGGGAGTAATTGATGTCTATGAGTGAGTTCATCCCACTCAACATGAAGCAGTTCGTCCATCAATACCTGACTTTTCACTTAATCTCAGATTCAGGGAATCTGGGAACAGAAGATCATTCCTTTGGCCCCCATCCCACCTGCAGACATTGCAGACAGGCCATAGCTTATTAACTGAGCTGATCTGCTTGAGCCATCATGCCCAGCAGTTTCAGAATGCTCTTGGAAGGATGTCCTGGTGTTGCCCCTGGGGCCAGACTTGCAGTCCAGACAGCAGGGGAGCAGTGAGCACACATGGAAGCACTTCACAGGTCCTTTGAATTCCCTGACTTTCTCAGCATAAATAATGGTAACAGAATTTACTTTGTCTCTAAAACCAGACTCTTAATTTTCAACTGTGATTTGTTCTAATAAAACGACAGGATGAAATAACAAGCTGAGAGGTTGTTATATGTGCTAATGACCTCAAAGCTGCAGACATTTTCTGTACCCATCAGATGTAAATTAATTTTCACTGCCCGCTTTACATCCTGCCACTTATGCTGATTGTTTGCTCTTTACACTACTTTCAAACAATGACAGTGAAGTTTATTTTCTTAATGCCTCATTTTTTGTCTCAAACACTGTAAGGTGATAGCCTTTTAAATAAAAGCAAGGATTTTATTTGGCATAATAGTTATAAATTATGGCTACAAAGCTTGGTTTCACAGAATTTAAGTGTTGGAAGTGTCATTTACAGCTAAACATGTATATTTACAGATTTACAATATTTACCCCCAAATAATTCAATGAAATAAGAAATATATAGGTTGTCCTAAAGATATAATCTTGGATATCATCAAACCTGCAGCGTAAATTGTCAGAAATTATAAAAGACACCCATATTTATGTGAGCAAAGTCTAATGGTACCCCTTTCTTGCACCATCTCTTCTTAGAAAGTTTCATCCTTAATATCCCCTTGTCTCCCAAGATGTGTAAATGAATTTAGGAACTGTGCTTGTGAAGCTTGTGAATAAGCAATTGGATATGTCCATGCATCCTGACCTGGCTGTTACAGCTGCTTCCCCTGGTGTCAGTAAAGCTTAAGCAGCCCTGCTGCACAAGTGGTCTGGTTCACACTTCTTGCTTGCCCACAGAAATCTCAGTGTTCAGAAGGATCAAGTTAGATGTCATAACATGCAGTCCATCTGTGGCCTGCTACCTTCACTGAGACTAACCATGTGCTTAAAACTGAGAATATGGGGTGATGTTTTGCTGTGTCAGGGGTGCAGAGTGGAGGTTTCTGCTGGTACAAGCAGAAAACCTTGCTTGCTTGGGGAACACTCGGATGGCTGGGCAAGGTAAAGACCTGCTGGCTTTGCTCTCTTTGTTACAAAATATGTGCTGCAGTTTAGCCCCTGTTTCACCTGACATCACAGAATCATTTAATGGTTTTGGTTGGAAGGGACTTTAAAGACCATCTAGTTCCAAGCCCACTGCACTGGGCAGCCCCACCTTCTGCTTGATCAGATCTACTATTTATTTTATGAAATAAAATAAAAAAAGAAATTACTCTTCTTCCAGACAGATAAAAAATGTCTATTATATATTCATATCTTGGGGGATAATCTCATGGTTGGAAATCTTTGAAATCTTTTGACTTAAAATAATGTGTAAGCATTTAAGAGCTTTGTCTGATGTAGCAATAACTCTGACTAGAAATCTTACTTAAACCGTATCTTTTATTTGCAGCAGGACTTGAAAAAAAAGAAGGAAAAACAACAAAGGCAGCAGTGCAAGGTAAAAAGAAAACAAAACATGTTGGCATTATCTCTCTTAAAACAAAATAGCACAGAAACAATAACCTCAGATTCAGAGAGCTGGATGACAGCAACCTTTAAATCCATTGGTTCACCAGTATTTTTTCAGAGTTCTGCTGTGTTTGTCGGAGCAACAGGGAATTTCCATCGTAAAACTGGCTTTGTCCCACTTCCACAAAACTACCACCCCAGCAAAAAGCTTCAGGTAGACAGCTGCCCACTTCAGATGAAAGGTTCTATGCTGGCACTTAGTCTCCCACTGATCTTGCAAGAGGTTTCCTGCCCCTGTAGCCTGGACAGGGATCAGCCTTTGCTACTCAGTCTGAGAGAGTAACTTCCAATGAAGTAAAGGGGCAGAGGCCCTCTGAAGTCAGCTGAGCTGCCCTTCTTGTCCCAGGTGAAACATCAGCCCCATGAAGAGTCACAAAGGTCCACTGGAGAGAATCTCAAAAATTTTTGAGACCAGACCATGTAGAAATTATTCACAAAAATCTTAGCATTGGTATGGATAAGGTGTGAGTGGGAATGTCTGAGTGGGAACACCAGAAGAAAAGGCTGCAAGAACCAGGTGCTGATGGCACATAGTTCAGAGGGACATAAAGTCTATATCCAGTGTCCCAAGCCAATGACAGCAGGAATACCAAGGAATGGTCTACACCAAGGCTAAAACAAAACTCAAACCACTGAGTGAACACAAAAAGAGAAGGATTAATGCCTTAAACCATCTAAAGATGTGTATTCTCCTATGGTATATATTTATATTATTTATTATTATTACCTTTAGCATTATATGCTGCATATTTGGTCCTTGTGCACTTGTTAAACACAATCCCTCCTTTTTTAGGTTAGTATGGTAAGAAGTAAAGTAATAAAAAGGGGGTCTAAATCTCCAAAGCTTATCAGCTCAGGCTTCCTTTATGAGATACAAATCCTAGCTGCCTAGTGAGGTGGTTTTTGTATTTACTCGTGCTCAAATTGGTAGCTAAGGCCCTGATGATGAACTTGCCAGTAGCCTTTAGTAGAAGGGGTAAGATGTGTTTACTGATGTAGCTTTGGTCGGTCAAGCTATTATCCCTTTCTTATCTCCAGTTTCTCAGCTTCAGCTTTACTCAGAATTACTCAAGCCAGCACAGACACCCTGCAGCAGCTGTCAGCTGCTTGGTAGTTGTCATGGAAAATGTTATAATTAGGTGGGCCTTGGCCTAGATTTGAGTCATTGTTAGGCTGTGTATCTCCACATTATTTTCCATTGCCACACAAGTGCTTCTCCAGACATCTGCACTGCTTCCCCTCTTTTTGTTCTGCTTTCCCCGCTGTCTCATGAAGCAATGAGGTGTGTGGTTGCTGTAAGATTTGTCCTCTCCACAATGTACCACCATTAGTTGGGATTTTATCTGCCAAACATTTTAACTGTGCCATAAAAAGCACAGACTGAGCAGTACAAACTATAGCTTCACATGGTTGGCATGGAGCAGGGTTTTCTAAACCACAGGTTGTGATACCCAAGGAACTCAAAAGGGGGACAGACTGTTTCCCATGAGAGCAGTCAGCAGCAGCAGCAGCAGCAGCAGCAGCAGCACTGTCTCCCCATGCCAGCACTTTCTAGTCTCTCCAAGTCAAAGGAATAAGAGCAACACGTAATGTCTGCCACAACTATTTCTGCAGCTACTTCCCAGTGCTGGCAGCAGCTCAGTTCCCCTGATGCACAGAAGTGAGCACAAACACTTTCACACAGCAATTCCCTCAGCAATTCCCTCTGCTTCTCATTTCTGCTCCCTATATGTATGGAGCTGCTGCCAACACGTTGATCACCCAAAGACAAACAAGCCAAAAAAAAAAATTTCTGGATGCTTTTTGAATATTACCATGTACTTATATTATTCACAGAAGAGTACTGTGCAGCAGGATACATTTCAAAAAGTAGAGGGATTCAGTCCTGAATCTGGTCAAAACTGGGACTTGCAATCTAAGAAAAACAGTATAAGGAGACTTGTGGGAAAATCCAGAGCATTGGAGGATTTGCTTAGCAATCAGGACATAATTTCACTGTTTCAAACAAAGGTTTTAGTGATTGTTGCAGCTTTGACCTCAAATCCCCACATCTGGAAATGGGCTGAAAGATTGTAGCAACATCTCAGTTCAATGGTCTTTTATGAATTGTAAAGCCAAACGGCAGATAATATTTTTAACTGTTAGAAGATGAGCAAGAAGGCAATTAACTTTAACTCTTTGAATTATTTGTTTGGAAAATGTCATGAGCGAATATCAGATGGTTTCTAGAAAGTTAATGCCTGTTACTGAGAATTAATATTTAAAAGAGATGATAAAAAGGTAATTTTTTTTTTCTGGTGGTATCCTATAGTACTAAGAAAGGATACTTGCCATCAGTTAAAAAATATCATATCAGACTATGGTTTCATATTCTTTGTGCCTGTATGAAAAGCAACAGGTGGGAACCATTAACTTTATTCACACACTCTGTCAAGAAACAGTAGAGGTTCAAGATATATTTAAACACTTAGGGTTAATATGCATTTAAATACATTTTCATTAATTGATTATATTTTTAAAAATTTCCCATGTGAACATGTATTCTAACATTTTCTTTTCTCTTTTTGCTTTTGTTTCCGTTCCCTTGTCTTTCTCCAGATAAACCAAAGATGAAACAAGGAAGTAAGTTATAGTTTTACTCATTAAAGTAACATCTCCCACAAGAGTTTGGGTAACTGTACTCTTAATAATGGAGGTGTGCAACAGCTTTGATTTCTTACTGGCAGGCTTGTGAAAGTAAAGGCTTTATGTCATGCTTTAAATTACTTATTTTGGCTGGAGCTCTGTCTTCAGCTGTCTTCTTTTTTTTGTAGATGCTACTGCACTTAACATGAAACCTCTTGGGAATTTTTCATTATGCATGAGCACAGAAGAAAAAGTTTTTCAGTCTTCCCACTGAATTTTATTTCTGTTTGCAGAGTCTTCTGTGATTAACTTAATATTTAAAAATTGGAATTTTTTTTGGGTCTATGAATATGTCTGAATATGTCCACCAAATATGCCTACAGATATCTGCAGTAAATTGTGTATTTTCTCATTTCGAAAATAAGGGGCTGAATAATAAATTGGTGAGTACAAAGCATGAAGGTCAAAGCAGGAGAGCAGAAGTAGTTTCTGAAGCAGATGTCTGAGGTGTAATGAGGAATAGAAGAGACAGCTTTATTTCAATAAAATTGCATTTTTGACCTTTTTCAACAGATTTCTTTCCCAAGTCTTCTCCTTTAAAAATTATATTGTATAGAAGTATTTAGTATTGCTTTTTAGAAACACAATGTAGAAGGAGAAAAATAATAAAAAAATTATCTCTTGACATCAGTCCCAACAGAAGAGGTCTTTCAATGTCAACAGCAAATTAGGTTTTTCCACTTGACTGCTATTTCTACCATAAATAAAAAGTTATTATTTATGGATTCCTTCAATTCAGATTCCCCAGGACCTCAGTTTGTCTTAGTCAGAGACAAATACTAAACCATGAACAAGAAACTTTATTGATAGCATGATAAGTTGCTATTGGACACAGTCTATACTTTTATAATAAAATAGATAATTTGTGAACTGTGTGTCATTAAGGCAGCAAACAATTACCACTAAAACTACCTACTGTAGCTTATACAATTTTCATATCTATCTACTAAACACAACCTCCTCCTCATCAGGAGTCTTGACTTCTTACCCTATGTGTAGAAACCAAGGGGGTCTTCTAACAGTTTTGTTTAATATCTTCTGTTACTGAATTGCTGCTGAGTTTTTCAATAGAATGAATTTTTGCTTCATATGTGATGGAGAACCTCATATTTTTTAGTTTTTCCAGAAAACACTTACTAGCATTTCTCAGATGACATGTGTAAAACAGTTTAACCAGCAGTTAGATGGTTAAATCACTTAAAATGCAGGAAGTCAAAACCCAAGTCTCTGATCTTTTTGAACAGACTGTTTTGGGGCAGTCTTATCCGCCTTTTTAATTTTGTGCTGGAAATCTTTGGAGACCTTTCATCAGTGCAGAATAACGATCTCACGTTTTGTCTGAAACTGCATTCTTTTCTGTTTTCCATCCGGTGCAAATTATTTCTTATGCTTTTTTCAGGGGACTACCCTTCCTTGAGGAAGGCTGGTGTGGCCCAGCCATCTTCTCTACCTGTCTGCAGGCAGAGTAAAAGCAACTCTTGGCCCGCCTGTTTGTCACTGCTCTGTTGCTCACTCATTTTGATCAGCATCTGGCCTTTAGAAAAGAACAGATCCCATAAGAAGACCCTTGGCCTTGCTCTTAAGAATGGGCAATCCCAGATGAAGGAAGTAGCCCACAGTCAGCTCCAATGAGTCAAATTTGGCAGAGCATCAGTTTTGACCTTTCTGGTTATGAAAAGTACTGAAAAACTGTCCTTGTCTCATACTAAGTTGAAGTTCGAAAATTTTATAATTAAATCTACAAGAGTTAATCAACAAAACACATTTTGTGGACTAAACTTTCTGAATGATACCCAGTAAACTTTGTACAAATCTTCCAATAACTCAATTTTTAACTGTGTCTTCCAATATATAGTTTTAGTGTCTTGCACAATCTATATGCTTCATTCTCTCCTCTGGTTAAATCTCATTGCTTCACTCAGTTGTGGTTTTTGACTGTCACTTTATTGGTGTGACTAATTCTTTTACAGATCCTGGAAAAGAGAAAGAATTGAAATCTCCAGCTGCCACAAAAGATAAAGGTAACATGGCAAGACGAATTTGTATATAACTCTAAGACTTATATGCATCAAAAAAAACCTTGGAATGCATTGCCATTTCGGCTTTTAAAGTATGATTTAGTTAGGAATTTATAACCATAATACTATTTCAGTAAATTTATTATGAAACTTAATTCGCATTACCTGAATTAGAAGTCCAAGAGAGCACTGGTTACACTAGTTATGAAAATTTAGAAGACTAAACTCAGAATTTAGGAACACTTGCTAGCATTTATTATGAGCTGCAAAGTGAAATAAGTTTTGAGTGATCTTTGTTCTTTCATCAAATTTTTAAAAATTTGTGGTTTCACTTTGTGAGCATGCTAAAACTGATAAAAATTAATTTTGTGCTCCACATTTCATTGGTATCTTGTGTCAGCTAGAAACCAGCAATTATTCAATCATTCATTATCCTAGAGGCATTAGATGTTAACCATTTAACACTCTAGCTTGAAGATTAATAAATTATTTTTTACAGAACATGCTAAAGAAAAGGAAGGAAAGAATCCTACATCTTTAAAAGAAAAAGGTAAGAATGCATAATAAAATATAAGACTTGCTAAAACCACACAAAGTAGAATGAAGATGCTAATTTTTCAAACAATCATTATTAGTCTTTCTCATTATAAATCTTAACCAATTAAAATTTAATTTGTTAAATTATTCTATAGGATCTATATAATTAAAAAAGTGGGGGGGATATAAATAGAATATATTGAGACAATTAAAATTCAGAGTTCTCAAAATTAATTAAATCAATATCATAAACCACTCTGTGTAATAGTTAAGTACCTTAAAAAGAAGGTCTGAGCAATGCCAAGTCTAATAGGAGCAACTCAAGAAATTCTGAACTGAATCATTTCACAAATGTATGAACAAAATAGGAAGAAAGTAAGGCTTCTGAGCACATGAGTGGGAAACATGATTCTGTACTCTGTAAAAGTTTTAGCTAAAACCCCAGAGCTTCATCTAGCCAATCATCTGCAACATGAGAGGTAATCTGAATCTTTCTTGTATTCCTTATCTTTTTTTTTTTTTTGGCAATTTGATCAGAATAGATGGTTAATTCAGTTACATTTCCTTTCATCAGTTGTTTTACTGGGTGCTTTTTACACATCTTATTTCTTCCTTCCTTTCTAGAAATAACTTTATTTGGAAGAAGTTACTTATGGATAAGTCTTATTTGACATCTTCAGAATATAAAGGTCTACCATATATATAGTCAAGTTAATATTTATTCTAAGTTATAGACTATAACTATTATGTCTATAGCTATATATAGATAGATATGGTCTGCAATATATAGACTTTAACCTATAACTATCTCAAATTACAGTCATTCTTTGCAATTTCAAAGAAAAAAAAACTGAATGAAGAGGTCTAGCAGTATTGAAGCAGTATTGAAAGATGACAAAAACATGTAAGGCAAAGGAAGAATAATTTATTGCTAGACATATTTTCAAAATCCTAGAAGCTATGTTAATTCACTCACTTCTTTATTCAAAAATTTAAATTAAATTATGACAATCTGCAAATTCTGTGGTGCATATATTGTTCCTTTGTGTGTGTTTTACTCCTAATGTACACATGCCCCATTTACACGAGCTTAGTTATCTGGACCAGAACTGTATATCCAAACTCTGTGGAGTCCTGTGGTCCTCTCCAAAGACTGCCTATAATCTGTGTCTGCCTGATGGTGCTGTGCTGGAAAATTAAAAGAAACACTTGAGTGACAACTCTGCCCCCTCCTTCCCTGCATGGAGCACATGTATTCAGCCTGCTGCTCCTTTCAAGGGATTACAGGGAGGCAGGGAGAGGAGAAAAAAAAGAGAGAAGACCCAAAACTTTTTTCTTTTTGATAAGAGTTTCTTTAGAGCAAATGAATAGCAGTTTGCCAGCCCTGAAAAAGTTTACATAGTGTGTCCTTTGTTGAGAGTGGCCACAGCACTGCTCTTTTTCTCCTCTGCTCATGTTTAACATACCAACAACTTAAATTACTAAGTTATTAGTAATTAGTAATTACAGGTCCTTCTAATATGACAAAGGAGGTTAGACTTTCTCCATCCATCCTTCAGGAAAGAGCAGGCAGGAGCTTCTTTTAAATGCCAATACAGCTGAAAACTTGCTGCTGAACATATCTGTAAAGACACCACAGGCTCCTGAGCCCCTGCAGTAGCACTGATATCTAGCCCAGCTGAGCCTGTCCCTCAGATCCTGAGAGCTCTTGCTGATGCAGCCATCCCTGTTTCCCATAATAGGCATCAAACTGGCATAGTTCTGTGCCTGTGCCTAAAAATGAGGATGCTGATTAGTGAGCTCAGCTGAAAATATATCAGCATTAAAGACTATAGGGACAACTTATAAAGCTGTGGGGAGAAACTTCTAGAGATCTTGGTGCCTTTCTTAGCTGTGTATTTTCTTATTGCATTATGGATTACTCTGCTGCATAAACATATATTTAGCATTATTTGTCCCCCGTTTCAGTCATATCTGCCCAAACTGTAGTTCATAAATTAATCAAAACCTATTTGCATGCCATTCCTTCTCCTCTCCATCACCTCTTCAAGCCCCATGAGTGGACCTCTGTAAAGGTTATTGACCAGGTCACTGGGGACTTCTTTTTGCTCTTTGCAACTTGATGTTTTGCAATTTTTTTCTTAAAGTGGATCTTTCTAGAAAATACAAATATATCAAAGGACACAGGAAAGTAAGGATTTTTAAGACTGCATGTAATTCCTATTTATGCATCTTGGGAGTTTGTTACTATTCATGTAAACTAAATAAAGGAACACTTCTAGGTAGTGTGTTAAATACTTGTGATTAATGTGTGTCTGGCATCTTATGCAATAAAAGAGGTATTATCATACCTCATTCCCTTTGAAGGATGGACTAAATTTGAATGAACAAGGATGATGTCCAGACCAAAAACCTTATCCTAAAGCAGGATATTTTTCGTAAACTGAAGCATAGTGGTTTTATTCAGAGCAGAAAAAGGAAAAAAACAAATCCCTGAAGTTGGAGTTGTTACTGGGATACTTTATAGATCATAACCTTACAAAGTTACTTTATCTATTTTATGAGGCGAATAAAATGTCTTCAGTCTTGGAGCCTAATTTTATTGAAAGTAGTTAAAGAGAACACTGGAATAATACGTTTTCCACTTCTTAGTGATGCAGGACATCTGAAGACTCTGTCTGAATTTATATCTGGTTTTCAGCTCTTCCCTGAAGTAAAGAAGAGTAAAGAAGCCCATTTGTACTCACAAATATAACAACTGATTTTCTGTTGACATAAGCATATTCAAGTAACTTGAGGCCAATGAAACTCTAAGTTATAATTTGCCATGTGGTTTTTGGGTAGGTATCTTACCCAGCTAACCAGAGTAGAAGTTCATTCATCCTTAGGGTGTAACAGTGGCACCAAAAGTTTGTAATACTTCATATACAACTCTTCATTGAATTTTTCTAAGATATTTGCATTGTGCTGAGTTATTGACAGCATTTATCCTGTATAGATAACATAAATTCCTTCTCACTCTGTGTTCCGTGATTTATTTTCTAAACAAATGCTCTTTTTTCTTCTTCTTTGCTTTTGACATGTTTTGGGATGTCTTTGAATATTTTCTTATGTCAGCTATGTGTGGATAATAAACCTATTTATTTTTATGCACGGGTTGATAGGAGACATAAGTCAGTAGTGTGTATTTCTTTCTTGCCATATATGTTATAGTATACTGTCATTAAAGAAACAAATGAGCTGATTTGTACTTGCTACGCAATACTGACATTTCCTTTAAAGCAAAAGTAACATGAAATAGTATCTTGCCTGTGGCATTTTTTTTCTTAACTTCTAACTTACTTTTTTCCCTTTAAAAATTGAGTTATATTGTGAGCAATAGCAGTTCACATTTCTGTCTATTCCCATTTATTTATCTGTCATTGCCATTTGCACAAGAACTATATCTTTATCCTGAGGATATCACACACTGCTGCTGCTTCATCCTTCTATACCATTTTCCTAACCTGACCCAGCTTTACCCCTGGAGTAGAATGAGGGAGGAAAACATTATCGTGAAAGCTGGTTTTAAGCCAGCTGTATGTTTTTCCTCTTCTGGGACAAGCAATAAAGAGGCCAATTGAGAGCAGAAGTTTGAAAAGTCCTCAGTGAGTACCTGTTTAAACTTCTGAAAATGAAAACCTGCTCCTTGGAAGAAAAGCAGAACCGGTGATCTAAGTATCCTTGGCTCAGAGGGTGGGGAGCTTGGTGCACCATGTAAAGTGTCCTGCACTGAGAGTTGCATCCAAAAGTTGTATAACTCAAAAGTACTGAACCTTCTTTAGGAGCTACATATTATAGGAAATCTGAGGGAGTTCTGCTACATGGATGTCAAAAAACCATGGGCATATGGCACAAAACCCACAAGGCCAAACATTTGTGACTGTGGCTGCAAGAGTGGCTGCTGATCACTGAGATCACCAGTGTTCCCAGAGTAAAGTGATCAAGAGGGGCAGCTGTTGCCTCAAGTCTTTTAACACAGTCAACATAGAGGATACTTTGAAGGGTTTCAGGCTTCACACTGGAAGTTTTCTCTCAGTCCCCTGAAGAAGAGTCCACCTGCTGCTGTGAAGATCAGGCTCCTAATTTCATAACCTATCCCTGCACGGTGTGGTTTCTCCAACAGCTTCAGCCACCCTGGAAGTGATTTTTTTTCTGTTACAACTGACACTTTAATCCAGATGGATAAGTGGGATCACTTACTGGTACCATGGCAGCCAGGAGGATGTTCAGAGTTAAAATTATTTTGTAAAGGATGTTGTTTTAGCTTTTTCTGTTTTACTGAAGATTTGGTTTACTTCATTTGGAATAAATGGCATGGTTTTTTTTTTCCTAGATGCTTAGGTGCTATATCCTGTCAGATGGAATGGAGCTGGGTCTATTTAGCATTCTGCAGGCTGTGATATTCTCTCACTCAAACCACATACATTCAAAAGCCTATCAAATTACTTCTTCACTTTGGGAAAAACTATTTTCTCCTAATTTCCATGAAAAATACACTTAAGATGTCAAGAGACTGTTGCTCAAAAAAAATATTTAAACATTAGTTGTTTACACAACACAGTGTATGCTTTTCATGTGCTTGCTGATCCTGAATGCATATTCCTGAAGGACTGAGGCAAAAGATATATTCTTCAGACAGAGAAAGCAGAAACTGTCTTCATGAAGTTTTGGATAAGACCCAAAGTATTCCTAATCTTGGGTCATTGTTTGCATTTTCCTCTTCTTTCATATTTCTCTCTTCTATGTGGTCTCTACAGACAGTCACCAAAACCAATTTCTATTCTTGCTTTTGCTACTAACGTTATTCAACCTTAAAAATATCAGACAGTCTCTAGAGAGGATATAAAGAGAGGTCAGCCTTGTATCTATTTATGCCCACAATTTTAGTCTTGGTTTTTAAATATTTCTTGAGTTTGCTTTTAAATGTAAAAGGGTACTCCTGTCTTCTAAGTCTCAGAAACATAATTATCTTCCTACAGATTCCCTGAAAGGAAAAAATCCCAAGGATACAGAGAACTTAAGAGAAAAAGGTAAGTGAAGAAGTTGAGAAATCCAGACCTGAATATCAGAACAGTTATTCAGTCTAGAAAGAGCTCTTGACTAGGTGTATAGAAGTGTGGAAAACCAAATTCATCCTGGTTCCTGTTTAGATTATTTTAGCCACTATATTGTTTTTAATAATATTTGTGCTGTACAGATCCCAGTAGGTTCACTAGAAATCATCTGGGCTTCTTTTAAATGTGGATATTTGAATTTACATCTTGGGGGAAATACTAAAATTTGTTTTTATACCACTTTTGGATGTTAGTCTGTCAAAAATGAGTTGTCTAAATCCCATAGTGGGAACATTACTGAAGGGAACTAGACTAAATCTGGTCCATGTGGCTACAGCTCAGGAATGTGGGGATCTGAGAATGAAACTGGCTGACATTACTGACAGATCCAGGTGTTTGAGGGTGACTGATATGGCAAGATTTTTTTCTTAATTTATTGGTCAAAGTGGGCACATACATCTCTGTCTCTAATCCTTTCAGCTGCAAGGCCACTGCTAACTGTTCACACAGGGGTCATGGGTTGTTTGATAGCATATATTTGGAGAAAACCCTGTTTGTTGCAAGGCGATGTGTATCGAACACTCTCTTTCCAGAGAGTACTGAAACAGCTGAAAAATTTAAACGAAACAGCAAAGGCTGTCAGTACTGTGCTTGGTTCCTGAATTGGAACAGCACACCTGAAGTCCAAATTGTTACAAAGTCCCCTTCCTTTTTTGGAAACTGGATAGATAGATATTAGATGCAGTCCAAATTACGGCTGCTGAATAGATATAGAACAAAATGACACACTTCTGCAAGGAATGTATTATTCCTTGCAAAAACTGTAGGAAATGAAGCCAGGACGTCCCTTATGGCTGAAAATTCTCTATGCCACTGCTGTCAGTCCCTGTGTCTCACCTGGTCACTGAAAGAAGATCATCGTTTTCCTTTTTTTTGTGCTTAGCTGACTCCTGAATTTTTGGGGGCCTTTTGGGGGATTTGTTTGGTTGATTGGTTTGAGTTTTTTGTCCTTGAGTTCTTCCTTGTCAGTTACTAGAAAGGGAGAACTAGAATACCAGGGGTTTTTTTCTCATCTCCTTTAATACTTTGCCATATACTGAAGAAAAAAATTTAAAGATACAATTAAGTCATTTTGACATAAAATATATGAATGTACATGTGAAGGATGATCCCTGCTCTTCTTTTATAGCCAGTGTGCCAGTCATTTTAAAAGGCTATGTATACACATGGGAAGAAAATTTCTGTTCACAAGCAATACCCATATGGCCTCTTCAATATTAAAAGAATATTGGAGCCCTGAATAGGTAGCTGGTCCTTTTGTCACTCCTGAATTTAAAAACTCCCACTTACCTTTATCAGCAGCCTCTGGCTTTCAAGACCAGTATTCCTAATGCTTCAATTATATCAGTGTGGATTATTTTTTTATTTGGATTCAGCAAAAGAAAAAGTCATTGATACCAACTGCTCTGTAGAATTTCTTTCTTCTTTGTAAGTAATTCTTCATTGCCTGCTTGAGAGAGGGCTCCACAGTTTCCTCAAAATGCAGAGAAGCTAATGACATATTGAAGGCTTATTATTTTGCATATCCAAGACTAGAAAGATGAATGGATGACCTTGATTTTTTGTCCTGTTCTTTATTTCCATGCTGTTAAATCCATTTAATTATCACATCTCTTTTGCTCTCCACATATCAAATTGTTTGACTTGCTTTCTATTCAAGTGTCATCTTATTTCCCTAACCTGACTTGTGATAAATGTTAAATGTTTCTTTCTAGAGACTGGAAAAAGAAAAGATGTGAAGCCTCCAACAGCCTTAAAGGAAAAAGGTAATGTCTTATAATCATATGGCTGGCAAATAACAAGTCTTCTGCTGGTATCTCAGTGCAGTTTTGATATATTTTGAATTACAGGCTGTTGAGGAAAATGGACTAAACCTAGATTCTTCTCATTTAATAGATCTGATATATTGAAAAGAGCAGTGTCTGACAAGATTCAGAAATAATAAAGTTGTAACACTTCTTATTGTGGTGTTCTTTAACTGCTGTCTGACCTGCACAGCCAATCTTGCATTGGGAGTGCTAGTCTGTTCTGAGTGAATTAGCAACAGAGCTGCTACTGAATGCACATGACAGGCTGAAATGATAGGCTGCACAGGAATGAGTGCATGGTTTGACCCACAGAAACTTTGCCAGCAAATTTAGTGGGAATTATTTTTGGTTTGCTTTCAACCTTAGTTTGTGCATTTTATTGAATTAAATGGAAATTCTAATTCTTAACACATCTCTTTTATGCATTTAGTTGACCTGGTAGTATGCACATTTGTTACAGTACCAATGAGCGCAGTGTATGTTTATGTTGCTAATTTTCTCCTTTCATTTTTGTGTTTGATTTCTTTTTCAGACTCTTCAAAACGAAAAGAAATTAAGGCTTCAACTAATCCTAAGGAAAAAGGTAACAATCCCAAGTTGAACTGAGCCTTAACATAAGTTTCACTTGAGAAAATAAATCCTTTGTCCAAGGAGTCACAAATTAAATACTATTTGGTTAGCACTCCTAAATATCCCTGACTGGCACCCTTTGCAGCTGAACATTCTTTTTACTTGATTGAACAAGTGATAGGTGCATATGAGGCTATACAAGCAAGTTGTAGCTGTGGTATTTTCTAGACTCTAAAGTCAAAAGGACTTATTTTCTTTTTCTTGATTTTGTCTCATTCTTTCTGTTTAGATTAGACATTTCAGATTGCATTTTACTTCTTCTACATATTATTTGACTGCAATTTTCTCTCTCTTCTTTTATTGAAATATCAGCACTAGCCATCAAATAAAAATTAATTACAATTTATAGTACGTCTCAAATACCAGGCATTTTAAGCACTTTATAATTAACCAACTATGTTCAGGTTTATTTATTCATATCAAATAAATTTAAACAAAATTTATTTTTACTTTTATCCTGTTTGCATATGGATTAAATGCCACTTTTTCATTATAAAACAGTCACTCAGGTTAAATGTATAAATAATTTGCCATGGATAAAAATATGTAATAACTTGTTAACTAATAACAGTTATTTAAGTCATGGGAATGTAGTAGACAATCTTAAATCTTCCAGTCAGTTTTGAAAACTGTTTCAGATAATTGAATAATACTGCTTCCTATCTTTAGAGTTTTCTTAAGGAATACTAGAAATATTGAGGCAATATTTTCTCTGACGAAGTTATGAAAGACAACTTTTACAAGTTTTTAAGTGCAGCTATTTCACCTAATGTATAGCAGGATAGCAGAAATCAGCTATTACTTTGCATAGTTGTATCATTCTGAAACAAAGCAAAGGCTTAAGTGCTACCAGAAAAAAGTGCTACTGAGAGTAGCCCTGTCAAGAAGGACTTGGGGGTGCTGGTGAATGAGAGGCTGGACATGAGCCATCAGTATGCTCTTGCAGGCAAGAAAGCCAATTGTATCCTGGGCTGCATGAAAAGCAGCGTGGCCAGAGGGCCACAGGAGGTAATTCTTTTCCTCTCCTCTGCTCTGGTGAGACCCCACCTGCATTGCTGCATCCAGCTCTCAGGTCCCCAGCACAGAAAGAATGCGGACCTGTTGGAACAAATCCAGAGGATGCCACCAAGATCATTAGAGGGATAGATCACCTCTCCTATGAGGAAAAGCTGAGCAAATTGGGTTTGTTCAGCCTGGAGAAGAGAAAGCTTTGGTGTGACCTGATTATGGGCTTACAGTATCTGATGAGAGTCTTCAAGGAAGGTGGAATGAGACTATTTACAAGAACATATAGTGACAGGACAAGGGGGATGGCTTTAAACTGAAAGAGAGTAGGTTTAGATTAGATATGGGGAGAAAATTCTTACTGTGAGGTTGGTGACTAGGTTGCCTAGAGAAGTTGTGGATCCACCCCTAGATGTGCTCAAGGCCAGGTCAGATGGGTAATCTGAGTAATGTGACCTAGTCAAAAGTGTCCCTGCTGCCATGGGAGGGAGGTTGGAACTAGGTTATCTTTAAGGTTCCTTCCAACCCAAACCATTTTATACTTCTATGAAAATGAACTAGGGCTTAAATAGTCTGAAACTCCTTGTAGCAGTCAAAGTAAATGAACCTGCATTGTCAGTTCAAGGTCCAGTGTAGAAGGGGCTAACAGTGGGCCTGTTAGCTAAAGGAGTGAGAAGCAACAAGAAGCTGATAAGGAGCTCTCTCCAAGGCTGTCACTGAGGAGACCAGGAGAAGAGAGGAATTGAACAAAGATAAGATATTTGCAGCTGGACAAAGTATTTTTAGATAGTTTGTTGAAGTCTCTGTTACTGTTCACCAATAGTGTTGTTTTGTTGTGGCCAGTAGTTGGGGTAGAAGAAGTATAAACAATTAGAAAGGGTATAAAAGATTGGCCATTTGCAAAAATAAAGAGCTGCCAACTAAGACTGCTTGTGAACTTTGCTTTGTGTTGTGATGGCCTCGACAATAACAGTCCAGGGCATTAGAAAAATAAGGACACATTATTGTACCATTCCATTTAGTTTACTTTAGTCAACAGGGAGCAATAACCCTGCACAGAAAGAGATGGCAGGTGTTGAAAGAGGCCATTCAGAGAAGTGGTGGAGTCATCTTTCCTGGAAGTATTAAAAAAATTTATAGATATGGCATTTGAGGTTTAGCAGTAAAAAATGGTGGTGGTGCTAGGATGACAGCTGGACTTGATCTTAAAGGTCTTTTACAACTTTAATTCTATGATTCTAAGTGTGGGCAGCTTTTTGTAATATTGATTATTGGTTTAATAGAACTTGGTTTTTATTTTAAGCTTAAGGCAAGCAAGGCCTATGGTCTTCCTGTTAAATTCTTGCAAAAATGTCTGTGAAGCATAATTAGGTTAATGAACAGTTACACATTCATTAGACCCTCAAGTATTTGACTCTTGACCTTATAATTTAGTTTCTTCTCTAATTCTTCTCATAAATATTTCGGGTTAGAAGATTGATTTATTTAAGTGATAATGAGAATAAAATCCTATTTACTTCAAAAGATCAAGAATTGTAAAGAAGAACTACATCTGTAAAAATGTTTTAATTGCAATGCTAATGAATTAGCTTCAGTGAAGTGTCAAACACCCACCCAACTATACAAAGAATAAGTATTTAAAAATGACTTCATTAACTCAATTTTATCAGACAGTGAAACAACTGGTGAATAACAGCTCCTGTCAAATTCCAAAACTGAATTATTTCAAGAAAGGACATGTTTAATTAAACACTACAGAATTCCACTGGCTGCACATGAAGTGGTTTATGCTTGGTATATTTGAAAAGGAAAGTTACTACTCAGAAGTGATTAACTCTACTATCTTTATAGTAAAATTAAGTCTTCTTCCTGTAGTAGCTGACAGAAGATATGCAAGATTTTTCTTATGGTATAGCAGTAAAAAGTATCAGCTATGTTCAGAAATGAACTTTCATTTCATGCAGATTTTTTCTTTGTGGCCTAACTTTGTAACCTACAGATTAAAATACTGTAAGAAGCATAAAAATCTATGTTGCTGTATTGTCTTATAGTCTTATAGTTTCCTGCTTGTCAAAACACAAGAATGAAGATTTGAATGTTTAATGTGAAGTACTCTGGGTTTAACTCTACTGCAGTTTAAGGTCCCATTAGAGACACCTATGATTGTTCTATTAAAGAAGAGTGGGTGAAGTCTGAAGTAGAACTGATTGGTTTTATGCTTAGAGCAGGATATTTGGGTGAGCAATGCCATAATCTAGTGGAGTTTGACAGCCCTGGGTTTGCACAGCCTTACCAGCTTCCCATGCAAGACAAGCACAACCCACTTCAGTTATTCCTACTGGATTGCATACATCCAGTAGGATGTCATCTGTGGAGCTACTTGATGCCTTGCGCAGCTCATTGAGAACAGATGACATCTCACACCTGAGACAGCATTTCCCTTTGACTCTAGCTGACTCTATAAGAACTAAAAATATTTGGATTATATTCTGTGAGACACACAATTGGGCCAACTGCCTCCTAAGTCTTGTGTATCTTAGATCTGCCCAGTGAGCAGGGCTACAGATCCTTCAAGGCCCCTGAAGCAGGACAGCAACAGGAAAGCTGAGTAGGAAAGTTGAGTTGAGTGGGAAGATCTCAGGTCGCATACTCATGCATAGTGACACCACTTTTATGTCAACAACAGGATGCAGTAATTTGCTAGTCATCAAAGTTTGTGACACAGCAAATATTATACAATCTTCTTTTGGAGGCAGTTCAGCTCAGTGGCTGCAGGTTTTTAAAAGTTGTTTCTGTTTTTTCTGTTTCATGTGACAGATATGCTATTTCTTAACTTCTGGGATTCAAACAAGTACAACATTTCCAAAAGCAAATGCAACTAACTCAGTGACACTGAATATGCATGACAAGACATTGACATTTTGTCAGGAGAGTGTAACCCCAATGCGTAAAGTGGCTTTAAGCATTCATGTGGGATGCTGCGCATCACTAACCCTCTCTTTCTTAACAATGATAAGTGACATGTCACATACAGCAGGCAGGCAGTTTAAGAAAAGCCTCTCTGGGGAAAAGTATTCCAGAAATTTTGTGGCCATTGCCCTGTAACCAAGTGTGAGCAGGAGGCCACCTTTATGAGCACTTTGTTTTTTTAGCCAACTTAGAGTACATGGAGTGCTTCCTCAGAGGACATCTCAGGTTAAACTAGCCAACCAAAAATGCCCTGAGAAATAGCAGAGTTTGGATTAGCACTTGCTACTTTACAGAATTCTGTCAAATCCAGCGTAAATTGAAGTAACAGAAGTGGCCTCAGTGTAACCTCTTTGTTATGATAAATACATTTCTGAAATGTGACAATCAAATTCACACAAGTTCAATGTAGAATTATAATATAAAATCCTGACTAATAGAGAAGTAAAATGTAAGGTAGATAAATTTGGTGTACAAAAATCTCAATATCAGCCTGTTCGAACGACCCATCCATTACAGAACATCATTGCTTCACACTGTCGGTAAGAAATAATTCAAGAAAATACCAGAGCTTTAAAAGTCAGACTAAGATAATGACACATATATAACCAAGACTGAGTCATAACAGCAGGTATAAAATTCCCATTTTGAGTCAGCACTTCTCTGTAAATATTCTTCAATAGACATTAGAAAATGAGAAAAAAAAACCAGAAGTAACATACATAATGTGAATGAACACCAAATTAGAAAAGGGAGTTAAAATTTTAATTCCAAAAAGGGGATTTATAAAGATGAGGTATGTTTTTTGGCAAACTACAGAGTATTAATTTGTCCTCGTGGCTTGATACTTGATTTTTTTATTACTTTTCCTTAAGGAAAATATTCAAGCTGAATAAGTAGCACCTGCATAGGTATGTAGAAATATACTTTTGGTAGTAAAAACAGGTTTGTAAATAAAAGTATATCTACAGATACTTCAGGTATTTCCTGGAATTAGGAACTGCTACATACTGGTACAGCCAGAACTCCGTAACAGCATCCTGAAAAGTCCTCTGAATCACAAAATCACAAACTCACAGACTCATTTATGCTGGAAAAGGCATCCAAGATTATTGAATCCAACCTTAGACAGAACACCTCATTGTCAACTAGACCATGGCACTATATGCCATTTCCAGTTGTTTTTTGAACGCCTCCAGGGATGGTGACTCCAACACCCTGGGAAACCCATTCCAGTGCTTAGTAACCCTTCCTGTGAAGAATTCCTCCTGATGTCCAACCTGAACCTTCCCTGGTGCAGATTGAGGCTATGTCCTCTTGTTCTGGCAGTGGTTGCCTGGGAGAAGATGTTGATCCTCACCTGCCTAAAACCTCCTTTCAGGCAGTTGTAGGGAGCAGTAAGGTCTCTCCTGAGCCTCCTTTTCTCCAGGCTAAACACCCCCAGCTCCCTCACCTGCTCCTCATAAGACTTGTGCTCCAGACCCTTCAGCAACTTCATTGCCCTTCTCTGGACACACTACAACACTTCAGTGCCCTCCTTGAAGTGAGGGGCCCAGGAATGAGTCTAACTTTTTATTTTTGCATGTTTGTGCAATAAATTCTTCATGCAAAATATTCTAGTTTCACATATAATTTTAGATCAGAAACAAGGATTCTCTCTGACTGGAACAATGTGTTTCTCAAGAGTTGACAGAATCAGGCTTATTCTGTTTTATTGCCATTTTTCTCATGGATTCATAGAATGGTTTAAATTAGAAGGGATCATCTAGTTCTACCCACCCTGGCATGGGCAGGGACACATCAAACAAGACCAAGTTTCTTAAAGCCCTATCCAACCTGACTTTTAACACTTCCAGGAATGGGTCATCCACAATGTCTCTGAGCAACTTATTCCAGAGCCTCATCACCCTCACAGTAAAAAAATTCTTCCTAATATCTTATTTAAACCTACTCCTTTCAGTTTGAAGCCCTTTCCCCTTGTTCAGTCACTATATATTCTTGTAAAGAGTGTTTCTTCATCTTTCTTGTAGTCTCTCTTCAGCTATTGGAGGCTGCTAGAGGGTGTCCCCAGAAAATTCTCTTCTCCAGGCTGAACAAACTTACTTCTCACAGCTTGTCTACATAGAGCAGGTGCTCCAGCCTTCTGATCATATTCATGGCCTCCTTTAGATTCACTGGAACTATCCATGTCCTTCTCAAGTTTGGGCCCCAGAGCTGAATGTAGTACTACAGCTGGGATCTACCAGAGCAGAGTAGGACAAAATCTCCTCCCTTGCCCTGCTGGCCAAACTGCTTTTTATGCAGCCCAGAACCTGGTTAGATTTCTGGGCTGTGAACGTACATTGCTGGGTCATGCTGAACTTCTTGTCCACAAACATCCACAAATATTTCTCCTTTGGGCTTTCTTGATCCATTCTCTGCCCAGTCTGTATTTGTGCTTGGGATTGCCCCAGTCCACGTGCAGGATCCTGAGCTTGGCCTTGTTGAACTTTATGAGGTTCACACAATCTCACCTCTCAAATGTGCCACAGTCCCTCTGGATTTATGGCCCCAATTGCACTGGACCAGACTCCACACACAGTCAAAGGGAACTTGCTCAAGAGCATTACCACACTCTTGCCACCACTAACAAGTGACTTTACAGAGAGAGGACTGTTGTGGTTTAGGAATGGTATTCCCCAATTTAGTGCTCCCATGGGGGCACTCCAAACCACACACTGCTCAGTCACTTCCCTCTCACTCCCCCACTGTGGCAGGCTGGAGAAGAGAACTGGAGGCCCAAAAGGTACAGATCATGAGTCGAAATAAGAACAATCTGCTGGAAACAGCAATGAAATAAGACAATGAACAGTAACAGCAATGATATTAATGGCAGAGTGTACAAGAGAAAAAGCAAGTGATTCACATTTGAATGTTCCCTGTGGAAACCCCAACAACTGACCTCTCTGGCCGCCACCTACTCAACCTGGAATCCATCTCTACCTCTATCCCCAGAAAATGACATGAAGTGGTATAGAATTACCTCTGGGTCCTGTCCGTGCTCCCTTCTGACTACTGTAAAACTTAACCCTATCATAGCCAGATCCAGCACATAGGGTTAATGATTCAGTGTGAATACTGATAGTTCAACTCAGAGTTTCCACACTTTCCTTTCCACAATACCCTTGTGTATTCTTATTAAGGCATTGCTGGTAATAAAGAGAAAAACACTGCAAACTTTTTGGGGGTTATTAGTGAATAATTTTTTTCTTAATAGCTCAGCAGCTATGTCTTACAAATTAAGGCAAAAGGGATAGGCAGGTTATGAGGGAGTTCAACTGTAACATCATTCTTGCCCATTAGTGATAAAATGCATGAATATAATTGAATAAGAGGTTATTTCTCCAAAACTGTTCATTAAAATTTGGACCAGAGGAGGAAAAGGGCAGGAAAGGTTTTTCCCACTACTAAATGAGAATCATTCTAAATAACAGATTCTCCAGCCAATTTAAAGGCTAAATTCTCCTCTCTGATGCTTACTACACTGGTTCTTTTAACTGTGGTTTCTTAACATGAGTAAGATTTCGCTTGACACGAATAAGAGAAATTCTGAACTCAAAAAGACTGAAAGAGGGAGAGAAAATATCTGCTAGGAAGGTCTGAGAGAGAAATATCACTTTATATGGTTCTTAAATATTTTAAAACAGTATCTTCTTCTCAAGCTATGAACAGATGGACAATTTATGGTGAGATGGGCAAAGACAGTATCAACTCAGTGAGTGCCAGATGCTTTGCTGTAGCTGTCTACATGAGGTGGTTTTCACTTCAGCATAGCAGCATGCAAATGAACAGATATCACAGAGTACCTGACACATGCAATGAGTTTGCATTTGATCTTGTTTCACCACAGCTTACATGTTTATAAGCAAAATAAATATAAGAACTTAGTCAAAACTTCAATTACTTTCAGACAAAACAGTTACCGTGTCAGGGCAAAGACACTTAAATTACTCCAGAGTTATTCAGAAATTAAAAATCTGTCAGAAATTTGGTGAATTCATAATTAAATTCAGAACAAAACCAAATATTTGGAAAAACACTGAGTCCCAACCTGCATTATATCTCAAAATGGAAACTATGTCTTAGTAATAACTGTTTTCAATATAAAGTAATAAGCACAACATTTATTTGATGGTTTAAATAGACCTTTATAAAGTTTCAGTATAAGAATTACTGCAGAAGCCAAGGAGCTGATGCCTAAGACCTACAGTATTAAAGAAAATAAATATCTAGTTAGTAAGCAGAAAGCAATTGATTAATTTTTATCTTGCAGCTTGTTTACAGAATAATTGCTTTTAATTCCATGTCTGGACTCATGTTATATTCCTCAATTAACAGAATAAGATAGAAAACCAATGTAATGAAATTTGCAGATGACAAAATCAGTTAAAGAATTCAGGATCAGAAGGGGCTGTGATACATTGAATTTACAGGGTGAACAGACAGCACAATGTCAAAGAAAATTTAGTGTCAATAAATAGAATGAAATATGTAGTGGAGGGAAAATATTAAAGAAGTGTTTATCTCTAAATTCACTATGTAAATTCAGGAAAATGTTTAAGTATTGCTGCAGACAACTCAGTGGAAAACTTTCTTCCATATGCAAATGCAGTAGGAAAAACACATAAAATGTTGTAAAGCTATTGCATAAATCAAAGCTGCATCTTGTCTGGAGCGTTGTGTACAAAACCCTTACATGATTATGTGGCACTGGAGTGGGCTAGGAAAAACAACAAAACTCTCATACAAAGTAAAACAGGAAAGATTCAAGATTTCCTCTGAGATTAATTAGTATGATCATGATAGGACTGAAAATCAGAAATCTAAGTCAAGGGCTCTTTAGAAATGACACAGAGGAACTGGATATCTTTATGGAAATTTAGTTTTCATAATTAATTATTTCAAATTTAGAAATAAAGTTAAACTTCCTGTTTCAGGATGGAAACCGATTGCTTCTTATAAGAAAATAAAGGGAGAATTTGTAGAAGAAGACATTTCTATGACAATATTTAGACTAAATATCTGTTTCTGGCTATTGCTGGCTCATAAAGCTTCATAGAAAGGACTGTTTTTGAGTAGGAACCAATGTTTTCAAGATTTTTGCTGCTTTCAAGACATCTTAATGATTTTGGAAAGGTTTGTGTTTGCTCAACAGCTCAGAAAAAAGTCCTTTGAAAACACCACTATGTATGAAACTGAAGGACCGCTGGTGATCCAGGTTCAAGTTTCTGATAAAAGTCCAAAACAATAGAACAATCTTAAACTTTAATTTTTTCCTCCTTGAAAATACTTACTGCATTATCACAGTTTTCTGACCTTTCCGCTACTGGAATTTACCTTTATTTCCTACCCTACATAGAAAAAAAATTAACAAGGTACTCCATGGCTTGTAATGATTTTTTTAACCTATTCACAAAACCTAAAATATGACAATGCTCATTTCTGGTTTCTGGAATAGTTGTCAATCCAGATTTATAATTCCAGAATATGGTATGTATATTCTTGAGAAATGTGTTTTGTTTTGTATACTATCTATATTAAGTGAAAAAGTATTCTTGGATTTGCCTAGGCCTAGACAAGACAGACTGTGATTTAAGGCTGCTAATAGAGTCCTTTTTGAATCACTTTTTGTGTACAAATTCCTAATTCAAGGACTACAAGACAAGTCTCATCAGGACAGAGCAAAACATGTTGACTCAAGAATTTGCTCTTTCTCCAAATAATCAGTGTAAAAATCACATGGCCAAGAGTATTGTCGTGGTCTGTGCAGTGAATCGGGACTCTTGACTCCAATATCAGAAGGCTAATAAGAGTTATTAAAATTATTCCATAGTTCAGAAAGCTTGGGTTATATTGTCCCCCTGTACAGAGCTCAGATGCTTACTTCTTGCTGCCCTGTACAGGAATGCTAGAATGCTTACAATATCAGAGAGATATCAGTTCTTCACACGTTGGCTAAGAAAGACAAAAAACCACACATCTCCCGAGCCAGAGAGACAGGACAGACAAACGATCTGTCCTTGAACACAGCTCAGAAACTTGTTTATGAAATTTTGTACAGAGGAAAAATGCTTTCCCATGGGAAGAAAAGCTTCTGCAGGTTTTCACCCAGGGACTCATAGAATGCCCATGACGACACAAGAGTGTCTCTTATATTGGAGCATCACATTTTCTAGTTCATCACTCTATTTCATGTCCTTCCCTCCCTAGCTACCATACATTATTCAGCAGATAATCTGGCCTTTTATCACTGGCAAACCAAATTTCTTGGGTAAACTATCCATCTTTTTGCTTTTTTTTTTAAGATTCAGACAGATTGCTCAACTTCTGAAAGAGAAGCGTAAAGGACGGTGTACTGCTCTTTTTCATTTATTCCTTGTCATTTTACATTTGAGTAGCAGGATTTGACCAGAGCAATGCTACTGGCTACAGTGGTCGGAATGAGGCCTCTTCTGTCTCATGAGATTTATTGAGTATTTACAGTACATTCCATCAGAAAGACTGTGGCCAAGGTGAAAATTCCACCAGATGTCACAGCAGCATGATACAATGGCATGGTAACAGAAACTGGCCAGCCGTAGGTGCAGCGGCCAGCGTGGAGGGACCTGGCCCTGCCTGGGGAGCAGAAGCACAGAGAGCCACATCCCATAAGCTGGCAGCACAGAGGTCAGGAGGAGCCCAGAGGTGCACTGCACGTTCACCTATAAGCCCTTCCCAGAGTCTCAATATTTGGGGTTTCTGTTGGTTTGGGAGTCACTTCAACATGCTGCAAGTGGCTATATAAGTAATTTAAAAATATATGTATAAAAGCCATCGAGGCTCCTACAGCAGTCTCTGAGTCAAAAACTACTCAATCTACTGTAACCACAGTTTGTGAAATGCACACAGCACAGCTTTGATACACACATTACCTAAAAAAGGGAAGTGATTGCAAAGAGGACCAGATCCTGGAAACAAATCCTTATGCCAGTTTTTCACCGATTCTAGTCATGAAACCTTCTTTTTTTGAGCACATTCTTGAGATGCTTAAAATTTATCTAATTCTCAAAGGAGAGTAAGTGGTAGAAAACATGAAAAATCTTTGAAATCAGAATATTTTTGCCACAGGCCATTGATAAATAGCATTTTAGTAATTCAAGGTTTAACCAGTTCCTTTTTGATCCGTTTTATCCAAATGTACAAACAGTTTGAAGTAAAATGATTTCTCATTTTAAGAACACTGAAGAGACAGAGATCAGCACACAAAATGCAAACATTTGAAACTACTAGGGAGTGTCTACCCTCTTCTGACCTCATGATCCTTGATTTCTGTCCTGTACCAGGGCACATTATCCAATGAAGGGTGGAGTTATACTTCTGTTTGTTTCATTTCCAGTTCCAGTGCCACATCAGATCCATTCATACTGGCAGCCGGGTGCTGAACCCTTTTCTGGGAAGTACGGGCTCTGGATCTTAATTCCTCTGTCTTCTTTTGCCTGCAAATGGTAGCCTGAGGCAGAGGCTTACTAAAACCACTTCTAACAGACATTTCAAAATAAAGTGACATCTGTAACTACATATTTAGAAGTTTCAGTCCTATAAATGTAGGCTGGGGAATGGGTAGTGCATGGATTTTGAACAGATTTAAGAATAAGCTTGGCTCATCTCCATCAGAGTTGCAGCAGTCATCTGTAAATGCAGGTAACTCATTTTAGCCACCTCATCCCTTTTAGTAAAATTTTGTTATGATTTCACAGCACTCATTGTAGATGTATGCAAGGTTTTATTGGAATACTGGTCTGAATTTTTGGGGACTTTTATTCTGTCTCCAGAGTTTGAATATTGGGCACACACCACAGCTTCTGCTGAGGAGCTAATTCCAGGTTTTTTTAATTTGGTTTAAATTTTAAAGTATCAGTTTTCTTCCAGTCTTTTTCCCATTTTCCTTCCCACAAAACTCATGCTATAGGATTTAGATGTGGGATTGCTGGATAATCAGGTCTTGAAAATCTCAGTATTCGGCAGAGGCTTAGAAACATAACTTCAGGCAGTTTTTTACTTCTTATTTTATGCATATTTTTAATACTGCAATTTCTAATAGCAAAAAAAGCACACATTTCTCTTAAACTGATGATGTCTCATAACCTTTCTCTATACTCCTCGTACCCCTTTATGCCTTGCCATTTCAATCTATCCTTCTCCTTCATTGTTGATTTTGAAATATTCACTCTATGACTCTCTCCCATTATCAATGTCTGGGAGGAAAGACGACCATGACTAAATTTACATGTGAGAATGTAGAAAGCTGGAATTCGCTCTCATCGATAGCAGAGCAGGGCGTCTGTGAGGAAATGCTTCAGTTTCTTCATCTGGAAAAGAAATTTATCCTTTATGGCATAATATATGTGTGGTTTGAGATACGTATACAAAGGCTCATATAGGTGTTTGAATTATTTTTACTGATACTGCTATTAACTTCAATTTTGAAAACACAGTGTTTTTGTTTCTATTTCAGCTGCAGTGAAAAAGGAGGGGGAGAAGAAAGGTAAATCAATCTTTTCCCTTGACTGAAACGTCTTTCAGGCTATGACTGCTGTGAGAAATGTTTCTTTCGTTCAGTGATGCAATTGCGATGAAATACAGCATTGTGATGACATACAGCACCTCGTGTGCTACCATCAGCCAACTTGATCTGCTCCTACTGTGATAACACTGTTGTCATTTCCACTATTGGTAGCTCCTCTTCAAAACAGGCCAATACAGACCAGTATCAGACACTTCATCATTCCGGCTGGGAGGAAAATGAAAGGCCTTTGTTACCACGTTAGGATTTGTCAAAGAAAACAAAATTTGCAGTGCACCATGCATGCTGACCTGGCTGCTTGTTCTTTGCAGAAGCTGCTTTTCTAGGCACATTTTGTTTCCTCTTTTCAGATATATATGGAGCTTGCATGTAACCTTTGCTGAAGTACTTCTCTGATATTTTAACAGATTAGTGGAAAAATTTGCCCTAAATAAGAACCTAAAATATTACTTGTATTTAAAGATAAATTTAATGTATTTATCAGACCCTAAATATCTATTTATAGTGTTGTCTTTCGGATTAAGATTTGCTGAGTTAAAACTTTTTTTTCCTAATTTACTAATTTTATTCAAACAGCAAAAAGAATGAAATATTTGTACTGAGGTGGTATTTTTTTAACCTATTCATCTTTATTGAGTACTTATAAATCTTATTGAGGCTTATAAATCTTGTCTTTCTCACTAAATAGAGCAATGGGAACATTTTCAGAACATATCCATCTACTTCTTAGGATTATTTGAGGGTTTTTTTTAATTCAATTAAAAAAATAGCTCTTTATTATTGATAGGAGATTTGGTGGGGGGGGCGTAAGACATGTCTTTTGCCATTTGGAAATTGTATGATTCACAGAATTGAACAATGGAGCCAATCTTTATTGTCTATACATGAAGACATTTTCAATCTTAATAATTTATAATTTTTTTTTGTTATCCCTGCACAGAACTGTTAACTGAACTGGAAAAAAATTGTAGTCTCGACTGTTTTATCAGCTCATGAGTGAAATCTTGGCTGTGTTGATGTTAGTGGCAAAATTCCCATTCACTGCACTGAAGCCAAAATTTCACTTCATGTCTTTAACAGAACAATAAAATTAATTTCAGTTATCAAAACCAACCATGCTTAATAGGTATCAAGCAGAATATTTTGTCCAAAGGTTAATTTGCAACAACTGAGGCATGAAAGGTAGCACATGAAGCAAGGAGAATCAGAAAACTGGCAGCTAGTCATAGAGCCATTGGTTTTCAGATATCAAAATGTCAGCTGTGTTTGAAAACATGGACTGCTACATCCTTGATGGAAAGAAAAGAATGAGGTAATTGTTAAGGGTGCTACTTCTCTCACCCTTGTCACAGATTATGGGCCCATTCTTTTACAGAGGAACACCAAGGGTGTTTGTTTTAAATACCTAGTGCTCATTTTTCATCAGCTAGGATTTTCTTCCCCCTTAACCATACTCCTCCCCAACAAAACTGATTGAAAAATGCATTTTTCATGAACATTCTTTGAAGTTAAATGGATTTTTCCACTTCATTTTCTTTTCTATATTTCTTTTGCTTAAAAAAATTCCTTCGATTTCTCAGTTGAAAGGATTTTGCAACAAGTACATATAGGCTACTTTCAAGCACCTGGCTCAGGCTGTATCTCATCCTGCTGGTTACCACCAACCTATTTCACAGAAACGTGGAAGTATGAACTGAAATAACTGAAATTCAGCTTTAGTCATTCTTATTATATCATCCCTTTATTTATTTTTTAGATTAAACCTCCCTCAGGTTTTCTGAGATCATAACCAACATTGTCAAAAAGGAAGGTAGTGATTCTAGTGAAAATAAAAACACAAGAAAAATTAAATCCTCCAATGACTAAGGAAAACTGGTTCAGTGATGTTCCTGCCTTTAGTAGATACAGGCTAAACTGAAAAACCGGAGAGAAGTAATAAGTCCTCTTCCAAAAAATGAACATGCCATGCTTTAGTTGCCATGCTTTCTCATCTAGCTTCCCCCTCTCTGCAGGTCTCACATGGAAAATATTGCATGTTAGTAGCTAATTCCAAATATGATAAGGTTTTATTTATTTCTGCTTATTCTGTTGTCACAAGAAATTGCTCTAGGCTGCATGTGTATTCCTCCGACTGGCAATAAAAAAGGGTAATGTTCACTGGTTTTGCTTAAGGATACAATATTTTTTGCACAGCTGCAAAAATAATAGAAATAGCCAGGCAGCGCCCTAAATTGACTGGCTCATTATCCAAAATATATTGTGGTAGTACCATGAACAGTTCAAACAACACTTTACCATTTCTCATGTGAATCATACAGCACACAGACACTTTACTCTACGTGAAGTTTTCTCCAATTATTTTATCTTATTCAAATACATCCGTCATCTAGAAAAACAAGAATAATGAGCCATACAGAGTGACAAGCCATCATAAAAGAGAAGATGATGGAATGACGTGTTCAGTCGATGGTACATTCTGTGCATAGCATAAATCAGACTTGAAGGAGCTGGCAAGAGACAGAAAAAAACAAAATTAAGATGGAGAAAGGTTACATACTGTGCTGATTTCTCCAAATATGGGTGATACTAACAGGAACCTTGAAGCACAATTAATGCATGAAATTTAGGCATTCATTATTTCTCTTTCAAAAGTTAGGTCTCTAGGACTTTGTGACCAAAGTCCTAGGAAATGGACAGCTTTACCTTCCAGCATCATGTTATGCCTTCTTTCAACTTGTGTGAGATAGAGAAGCTGTCACAGAAATGTGTAAATGTTGTCAATTCCAAAAGGGCAAGAGGCAGCAAACCTTTGCATGAGGAAGGCACTTCCTAAATTTCCCAAGAGCAAATCTAGCTGCCAACACACAACAATTTTTAACTCTTGCTGATAATTCAAAACACTGTGAGCAAGAAATCAAATGAATTAAAATAGATCCAGTTGTTGCTGAAGTGATATAAATCCCATAATTTCCAAGGCATCTCCAGAAAACAGTGAACAGAAATGTTACATGCTGAAATATTTCAGCATTTTTTCACATTTAATTGTAATTTTAAAATGAAAGACATATAAATAATTATTTTTGTTTCTATAAACCAAAAGAGTATTTTCGTATTTCAAAAATGTTTAATAACTACAGAGGGTTACAAAAATCCTTGTTTGGAATAGAGCCAGATCAAAGAAAACTTCAAGTTTTCCTAGTTCTGTGTAAAGAACTTACGTCAACTCGTACTTATTTCAATTCATACCTCCCATATCCTATTTATTTCTGACTGTAGAGGACACAGATTGAGTTGGGGATGTCAAGCAAGTAAGCTTAGTGAGTTCTCTCTCCAGTCAGTGTCAGAAAGTCTTGTTTTATTAAGATTCTTTACCTCTGTGTTTCTAGTGGACCAAACAGGACTCAGCCGTGAGACGATCCCTGTGGTCGCTCATTCTCACAAGCACATGTAGGAACACTCTCACTGTTGAAAGTGGCTCGTGAACCTGAGCTGCCAGGGAGTTGGTTTCTCCAGGCTCCTTGGAGCTAATGAACAAGAGACAGAGAGCAAACTCTGCCTTGCTTCTGCGAGCACATCTAATTTAAGAGCTCTGTGAGTCTCATCTGCTCTGTAGACTGCCTACAGTCAGATATTATGAGGACTTGTAGGTTAGCGAGATGCAGGCGCTGGTTGCCTGTCAACAGCAACACTCCCATTCTGACTTTCAGCATGAATACTCCGACACCTTGTTCTTAAATTCATTCACTAGTTTTTAGAAAGCAAAATGAAAATCACATTCATGTGACAAGTTTCATCAAAATAAATTGACAGGAAAGTGTGTGGGATCACATTTAGACTTTTTCTCAATTAATGCATCATGGTGTAAGAAATGTATATATTTTGAGTGCAGCTGAAATCAAACAAAATGAGAAAATGGGCAAAACATGTACATTCAAGCTCCAAACTACATATTTTTGTCAATTCAGTAAAGAACAATTTCCCTCTGATACTCCTTGTAATGGTACTGTATGGCTTGGAAACTGCTGTTCTGCATACAGAGTGTGGAATAAACTGGCCAAGGCACAGCAGCACCCCTTTTCAATATATATAAAAATCAAAATGCTTTCAAAACTGAAAAAAAAAAAAAAAACAAACCAAAACAGGGGGAGGATTTCAGAGCTGATTAGTTTTGTAATTGACCAGAAAAATTGGAAGTCAGCCATCTTATTCATAAAGCAAATGGTCATGGTAGCATGGGATTTCTGCTCAGCTGCAGATGCCACTGGTTCAAGATGAACCACAGCTTCATTATGCCATTTTCTAACAAGAGTAGAAGGATAAGAAAGTAGATTATCAGATTCTATAACTGCAAAGTGTATTACACAGCCTCTTAATAGAACTTTTGGGCCTAAACAAAGGGATTGAAAAACCCCAAATCATTATAAATATTTTCTTAAAATACGGTCAAAAAATTTTGTATTATATACAAGAAAATAATATATACACCCATATGCTAGTATGCTGTTGAAACTAGCAGTGATATTTTGACCAGCTGAAGGCAGGCAGCTCTCTTAAAGGTAACAATCACTGAAATAGCCACAAGATGGAGCCCAAAGGATCTTCCAAACTCTAGTTAATATTGTCATCCTGCATCGGATTAAGAGCTAAATAAAGTGATTTTACTGAAGAACACTCTACAGGAATCTTGAACTGCAAACAAGATGCTTTTCAATCTAAACCCACTTCTGACTAAAGATGTTTTCAATTTAATAGATGGCTACCCATGCACTGATGAGTTTTGATTTCCCATGCTAAAATAACAAGTCCCCAGCATTTTCCAGGAATATTGATGAACAGATAATTTATATTAAATAAAGAAAGTAACCTGAAAAGACTACATAAGTTAACTGAAATTTGCTTGACCTCTGCTTGCCTTGTCTCAACTATCTTAAGGGTATAAATAGTTTATGTCCATTTACAGGGATGTGTGAGACTTAATGATCTGTACAACCTCTGTTTAGTGATGGACAGAACTTTTCATGTTGCAGATATTTCAGTTGGATTAAACACGACCCATTCAATATAAGCAGGTAGAAGAATTAATGTGCCAAGGTCATGACATTTCACTGAATTAATAAATTTTAAGATTTTTTTTTAGATACTCAGATTAATGTAATCATTAAGAAACTTTACCTCATGCAAATTTAGATGTCTAAAGTTAGGCATCTATGTTGAAACTGGTCACCCTAGTTTCGGTTTAGGACTGATAGAGAGAAACAAGCATCTGCAAAGAATGTTTCATCTGTCCTGTATCTGTGTCAGAATGCAATTACTTGACCCTCTGGAGATATTTGTATTTCTGATTTAATTATAACAGGGAACATAGTTTAGGTGAAGTAACAAGAACAGAAAACAAATGTCAAAGAATATTAGGATTGTTTGTTGCTAATTAGTAACTTTCCCTCTCTTTTAAGAATCTGACATTGAAAGAGACGTGAGAAGAAGGAGCATGTCATTTGTAGATCTTAATAACTGATTGAATATCCACTCTCACTGTACTTAGATGGAGGATCTAATGCAAATATTTAATCTAGACATTTTTACAGTAAGGTGAAATCTCCATGTTTATCTACCTAATACCTCTGTGTACTCATAGTTGAAGCACGTAAAACTAATGATGCTACTTTGCCTCCATCTTTTTTCAAAAAATGCCAATACTTTTATTCTTAGTAAGATTTAACCAAAACCTTGACATTGGTTGCAACTTTGTAATCTATTCAAGGTAAAATTTAGATTATATTCCTTTAAGTCTTATATAATAACAAACATGCAAAATTATTACTATTGATAGATGTGGCATAGTATTTCAATTGCAGTTATGATTGCAACTTGTGTTAGTAGTTCTTACTTGTGTTAAAGTACAAGAGTAATATATTCATCCCCTGCTACCAAAAGCTGGAGTCAGTTAAACTAGTCTTTTAATGATTATGAAACAGCTGTGATTTCTGAAGAAAGAGTGCTCTGTGTAATTGGTGGCCTGTGTTGTTACTGTGAGTTAGGTATAACACATATATATTGGCATCATGTCAGAAACACTCACACATGTCAGTCAGCATAATATGCTTGAACACCTGCATATCCACATAACACATGTTTAATTGGCTAAAAGTTTCCCCATGGAATGAACTATTACTTTATTGCTCTGCATAAAGATGTGTGCAAATGAATGCTCAGAGGTATTATATTCAGATGCAATTCCAGAATGAATAGCTCTTC
The DNA here is from genome assembly GCA_013399835.1 of Leptocoma aspasia. Taxonomy (NCBI): domain Eukaryota; kingdom Metazoa; phylum Chordata; class Aves; order Passeriformes; family Nectariniidae; genus Leptocoma; species Leptocoma aspasia. Next base: position 349,375 of record VXAX01001323.1, on the reverse strand, counting down.
TAGTGTCAATCTACCTTTCTTTTTCTTATCTATGCAGACATCATTTGCAGAAATGTGCTTTTACAAACTCATAATTAAAGCAAAAGCAGTAATCAGCAGCATTTCATGAGGAACAAAGATGGTTCAGTATGTTATGCCTCTAGAAGTTAATCATTAGCCCTTTGCTTTAATCATCATGTTAATTTGAGTAGCACACTGGGAAAAGTCCATTTTTTCAAAATCTAATTAATTTGTATTGTTCTCTTTATATTTCCTTATATCAGCTAATCTCTCCTCCAAAATTCTTCTTTTCTAGATTTCCATAGTCATCTTATTCTTTTCTAATTTGTTATTATTTCACATTTATTTAATAACATATGAAAATATATTTTCAGCCATTATTACACTTTTACAAATGCAATCATAGATAAGAAGGATCTCAACTAAGAAGTTTCTTTTCAAAGTATTTGCATGGAATCTGGACCCAGGGGGGTTAGTTTGCCAGCTTTCACCAATAACAGGCATTGTGACTGAAGATTCAATTATAACGAATATTAACAACAGCAAGAGGTATTACTTTTGGCTCCAATTTTTTATATACAGTGGTGAACATTTCTTGCATAAATTAACACCTATAATCTGAAAAATCATTCTAACATCCTATAATATTCAGTCTGCCTGATTTCACTCAGTTGCCCTTTGTGAGTCAGTGTTTCATGTTGCAATAAAGACAGCCCAAGCTCCACTGTGTTTTGCCTTAGCTATATGCAAACGTAAAACTGATATTTCTAAAAGTGAAAGCTTGTTAGCATACTCTCCCTCATCTGTATATTCCCATCCCACAATTTCAGGGAACAGCACATGAAAACGTCAGAAGCTGAGGATGATATTGAGAGGAAGCTCTTCAGGTCTTTCACCACACGTGCCTAAAGATGAAATGCATTAATGCAGCAGATGTACCTCATCTACATTTGACTGAAATTTTATTCTTTCCAGCTCTGTTGATGGAAGATTTGTCCTCCTGGGATTTTAAGACTTACAGTACTTTAAAGATATTTGTTTTCAGTGCTATCATGCAAGATTGCTGTTTCAAAAACTTACATTTCCCAGAGCATTTCTATTGCTTAAGTGACAAACTGGGAAACAGAGAAAGACTGGGATCATTACTAATGATTCCTAAAGGCATGCATCTCAGACTAAAGTTGAAGCAATTCCTCTTATTAAAAGTCGTTTAAAAATTTTGGAAATGTCTGCACTTCTTTGCTACTTCTATTATATTTGCACCGTGATAAAGTTTCTCCCTTCCCTCCTCTCTATTGCTTTTTAGTTTTCCCTGTTATATAAAGTACTCTTGAGCTGCCAGTTAAAAAAAAAGTCTTAAAAAACAAGTTGTTCTAGACAACGTCAACAAAATCCTCCAAAACCAAGAGTCAGCTTATTTTTCAATATGCAGCCCCGAGGTATAAAACAAACCAAACAGCAAGGACACAAACACGACAGCTCTAGGGAAGCAGATAGATATCTTGGGCTAGGCTGCTCTGGTAATGAAAATAAGGCAGAAAGGACTGTGAGAGCAGCCTGACAGCTTTTTTTAGTGGAAAGCAGCAATAGGAAGATCAGTCTGTTGCAAGTGAATATCCTACAGGCTCTAATATCAATGGTTAAGTATTAATGACAATGGAAAACCATGGCATTTTAGGAGGGTTTGTCTAAACAATTTATCCTATTATCATCCTTCAGCCACTGCTGATAGAGTGATCCAAGGAAGTCTGTGGAGATGTACAGACTCAGAGGAGCATTCCTAGACCAAGAGTAGGAGTAAGAAGAACAAGGTCTCTGCTTCCCTACAAATATTCCAGACAGCCTTAATCACTTAGCATTTCATACTTGTCACGTTAATGTGGTATAATACTTCCTTAATGTTTAGAAACATGGACAAATATCCTGGAAAATACTAGATTTAAAGCAAACCAGAAATCTAAAATGGATGTTGTAGGGAGTTAAGAGATCCTGTGAGGACAAGGCTCATACAGAATGTAGTGTGTTTTAATATACTAATTTCCCCTCTTTATGCCACCAGCATACACTTCTTGCTTTCTTTACTTTGACTCAGCCACGGGGTAACTTTTGGTCACACTCTGTCAAGGCAATTTTTGAATGTAGAGCAGAGGTCAGGATGAGCACAAGCCATTCTCTTTTTAGGAATCCTGCTGCAGCTAATCTGGTTTTTGAGTCACTTTTTTAGACATATGCTTAGTACACTGGCTTTGCAACACAGTCTGCCAGATGCTCATCTAGCCAGAAGAACCTGAGTAAGACACAGGCAGATATGACAGATCAGGTCTGCTGATCTAAAAAACTTATGCAAACATTTGACTTCTCATTTTAATGACAAAGAGTACAGACAATAAGTTCACAAATGTAGGGAACTGCTCCTAAACAGAGTGGTAAGTCCTAATAATCCCCCTTTTTCTGAACTTATTATCTGAGACATGTAATGAATGTATTTTATTCTATTTGACTTTTTTGTTGATATGGTTGCATTACAGTTTGAAAAACCTTGACCTAAGTAGACCAAAACTGTCTTATTTAAATTATGCACAATGATGTGGTCTCTTAAGTTCTTGAAACTTAAATTTGGAAGGAGTAATGTCCACAAATTTGTCTAAAGGACAAATGGTTCATTTGTCCATAGTTCAGGGAGAATGAACTCATATTAAATAGGGAAATCAAATTTTACTTTTGTCATGATGCATAGACTGGAAGGTATGATTTCAAAATTTTTAAATTCTATTAGAAGGTTTCTGTTGATCTTGATCTCTCTCTTGGCCTGTAATGTTGTTACAGATTAACATTATGTGTGTGTTGTGTATTCATGCAATGTCCAGTCCAAAACATGGTCAAGAATCTCTGTGCTCTCTTTAATGGGAAATAAACCAGGCTCTTACTTTGTCTAATGGAAAGTAAATTTCTTATTTATAATACACCTGTAACAATCTAGTTGGAAATAATTTTCCAGCTACAGCATGTGTTATCATTCTGTTTTTCTTAACTAAAACAAGTACTTCTGATAAATTTTAAGATTCCTGCACAACAAATTCTTTTCTTACAGAATGTGCACGCTTACAAACGTATTTACTGCCTGAATGGCAAATAACTGTTATCCAGATGGAAAATAGACATTATAATCAAAAAAGCACATTCTGCTTTTAGCCTTATCAATTTATGGTTCAATAAAATGCAGGATTTCATTTCTGAACCCGTATCAGAATCTAATTTACAAAAGTATGTCATAGATAATTAATACCCTTGCAGCCTTCAGAATAGCAGGCAAGTCAAAAAAACCTTGAAGTGAAAAATGGCAATATATCTATGAAGCCTGATTTCCAAGTTTAATTTAGAATGGCAGAAAAGACATTTCCAATTTTTGCTGAGAGTAGAACCAGATAATTTCATTGATCCAGTTCTTATGTAGCTTCAAATACTTCATCAAAAATCCAACTGTTTTCATTCGATTCAAATCTGACCTTGTTCCTCCTCTAGTGCAGTTTAACTGTTAAACAAATGAAGATAAAACATTTAGGACTGAATTTTCTAGCATTGTGAACAATAAGTAAATTTTTACCCTGTCGGTAGTTAGTCCTGTTAGCTAATGACACCAGAACAACTATTTGAAATGAGACCAGGAGTTGATTTAGCCCAACACCATCTCACCATCAGTGGCCTAAACAAAAAGGGCTTGTTTGCACTTTCAGTGCAAGATACTACATGAAGTGTGTGAGATTCCCAGAGATGTGGAACACAGCCTTTAATTTCTCACGCTTTAGGCTAAATAACATAAATCATGAAACATTTTGCAGTGTCTGATCTGGACTATCGTCTTGCCATTTTCACTAAGTAGAATAAGGAACCCATGTTATAGATAATTGTGATACTGTAAAAATAAATCTAATGGTCTTGGGATTTCATTTTTTAACTTTCTGCTTAGTCTGTTAGTCATTTGAGTTGCATTTTTTAATGAGATAATGCCGCACAAGAAGGATAATATTAGTATTGAATTGACTGATATCACAGTTAGCAAAACATAAAGGTTTATTTTTATGGCTCAAATACCATTTCAAAATTTCACCTTGGTGTTTCATTTTGGCTTTTTTTATAGAAAAAATATAGATATGTTTTAGACTAACCAACACTCTTGAGACTTTTAACTTTAGAATATCTTCACTATTTCATCAAAATATCTGGTAGAAACATCTCTGAGTGTTATGCCAGAAATAAGAAAGCTGGACTTTTAGGCAAAGCACAGATAGCAGTAATCTCAGTCTTCAATCTATCTTGATGCTGACATTATACAAGTTAGTCTAATTAATGCCTCCACAGAAAAGATGGAAAAGGACAACAGAGATACTTTCACAAACTTCAGGGACCAGACTTCAGCTGAGTTCCTATTGTTTTAAACATTCTCTGTGACTAATATTTACCAGCGTAAAAAAGGAAATAACTGTATTGGCTTCACTGGAAAGTTAGGAGTAATGGTTTTGTTTTGATTTTAGCCAGATCTTAGATAAGGATGTTATTACAAAAGTTTGCTTGTAAAATTTGTTAAGCAGTGTCAGTAGAGAGTCTTTAAATTAACACTGTTCATACGTGGCCTAGGTCTGATTATTTGGGCGATTACTGAAAGACTTATATGACACAATATTCGGTATTAGTTATGTAAGCCATTATACTAGCCCCTTTATCATGTTCAGGTTTGACTTAAATATTTCCTGTGAAATTCCTTTTTGAAAATTGAAATTCATATTCCTAAGCATATCTCACTATGTCTTTTGACACAATTAAAAATTAATTTCCTCTACAAATTTCTGACATATTTCATGGAAACTCAATTGCAATATAATTTGCCTCAGCTTATGATGCTTAGGGAACTACTTTTTGGTTGGTTTTGGGTTGTTAAATGAGCCTAAATTTACAAAAAGATTTACTTACACACATAAAAATAAAAAATGTGTCTTTGTCATAGCACCTTTCTTTTTCCTTTGATTTCTTATTTGTTTCCTGAGTTCGGAGCAAGCACATACATTTACTTTGTATCTTTACTCTTTATTACCCAAAAAAATGTTCTGTTTTTATTTCACTTTGTTCTGTATACCATCTCCAGTTGCTGTCTCCTTAAATGCACAACAACAACTTGGATTAGAGACTGGATATAAAATGGGAGTGGATTTTGTACTGCAGGGAAAACAAGTGAAACACAAACCCACATGCACAGCAGTTTTTGTCCCAGGTGGGAGCTGGGGAGCTCAGGAGCTCAGTGAATCACAGCCTGGGAGCTCACAGCAGCAGTTTTATTTCTTGTGCTGCTGGGGCTGCAAAGGCAGCTCATCCCCTGCCCTGCTGCATCTCTCTGTGGGATGGCTTTCTCTCACACACAGAAGACATGCAGGTGGTTCAGCCTTTTTTCTCTTGAAAACAACAGCTGCATAGCAAAAGTCAAGAAGAAAAATCCAGCTGGAGGGCTAGGTCTTGACATTTTGCTTCCTTCTGCAGAACCAATAATGACATTGGGTACAGCTGCCAAGCTCTCTTTTTTCCTGAGGAATGTTGTCTTAACATCCACGGAAAGTATTCATTTGGTTTTCAGTTTTATCTCATCTGGGATTTTTTTCTGGAAAAATGCAGAAAATGAAATGGTACAAAGTTTAGAAGTTGCAGCACTGAAATACTTTTGTTTAGAAGTGGCCTAATGAAGTTAATGAACATTTTCAAGCATCTTTCTTTTTCTTGAAGTATCACTGAATCCATCTGAAATTCCTTAGCCTCCTAGAGCAGGTGAAATTGCCAGGGACTCTCATGTTTAGACTGCCCTAGGTGTTGTTTCCTCACTTGGGCTAAAATTATTTTTCTACCTTTGTCTAGTAGAGACCTTATGGTCTGAATTTACCCTGTCTCTTAGTGGGCACTAAATAAGGTAATCACCTTACTTAGCCAGGTTTGCTATATGGTCAGCATTTAGTGAGGGTGACAGCCCCCAGAAGAGGTGCAGAGCCTTCCAGGGGTGTTTGTACCAAATTTTGGCTAAATGAAGAATTCAGGGTGCCAGTGTTCCTTAGCTAAGTGTCCCATTTATGCATCTGGGGTGGACAGTGCAGGTGAGACAATGTGACTGTGCACACTTCAATAGAGATTTCACTGAAATTTTATATGTCTAAAATGTCACTAAGAAATGAACGAAATTCTGCATCACAGCTACAAAAATATTAAAATACACCTTTTTTGTTTACTTCTAGCTACCTCAGAGAACCCGCATGAACACAGTAAGTACCAAGGAGATATAGAATATTGTTATTTTAACTTTCAGAGGGAAGGTATTTACTTATTTGTACAAAGTTTTAGCAGCTTAAGGTGGTATTCATCAGCACAAACTCACACAACATTTTGACTTATGAAACTGGTTTTCAATGACTCGCTCTGTTAATGCAGGACCAGGTGTGTTTCACAGGTTCCAGTTCGCATGGAAACCATTTTCCAATTCAGCTGAGACTCACCTATGCCTTTTGTCTCCATGGCAGCTTCGCACTGGGAAACAGTCAAAGGGCCACAGATGGGGAAGGGTCTGTGCAATTTTCTGGCCAGGCCTCTGGTCCAAGTTTTAGAGATTTATTTCTTTGTATGCTGCAATGTTCACCTGCTGCACAGCTTAGACTTCAGAGCTACAAATCAGAATTAAATATACTTTTAACACTCCTCTGAAGTATTTTCTGTCTCATAATGTTGGAATTTGGACAACACATTGTTTTTTAATAGCACAAAATTGCATACACGTTATATTATGATACAGAATAATATCCATTTTTGTTAGTGCCTCACAATATATTTATGGGATCCCCGCACTAGCTAACATGAAGAAAATTAGCTCTAGTCCAGCCAAATCCAGGACAAGGAGAAACATAGAAGGCTTTTTTTTTCTCTTCCTTTATGCAGGATACTGAACATTTATTTGTCATTCTTTATGAGAAAACCCTGCTTCTGTTGTAATAAAAACTGCCATAATTTCTGTATTAAACATCAAGGAGAAATTTTCTATACAGAAGATCAGTGATAACAATTACAATTAATACTAGAAGCAATTAATAATTTTAGAAATTTTATTATAGTTCTAAAAATCCACAGAAAATAATTAAACCACATTAAAAAGTTTAAAAAGTCTTTTCATTATTTTAATTTTAAAGGGGAAAAATAGTTAAACATTGTTTCTTGAGAAATATAGCTATCAAAAAATTCTTCTCAAGTCTAGTGGGAATATGTAATGCAAAGTCATCGTTTAAAACTATAATGAGAATCTTTTATTTTTAAAATCTTCTAAAAATTAGAAAGCCTTCTAATATAGGGGTTCTTCTTTTCAGAGCATGAACGTGTTAAACGTGAAAAAGCTGTCTCTCAGACTAAGCCAGGTAGGTTTGGTAAAGTAACCTCCACTTACACCCAGCTCCACTTAATAAGGATGTGTGTGGTCTGCAAAACTTGGAGACATCCTTGAGCTAGGCAGGGGTGTTTTGCTTTGTGCCATTAGGTTTTTTCAGTGTCTTGGAGAGGAACAAAAATGAGGGTGACATTCAACTAAAAGGATTTGGCTGTGACAGTTTTCGACTGTTCTTGTGACTTTTCTTACTGGTGTAGTAAAAAACATTAGCAAAACCCATTTCCCAGAGTGTGAGGAAGGAGTGCTTTAATGCTCTGCACTACATCAAAGAGGTGTATCAGGAATTAACTCTTCTCAACCCTTTCAGTAAATTAGTTATTTCATTAAGTGAGGGTGGTCCCCCCAAAAAGGAGAAGCTACAATCTCATTGAGTACACGCTCTTCAGTAGTCAGCCTCCAGCTCCTGAAACTCATAAATATCAGGAGCTGAACTAAGAATAGCAATACTAGTGCTGGACTGACTGTGTACTCGGGTAAACTGTAATAACTGGCTGCAGTGAGCAGGACAAAAGGCCCCCCTTTCAAACCAGGGCTCTGTTCTAATCATGTTCTTTGAGGAGGAAGGCACTCAAGGATCCACAGCTGGGTCTGGTGTGAATTAACAAGACTAGGAGGGTAATCTCACAGAAAACTCAGCTATTCATGCTCAGCTTACATCACTCCTGAGGGGTTTTCCAGCCCCACCCCAGAAGCAGTGGGGACTGGAAAGCAAGTATCCACATCTCATTACCTTTGCTGGAAGTGCTGCTGTTTGAACTTCACATTGAAATGAAGTGCTCAAGAATAAGTTATTAAATAAACCATTTAAACCTTATGTGTTCAATGATAAGCAAGTAGGCTTTATTTACATTTTTTTCATATTTTTTTAAGAAATAAATTTCTCCTATGTATTTAGTATTTTTCTCATTCATTTTTCTAATGTAAAATATTCTACTTTGTAAGTTAAGTATTTTCATAGACATTTTGAGGTTTCCTGGAAGCCTTGAGGATCTGATTCGGTGAAGATGTATTGGTTTTGAGTCAACAGGGAAAAATATTTCTCTTCTTCTTTCTAAGACACATAGGCCAAACTTTTTATTTAACTCATTGATCACTTTTCTTGCGTTAACAGCTAGCAGAATACTTCAGGCATTAGGTGAGTTCAGCCTAGGCAGGAATGTCCTAACGAGGAAGCCAAGCTTGGTGGCCACAGCGGTGGCCAGAAAGTGGGTTGCCTGGATGGATGACATGATCACTCACCTTTCCTCCTAAATGAAATCAGTCCTGCTGCACAATTAGCCCAATCTCTTCCACATAGCAGCAGGAAAATAACTTTCCTTGGTGAGGCATTCTCAAACATCAGAGCACTGTGTCACAAACCAGTATATTGTATATTGGGCCAATTAGGATTTTACTCTAGCATACTACAGTACACTCCAGACCCCAAACCCTTGGTATTTAGGTGCTTGAAGGAGAGGAAAAAAAAAAAAGAAAAGAGGAAAATGCTTGCTAAATTTCCTATAGCATAAAATCTCTATTCTCAGGTGATTAATGGTTGCTTTGGAGAACAGTGGCTGTTTTGAGTTTCACTTGACGACTGGAAGTATTAATCTGCAGGCACTGGTGGCAACAGTGCTTCTGCCTGCTGTGTGCCAAGGAGGGCTCTTGAGTTAACAGCTTGAATTATAAAAGCTTCATTCTGTACAAAACAGTGGCCTCCTTTTTCACCCTGATCCAGTGCAGCTTCAAACCATTTTTCTTATGCCTCTTGTCATCAGACTTAGAAGTATCACATGACTGAAATACTATGGAATTTCAGAAAATATATTAATCCCATAGGGAAAAGTTTAAATTAGAGTGTTTTATGTATGCCAGTGAAAGCAAGTAAAGCAAGGGGATTCATTCCTGATGTAATTTTGCTGAAACCGCCTGCGATACACAGAGAAATGTTTACAGCCTTATTTTTTCCATTTAAATTAGGAACATCAGGGAAAAAACTAATATTAATGCTTATAGTGCTGCAAAACTGGAGCCCTGCAGAGCAAATAAATTCTCTTAAATGAAAGATTTCTGAACTTTAAACTTTGGGCTTACTCAAAATCAAGATTTTTTTTAAATATTCATAACATTTATTTTTTACCCTATATAGCTTTATGAAGTCATCAAAATTGTTTAATTTTTTATTTGCAAGGCTCCTCATGATATGGTAAAAAAGAATACATGAAAAATTAGAAATATTACTTCTGTTCTTGGCAAAATAATATGTATTATCCTCATCATATATTTTTCCCTGCTTTTCTTCATACTGAATGTGGTGAACAGACTGATTTTATGAAGCTTCCTGATGTCTTGAAGTGTATTGCCTTATAGAGACTGTTCTCCTTGAGTCTGGATAGTCTACTCCTTCAGTTTCCCTTCTGGCTACAACCAGTGGCTGGAAACTCAGAGAAAAAGCCAAGCAGCCACCACCAGGCAATGCATCAGGGTGTTCTCCAGTGGAATCAGCAGACCAATATTTGTTGTGTGGCTAGGTTGCAGAATAGGTAGGTGAATTAGTACCAAGAATTACTGTGTTCATTCCCAGATGAATGCAAATCCACAGGCCTGTCCAATTTTCAAGAATAAATTCATTCTGAGAAGAAACACTGCCCCTACTTTCAAATGAATCAGTTATGGCATCCACTCACAAACTTATTTCCTTACTTATTTCCTTACAGACATTATCCCAGAGTTACAAAGCAAATATTGCTGTACATTCTCAACAGAATTAGGAAAGGAAAAATATATTTTTTAGTGTTCAAAAGTGTCAGATAATATCCAGAGAAAGAGAAGCCTTTTGAATTTTACTTGTCATTAATCCAGTGCATGTTACAGGGCCTTTGTTTAAAGGCAGCATACCAGGTTTTCTTCTGTGTTGGTACATAGAAAGTTTAATGTCCCAATCTGAATTAGTGAAATGTACTGTTATATGTTAAAGCTCCTCTAACCACAGAAAAAAAAGACACTTTCTCTCAATAAGTTGCATCTTCAAGCTGCTGCCTGTGCTATAAAGCATTTCTAGCTTCACAGACATTCACAACATGGAGATGAGATTTTTAATTCACTGCTTTCATAAGAAACTGACAGTAACAATAGCTGGGTAAGGGGGATAAAGGTGCCCTAAACTTAGTAAAATTTAAGAGAAAATAAATTTTCACATACCAGAAAACAAATGAAAAGCGTAGTAATGCAGAGCTATATTAATTTCCAAAAGTAATAATTAATTTCCAAATAATAGAAAATATTAGTAACCGGAGAGTTTTATCCCTCCCATCAGTACTGATTTTCTTTCGGAAACAGACCAAACAAGCAAAAAAGGGAGACCAAGAGATATCTGCCCAACCTGATCTCCACACAGTCATTATCATCTTCGACCTGATGCTTTCCAGAGATCTTAGTGGAGAGGAAGGGGCCAGAGGCAGGTGGCTGCAAACTGCTACCAGCAAGAGGAATGGCAAATACAGTCTGAATGTGTCTTAAGCATATTTAAGAAGAATTTAGTAATGTATGTGGTTGTTGAAAGGTAGAGGTTAGGAGAGGGGTTTGAATTCAATTATGGAAAAAGACATAAAATGGAGTAGAGCTAAAAAGGATGAGGTAGGGTGAATTTAAAATCAACCAAACTGGGCAGAGTAGAAATCTGAACACAAACATCCCAGTTTCCACTTGACTGGGACATTGGGAAGGTAAAACAAAGAAAGTGCAGTCCCTGGAGAAGAGGAAGTTCAGGTCTGGTGGCCAATGTCAACATGGGTCCACATCATCTGAGAACTGTGCTGAGCAAATCCACAGCCAGCTCAAGAGCATGTGGGCTTGGGCAGCTTTTCCCATAAGATTAGCAGAAGTTCAAGGCTGCTCCAAGGTCTTGTGACAGATGTCCAGCTAGGTCTAGGTAGGCTTGTCCAGTATCAGCATCAGGTGGTATGGACTGTCATTCAGACTGTCCCCTGAGTCCCTCTGTGAGCTGTTGTGTGCTTGGGTGTCTCCACATCTTTTTCATCTTCAGAGTGTAGACACATACGGATACCTCCACCCAAGTTTGTGGTTAGGCAGAATCTAAACAGAAGTTCTTAGTGTTGTTTAATACCAAACTCATGGACTTAGACACTCAGGAAGGTGCTGTTGGCAAAGGTGTAATGGATGCAGGAATAGGATGGTTTCCACCTGAGTGCCTGCCTGGAAGACGCTGAAGGGTATGAGGCTGTTTTCTGGCAGCTGAGACATTAGGCCCAATAATTTGCTTTTTCCATGGGTATGATCTCACCATGCAGTCAGAACTCATAACGCCTGCATGCTGTTTTACAGTGCTATAACGGGATAGTGATGCTGAAGACATGCATTTATTTTGCATAATGCATAATATCACCTATAGAAATATTTTTCCAATTATATGAACCTATGCTAACACATTATGATTTTAATTCTGCTTTCACAATACAGAGGAGAAAATGAAACAACAAAAGACAACTCCCACTGAGAAGTCAGGTAAGAATAAGTGATTCTCTCCTGATTTATGGAGTGAGAGGGTGGGGGGTATTAAACAGAATTCAGCACTCATCTAGTGTAGTATATTTGCATTGCAATATTTTTTTCACAGTATTTTGAAATATGTAACTGATAACAAAGCAAAACCAGCAGAGTGGCAATTACAGCTTTGGTTCTAGTAAGAATTTTCTTTCCAATAATGAAGACAGGTCAAGGCCTTTCAGCTCCTTAGCTGCTTGTTCCAGCCTCTCATTAGCCAGAGCTGGGCTGATGAAATGAGGTGTAGCTGTAAATCAGACCTCTGAAAGGATCCCAAATACGAGGATAAATTACCAGATGGATTAGGACTTCAGATGAGTCCTATGGAAAACGTTTTTGTGACCAAACTCTAAAATCTTTGGGTCTTATCTGTGATTAAGACCTTATAGTTTTTTTAATGTAATGACAGGAAAAAAAATCAGAAGTTCTAGAAGCTGTGAAGAGTCAGCCAAGGAATTAGAACATTCTCATCATCACTGGCAGTCAACACAAAGCTGTCTAAACTTTAGGGGTTCGAATGCTGTGCATCCTTGCACAAGTAAGGGTAGCTAAAAACAAGTGAAAACTGACTCTGATAAAATGCTTGAATTTTAAAAATAAGGGGTGGAAAAAAGAGTACATTTTTTCTTATTTCTGTATCTAAGTATTACAATTTAACCTCTTTTGTCTTCTGTAGCCCAGGCAAAGCCATCAAGTATGTGATTCTTACCTTAATCAGGAAAATTCCTGTAAAATTGTTGGATATGTGTGTCTTTTTTTTATTGTTACATAAGGAAACATGCCCTTGGCAATTTCTAGTTTTGTTTAAAATTATAGCGTCTTTATCACCATGTCTTCCATTCCTTTCATTTAACATACTGTTTTGTCATTGCTATTTAAAAGTCCACTTGGCACAGCCAATTACTTCAGTGCATGAGTAAATTTATTATATACTTCCCATATCAAAAGTCCCGACAACAAAAATTCATATAGAAGTTACAAGACTTTTAAAAATCACTATTAAAAATTACCTGGGTTGAATAAATCCTTCTGCTAAGTTAAAAAAAGAAAAATATAAATTAATTTAATATAACTGCATTCTGAATTCTTCTCAGTCAAAAAGAACTCAAGAGAGTCAATACCTTAACTTACCACACAGCCTGCTTGTTGATTTTCTATACCTTTCACACCTTCAGAATGCAGATTAAACTACAATAATAATAATTAAAACTGTCAATTAATTGCCCAAATAATTTAATGATAAAAAAGTCCAGATATGGGAAATGAATCACTCTTCACTGAATCAATTTTTTATTCATGCTTCATAAAAGCATTTCCTATTTGAAATTCTGTATGATGTCTTCATCTCAGCATTTCTCAGCTTGTCTCCCCACCTGAAATCACAGTTACTAGGGGTTCAATTATTCATCTGAGTAGCAGAAAGGCTGAGGCATATTGCCCTTTTTTCAGAGGCAATTCACATTTTCAGCACTTTCCACTTTACAGCATGCTTTTGAGTCCTCATTTCCCAAAAGGAAAGTGATACACAGCTCTTGAGCTGTGGGAACATCACCTGGAAACAAGGCCAGCAGAGCTGTCCGTTGATTCCACAGCCATAAAATGTATTTTGGCCCCATTTTCCATTGCATACCTGCTACTGTGCTATGAGATCTGTGGAGTGGGGTTTTTTCTGTCTGACTTTTGTTTGCTAGACTTGTTTGGAAAAAAAAAAAGTTTCTTCAACTTTTCTATTTCCAGCAACATAACGTAAATTATAATTTTTTCAGTAATAATTAGGAAGTAGAAGGATGGGAGGAGGGGTAGGGAAGCAGGCATGTGGAGATGAGATGCATTTTCCACACCTAAATATAATTTATTCATAAGTAATAGTATGTGTCCAAGACTTTGGGAATTCCATTCAAGTATATCTGAATCAATAACAAAGGATGAGTGAATGGTTGCTGAGTTTACTCTGCACTCTCCTTTCCAATAATAAAAATTGAAAATAGATAAAAATTCCATTTAAGAAATTACAGAAGACCCTACTAACTTCCTTCTTCCTTAAGAGACATGCATGACTCTTAGTAGCATTAATAGTAGCTGTATTTGTGAAGATATGTGCAGTCCTAATGAGCTTTGCTATTTGTGGCACATCCCTTAGTAGATAATCTTTTAATAATAATTCATTTGTGGGTTTCTTTTTCAAAATAACAGCATGAAACAAAAGAAGGGTATTGTTTAGTCCTGAAAAACATACTTGCAATCCTTCTTACTAAAAAAAAAACCAAAAAGTGCAAAATTTAACTTAGAAACATTACGGCAATTTTGTTACATTGTTGTTCTTTGTCTAGAGCACGAAGCAGTCAGACATGAAAAGAATGTTCCCCTTACAAAACCAGGTAAGCACTCCTGCATTTTATTTTGCATATTTATTTTGAAAATGTTATTTAAAGAAATAGTGAAATACAATTGCATATGACAAATGTCCAAACCATTGTCCAGTGATCTATTTTGATGTATAGAATGTCCCTGACATGCCGTACCACAAACTAAATAGCAAGGTACATACTTGTAATGTGGTTGTCATTTTAAGATATAGATATACGTATATATCAAAGGCCAAATTTCTGCTTCTGTAATTCCATTGATGTCAAAGGCATATGTCAGCAAAGAATTTGAACTGCTTTCTGAAACTGCTTACTTTAAATGGCTCCATTTTGCTACTTATTTGTGGGGATCTGCCTTTTATTTGGACTTCACGAAAGAGTTAACCTCCCAGGATGAGCAATACTTTAATTTTCATCCATTGCAGGTATCATATGATATAGTTTTTAGATCTTGATCTGGCACTATCAATCATCTGTGGTAAATGCCTCTGATATCACAGCTCATGCACAGTGGCACTTGCACAAGATAGAGCAAAATTGATGCTGGTATAGGAAGGAGCATTGTTCAGTTTCACTGTGGGTATCATCATGGGTTTACAGTAATGTCTGCTCCATGCTTCTTCATGAAAGGAAATAAGTGAAGAATTAAATTTTTTATTGTTAATATTAGTCATCCTTAACTCTAGCAAAACAATTACAGTCTGTAAATAAGAACACCCCTACTAATGTCATTAATTATTAAATTGTTATCAATTACTGTGAGATTAGTAAAAATATGTTTTGATACATGGAAACATATAGAACAAATAAAGCTGTTCTCTGCCATAACAATATTATGCCAAAACTGACTGTTTTGACCATTTTTCTTTCCTCTTCTTACTTCCCAGTCAAACCGAAAAACACTGCAAGTACGTGTAATGACTTATTTCTTATGCAATATAAACCTTCGCTTCAGATGCATGTTCTCTAAAATTTGCATTTTTGCAATTTTGTCATGTTAGATAATGCTATTTTCTTGCTTATGCTACAGATACTCTTGTATTCTATCTGCTTGCTAACAGCCAAACACAACAAAATCAAGCACATTTATAATGCAATATTGTGAAGACGGCAAGATTTAAACTCTGCAATTTTTACTCCCTAGAAAATAACATAAATTACACTGGTAGCAAAACTGATATTCTGGTGGGTTTAGATTAATGTAGATGTATAACTGATATTTATGCAAATATATCGTTTATTACAAATAAGAAAATAGCATGTAGTATAATTGAATTAGACAACCTTTTCCTTACTTCTTTTACCATTTGGAAATTACTTACATCATTAATTCACTAAGCACGTCGTTGGTCTTGCTCCAATAGAAGCTTTTTAAAATAAAAAACCTAAATTAAATTAAAGAAGAGAAAGAAATATTTCCAATTTAGATTAGTTTTAAGGAGAATTCAAGGGGAACTTGTCACATTGCAAAAACTTCCACTCAAGTCATGGGATAATGTCCTTTTTAAGGTCATTTTTAAGGAAGGCTTCTGAATAGATGAAGACTGGGATCTATGCTTATTGTGGCAAGTCATTACACATTACATACTGCAAAGCATGGTCAGAGAAGAATCAGAAGGATTTCAGAAGTCGGAAGGACATCAGAAGTGTTTGTACTACATGCTCTGAATTGTGAAAATGCTGAAGTATGGACCTTCACAGATGGATTAGTTGCTGCCTCTTTAGCACAGGATCTGTGGGGGTTTTTTGGTGCTGTGCCTGGCACATCAAGACCAAACCATGTGTTATTCTGGTGGAGAGTAAGCAGACAAAGCAAAATAATTCTCTTAAACTTCTCAGACCCGTCACCTGTGCAAGGTGCTTAAAGTTAGAGAGGACGAATACCTGCTCTTAAACACCTGTAGGAAAACAGTGTTACTCTGAACCCCAGAGAAAGTGTGAGCACAAGGCATCTGAAACGCGCCTACACTGAAGGATCTCCTTCAGCCCTGAACTGCAATGTTCCATTTTCCATTTTCTGTGAAGCTATCCATGGGCTTATTTCCATTTTTGCCAGTATTTGAAGAAAATTTTGCTCTATTTGATTCTATTATTCACTTTTGTTCAGTCTTGTTTTCACTGGATTTGTTCACTGATATGTAATGTCTTCTTCAGTGATTTATCTGAGAGACCCAGTGATGGCACTCACTACTGTTATAGGCTCACCACAGATTTAAGTGACTAATTCCTTATGCTTTCATCACAAAAATCACTGTCTACAATGCTTTTTTCTCAAGAGCTATATTACCCTGGTATATTGTGAATATAAGGAATACCCAGGAAGGAATATTTCCCTTGACCTTTGCAGAGGGATGTTTGTACCACATTCTTCAGCTTGCATTCTGCTGCTTGAAAAAATATTATAAAGGCTAACAGCGCTTTTAGAAAAATTGAAAAAAAAAAAGGAAAAACAGTAACAAGCAGACCTATAGTAATTTACAAAAGTAATTCTCTAGACACTGCCTCTTTTTGAGCAAATCATCCTTGAATAGATCTAGCTTAAGAATTTAAACACCAGAGCTATTTATTTTAAATTGATTTTCTCCACTTAAAGGAGAACACTTAATTAGATCACTACCTTCTTTATTTATAGAGGTCTATATAGCTTTGCTTCATGTATTTCTTGGCCAGGTGTACAGTGTACTTACCACAATATGAACCTAGCTATCTTGTAATTCAGTATGAGATGTAGTAATGGGCACAAAATACCCACTGATTTTGGAGTTCAGATCCAGTGGGAATGTAAAATAAATTAATATATTTATCCTATTTATTTATTTATAATTCATTTACACATTGTATCTTGTTCCGTCTTACTGTAAAAGCAAATGCAAAAAAAAAATTGGATCCTTAGGGAATGCAGGTATAAACAGAAAGATAAGGCTGAGTTTGAAAACTACCCAAATTAATGACACATACAATTTCATAGTAGTAACTTCCTGCCATGATCTAGCCTGGCAGGCAGGTATACACCACACAGCCACTCACTCAATTTTAAAGGCAGTTAGGAAATAATTTATTTTTCACTATTTCTGTTTTAGTGTACAGAAGGGTCTTTGACAGCCATTGATCGTACATCAAACTTGAATGTGTAATGAAACAGAATTAACTCCCTGCATACTGACTAAAGACTTACAAGTTGAGAGACATTACCTTGAACACAAAACAAAGCTGGTGGCAGATCTTACATATGCAGGAATACCAAACTGTAGTTTGCAGTCAAGAGGAAGAACATGTAGGCTGATGTTTGAAAAAAGACCCCAAGAATTGGCAAACTATATTCCCACTTAGGTTTATAATGAAAGCCCGATAATAGGGGTAATATGTATCCCAATGTTGTCAGAGTAAGTGGAAATTTTTTGATGCATTGAGAAGAGGAAATGGCCTTACATTTCATACAACAGAGAGTCAAACCTACTGCCCTTCAGGTCAACAGTCTTCCCATACCTGACTGTCCAAGGAAATCAAGTAATCCTAAATAAGGGTACATGCACATAACTGGGCCCATCCAGATCCCTCAAAGAGACACTCTCTCAATTAAGAAGTGAGAACATGAAATCCTTTGCTAGATTTAGTACCTCAGAAAAAATCTTAGTTTTTTTCTTCTGAAAATGAAAAAATATTTTAATTATTCCATGGGTCACAATGCAGTAATATGTTATCTTTAAAAAGCTATGAGCAAGATCATAAGCAGAAAGGTAAATATTAAAGGACTCTAGCAATTTAGCATTTAATAGCAGCAAAACTGGCCTTTGTTGAATGCCCATGGTGCCTAAGCATTGAGCACTGACATTTACAGGTCTCCTTATGGGCCAAGATTTGAGCGAAAGTTTCCTAGGAATGCATTGGGGAAAATGATGCTTAATTGCTCTGTCTTCCTGTGGAAAAAGCATTGACTGAAACATTTTCACCTTGGTGTAAGCTCATGTTCATCTGAAGCCAAAACTCAGCAGGAAGAAGGTACAGAGATAGCTCAGACAAAGGAATACCCTTAAATGCTTTGTGGTCTTATTCTTTTTTTGTTTTGCTCTAAGTTCTAGGAAAAGAGACTTTGCTTTTTCTTTCAAATTGTATTCTTACATAAAACTGGGACTAATGAAGCAGAGATGGGTAAAAAATTCTTGGATTCAAAATGACAATGTAATTAATTTCTTTGATTTAGAATGAGTGATGATGATTTACACCTGAGAATTTCTATCCATTGGATTGAACAATTTTCATCAATTATTTTGGGTATTATAATAGCACAGGAATATATGCTTCTCTTGTGCTAGGTGGTGTGGAAAGATGTCATCAAAATCTCCCAAGAGATTTTATTTTTAAAAGGAAAGTCAAACTGCTAGTGTGGGAGAAACACTTAGGGGTCAATGCCAGCTATTCAAGGTCAGTGTCAGTCTTTGGTTGGGAAGTGCAGATGATAAGAAAAGAGAGGTAACAATTAAACCAAATACATTTTTTGGGAAATAGCATAGTCAGCTATAACCTTAAAGGCACACTGAAAAATGAGTCTGTTTAAATATTTGCTTGCTGGAAAGCTTTGATTGGCACAGTGTTTTCATTTGCAGGAATCATTGTATGCTGGATTATAGTACTTCAAAGAGTGAGACTCGTAGCTTTCAGTGTGAAATTCTACATACACGCCCATTGTTAAGGCACATTTGTTTGAAAATTAATACCCTGCAGAAAAGTTGCAGATGAAAGAGAAAATGTATTTTAATGTTTGCTTGCCCTGAAAAAACATGGTACTGAAATTCTTGTTCTTTTCCTTCCCTTCCCCGCCCCCTTTCTCTTCATTACTGGTTATTTTTCTGGAGAGCCAACAGCTGAAATTGCAACATCAGGTAAATATTGCATTTTTCTAGTATGCCTCATGGAAAGAATTTATGAACATACTAGTATTGATTAATGCATCTTGCTTGTCAGCAAGGAACAGTGATAATGTAAAGCAGTATGGGTGAAGTGACAGCATTGCAGCTACAGAGCTCTCTGCCATAGGCTCTTTTCATCTGATGATGCGATTTTCACCATTCACCTTCTGCAGCATGTTTTGGTGAGCTAGACACAGGTGATCCTCACTGAAAGAGCTGGTGTGAATCAAGTGACACACGTGCCAGAGGACACTGAAGAAAGCTGTTACAACTGTTTGGATGATGCAAAATGCAAATGAACCATTTGAAGGCAGCCAGCTATTTTTCTGCTGTAGTCAACAGGGAATACTGAAATGGGCTCAGGTGCCTGACGTGGTATACTTTGCTTAATTTCAATCTGCTTTGTTGAATGGAGTCACAGGCCAAATGCATTTGCAGCTGGGGAAAATGGATGAGGAAAATAAAACAGCACATGCTTTAAGTGGATGTGGGCTAGGAAAAACACCCCTCAATAAAATAAATCACAATCTATTGCTGCAGGACTTCTGGATGATCACATATGACATTTCTGAAGGTCCATCTAGCTCCATACCCTGAGAATTTTTGTTTGTTTATTTCTTTCAGATGCTTGAGGTCACTCTGGGAAAGAGAGTTAGAAGAAAGCAATAGGCAAAGGCTTTCCCTAGTGTACTTTGGCCACAGACAAATAGGTAAATCTGGCAGTAGTTAGGGAATTACAGAATTCAAATGCTAGAGTCTTTATCAGGATTTTCTAAACTACTCTGCAACCAGCAATATTCAAACAATTTCTAACCACTCTACACAAAGCCCAGAACTGCTACTGCTACTAAGTGTAGCAGGCACTGTTGCAATATTACAGACATTGTAAACATGCCATGAGACACATTTACCACAGTAATTCTTCCAGGGAAATTACCAGTGAGACAATATTTGCACAATGTACTGATTGTAAAGGCCCTGTATTTCTGATGCCTGTCACTTAATGTTATTTCTTTGCAAATCTTTCTAGCCACAAAAAAACCAAAGACAACTAAGGAAAAAGAAGGTAGGAATTTATTGCATGTGTTCATATATATGTAGAAGATCACAATAAAAATAGTATGAGATTGCAAATTTGCATGTATTGTTGTTTGAGGCAACCCCTAAAATATCTGTATTAATTATCAAAGAATTTTATTTGAAAACTCTAGGTAAAATATATTCAACAGTCAGTTTACCAAACTTTAACTGTGCTACCTTTTCTTTGTAGAAAAAACAACTGAGAAGAAACAGCTGAAAGATGAAAAAACAAAAGGTAACAAAGGGATGAAAATCTCTGCAAACAGCAATAAAAATGCAGACATTCAGATTTGGGGGTTTTTATGGGATTAGAAAGAGAAGCTTTTTTAGTCTTTCTACATACAAGCAAGCAAGCCAAAATGATGAAAATGTACATAAATCCCCAGTAATTGAATGTCTGGTGCCTCCTTTGCATACGAGTATCAAGGATTACATCAGCACATCCAATCTGGCTGCAGCAGTGCCCTGCCTGTGACCCTCCCTGGCTGGCACAGCAGTGACCTGTCCAGCCCCCAGCACTGGAGCCCAGGATTAGCAGTCCCCACCCAGCCTGCTCTTGTGCTCCCTAATGAGGCAGTGCAAAGTTCGTCTCCTCAGCTTGTCTGATGCCTTAGGTCACCAGATTCATTCGGTAAAATAACTACACTGATGCACAATAACTACACAAAAAGCCCTTTTTTATACTCAAGATAGACTCCATGATTACCCATATTCTAGCTAACCTCTTGGACACAGCACTGCCTTGATGGTTTCCTCACAGTAATATGCAAATAGAGAAATGCTTTCTGTTATACCTCTAAAGATAATGAATAGCAATAAATTACAGTATTTTATTAGGTGAGTGATTGAAGACATAAATATCTTCTCTGCATTGGTTAAATGCAATGACCTGCATACAAAACTTGCATATTGAAATCCCAAACCTCAAAGAATAGCAGTCGCTAGAAACTGTCTAGAAGCAGTTTGCTTATATGGTTATACTGGACAGAAAATGTATCTGTTTAAATTATTTACTAGGAGAATAAGGCTTTAAAAAATCTGGTTTATAGAAATTTCCATCTGAGAGATGATTCCAAGAAACAAACATGTTTCTTATTGAAATTTAGTTCAGTATTTTGACCTGAAACTGTAGATTAATTTATTATCTATGTTTTTTTAATGTGTCCCACCAGTAAAAGAAGATCCGCGACATCAAAACCTGACATCAGGTACCTGATTTTCCTTTATTGTAAAGGATTCAAGAAAGTTGTGGTTTGTTGTTTGGTTTTGTTTGGTTTGTTTTGGGTGGTTTTTCTATTTTTAAGGGAGATCACACAATATTTTTACATTTCTAATTCAAGTCTATGAAACAAGATGTGAGACAACCCAGGCAAATCAAATCCATAAATCTTGTTCTTGTGAAGAATGAATTGCTGAAGTCATATTGCTTTACCACCTTCCTAAATTTTTAAACATATAGTCATCTGATTACCTTATAAAAAAAGAGGTCTGTAATTAATTTGGCAGTGCAGTATTTAAAACTAATATTTTCTC
The DNA here is from genome assembly GCA_013399835.1 of Leptocoma aspasia. Lineage (NCBI taxonomy): Eukaryota > Metazoa > Chordata > Aves > Passeriformes > Nectariniidae > Leptocoma > Leptocoma aspasia. The sequence continues at coordinate 327,485 of VXAX01001323.1, read as the reverse complement.
CTCATAGAAAATCTTTTCTGTAACAAAGTCACATAGGGAGAAACATGTTCAATTTGTTTTCTCTCACATTAATAAATATTGTCTCCCATCACAGTCTGCCCCAACTCCACCCCAGCAAAAATGGTGAATAAAGATGGGCATCTCAGGAAAAAATCTCCCTCCATAGTGTAATCATGTTTTTACTAGTTTGCAGCAAAAGGAAATATATGTTCCAGGTTCTTGCCTAGTATAAATTAATAGCTATGACTTCAGTGGCAAGCTATGACTTCAGTGGAACTGCATTATTTCATGACAGACAAGGATCAAAGTCTTTAATCTCACCTGAGGTCTAACTGGTTTACACAGAAAATATGAGCTACATGTGAATATCGTTTCTCCTAATGCAACTTTGTAGTCTTAACCTACTGAGGAAAGTATTTCACTTCTAATTATGCAGACTATTTTGTTGCATATGCTTTTTTGACCTCTCTACTGTAAGTAGAATGATTTAGAGTTCTACAACCATGACTTAAAATATGTAATAGATGTGTAATTATATGTATCTATTTATTTAGAAATATCTATTTATCCATATGTAGAAACTTTAAATTATAGAATAATTAAAAAGATGCTTGAGTATAAAACAAGTGCAGAAAAATCTGTTTTCATGGAAGAGAGTGTACAAATTAAGCGCTAAGACAAAACTTGTATTTGTTACCCTGTGTATTATACGAAAGTATTTACACACATGGCTCACTTTGTTTTATAAGGGCAACTACATTTACATAAAAGAAAAGGGCAACTACATTTACATAAAAGAAAAGCTTTACTTTTTTTCATCTTATTTTCTTTAACCAGGAACACAGAGATATGGAGTCAGATATAGACTTTAATTCCTCTTGATTATTATGTTATCAACTGACAGATTCAGAAGGTAGAATCCATGCTGTCAAAAATTTATTGCTATTTAATTAACACAGAATTTTTTATAGATAAGGAAGTGCTAATCATAATATATAACCAGTACATTAAACCAAATATTTTGCCATGAGAGAAAAGAATTCTTTTATGCATCAAAATCTCCAATTTAGTGTAAAACAAAAATGTACTAAAAATCTTCTCTCACTGGACTTTCTCTTGCCCACCACCCTCCTACAAAGTTTACATCACTCAAAAATTGTGTTTCTGTGACTTTAATTTTCATTAATTATTGTGATTGTTTAATTTAGTTGTACGGTATCACTGGGCAATTATTCTCAACTGGATGTGTCTCAGGTCATAAGCAGCTCTGTGCAAAATCAGTTCTTCATAATGGCTTTGCAAACAGAATTTACTGTGATAGTGCTTTCAAAATATTCATCGTCCACCAAAAAGAATACTTAGTTTTCAGACAATGGATGAAAGGTTTCCAGAAGAACATCAAAGTAACTCTTTTGGATGTTGTTTTTAGGCATTTGCTCAAATTGGGAATTTAAAAGTTTAGATCAAGTCCTAGGTCATGTATACTTGAATTGGAACTTGATAACTTTCACCTGTTCTGTTTGCAGATTAAGCCAGAGCTTTATCCTCAGTTCACAGAATACTAATTTTATTTTTCTCATAAATTAAAGTAGAAAAGGATTTACATATTCTGAGCTAATCTAAAACTTTAAATAGTAAATCTTCATTCAGCCTTTAAAAGCTGAATAGAGTAGATTCTCATGTTCTTAGATTTTGCTCAGAACTTTTCAACATCTCACTGATATTAAAAAGCAATCAGATTAAGGAGATTAAGCAATTTTAAAAGGTGTATATAGCTGCAATTTTCGAATGCACCACATTTGAACAGAATTTTAAGCGCTACTGTACCTTTCATAAATAATGCTGCAATGTACAGTAGACACTAAGTTTCACTCTCTTGTAGATCTGCAAGCAATTAATTAAAATGCTTTCCTCTTCTTTTTCCTCTCCTAAATGTCATAGTTGACACCTGTACTGAGACTGAAATTTACCAACAGTAAAAAAAAAAAGAAAAGGGAATTCTTGGAACTCCATTGTTATTTCTTTTCCATTTCTATTTCTATCCTTTAATAAATGTGTTTGGAAGCACACAGAAGCAGTTTTTTTGACTCTTGGAATGAAATTTTAGGACCATAAAAATTCACCTCTCTAGTGAGGATTAGCTACCATAATCTTTATATGAACAGCTGTACACTTATACATGTTCTAATTTTTTTCAAGGCTAACATCAGAGAAAGAAAATCTAAATGGATCAAAAGTTCATTATATTTATTCTAATTTCCTTCCAACTGCCCTCTTGAATGAAAACTCTGGAACTAATGTGTATTGCATTTATAAAACAGTTAGTTGAACGGGTTGATGTTTTTACTGCCCACAGATGTGCAAATGTGGCAGAAATAAAGAGAGGCTGTGTTGCAAGAGCACGAAAAGTGAGAGTTAATGAAACTGATACTATTCCCACATATTTGGTTTGTTTGGTTTTTTTTTTTAACTGGGAAAAAGTGTGGATTACTCTCAAGGTCAAGTGAAACCAAACCAGTCATGATAATTTCCTTGTAGATGTGTCATAAATAGGCTTACATAATTTGTGCATCTACCCTCATACATTATTAGAGGTTTGAAACTTTCTTTGATGTGGGAACTATTATACTTACTGTTTAGTTAAAGAACTTGTACTTCTGTGAAAACTGAAATTAACATTAAGCAGAGTTGGAACACTGCTTATATGAACATACTATGCAAGAACTTGTATGGAAGGAAAAGCACCTCAGCTCGATTTTTCATCTACTTCTGCAATGGTAGAGATTCTCAAATACAATACCAATTCTCCAACATCTTCTAGCATAAAGAGCAACCATTTCATATTACTATCAATATATATTCAATGCCACATATTAATCACTACATGAAAACCTCAACAACTACAGGGAGTGAATTCATTATATGTCTTATAAGCATGTGGGAATTGGTTTATTACTGAGGTTGTTTCAGTGCTTTGCACTTTCTGTCTAGTAATATATTTTCCAAAGCAAAGATGATTTCCAAATCTTCAAAAGCAGAAAGTTTTATTCCATGTGAGGTTTGATATGACAGCCATTTGGGAGACTATGAAGGAGGTTTCATCAGGGCTAAGGGAAGGTAAACTTGTCAGCAGTGCGATGTGTGAGATTTTTCCCATATATAATTATTTTGAAAGAGAGTAAGATTACTTCATTTTTTTTTCCTTGGTTCTGGAGCATTTGAAGACTTTGGAGTAAAACATTATCTTTTTCGTCATTCTGAAGTAGCAAGTTTTGTCAAATTCATTAAGCACAAACATTGGTAATATTCTATAATATAGAAACATTAAATTACTTTAAAAATATCGTGCAATAGTCAAAAGAGAAGGCAAGAACTTTGACTCTGCAGTGCAGGTAACTCTCACCTATAGACAGGTGATGAACTGCAGATGCTATATTCTCTACTTTCCTTGCCACCCAATCTCTGTGTCTCAGATGTATGATGGTTCTGATATACTCTCAGCAGTTTCTTCCAGAAATTCAGCTGCATGAACTTGTACTGATTAGAATTTTCTCACCATAATTCAGCAATAAATCACTAATATTTGTGGTGGTGTTTTCTGGACATAAGAAAGTCTGCTGTTTGCTAGGATATCATTAGACGGAGCTGACACTCTGAGAAGTTTCAGAATTTCTTGTAAAAGATCTGTTCTCATTTATTTACAAGACCTGTGTCTCTGTAGGTTATTCTCATTAAGGTTTTCTGGGTCGTTCATCACAGTCCAGTACAAGAATTTAGCATTAGAGCAGGATGAACTGTGCACTAAGGCTGCTTGCAGGAGAGTCCATGTAGAACATCTTCAATTCTGTGGATATACAGGAATGTCTCAACATTTCACGTTGGTCAGAATTGTGAGGACCAAGCCTGTATATGTAGGCCTTCCAGCAACTTATTATTAGTCATTCCATTATCCTGAAGTTGGGTCCTAAACAAATATTTGGAGACTAAATCTCATCAGGCTTGTCTAAATGAAGACATGGAGGAATACTGCCCATTTAGAAGATGCATATGTTTAAAGAGCATAGTTAAACCACGCTAAATGCTGGAGTGGTCATTTATTAAGAACTTAGTTGACCTTGATTTAATTTAGTTTAACCTACTGTGAAATTTTCACTGAGGCTGCTTTAATTCTGAATGAGCATCTACACAACATTTTATATGGACTAATTAATCTCTTTTTAATTTACCTTGAATTAATCTTGTTGATTTTTTCTATGTCGAAAAGATATCCAAGGGGGAAATTTCAGCCATAATTTGGTAGCTAGGTAAAATGAAAACTTTAGGATCTGTCCTGAAACTGATTAAATGTCACTGTGTTGTAATTGTAAGACTGTACTAAGTTTTGAAACTCAAGATCTGTAAAGACACACCAAAAGGAGAACAAAATATCCGGTTTTATGTTAATAATGAGTTTATAAATAGCCTCTCAGCATAATCAGATTATAATTTAAATTATGAATTCCAGAGATTCTACTTAAATGCCCAAAGTTTTAAATTTTATCTTTCAAAACAAAAAAAAACTTTACAGTGAGAATCTATATGCACTTTGAGTTCATGTTCTTTCTTCCACAGGAGATTATTCAGCATCTATCCATTGCTCTAAATTAATCTTTTTTACTTTTGGCTATATTTGGTAATTTAATTACTTTATCTTGAGTTTATTTATTGTCTAGGTTTGTTTACAATTGGGAATTAGTGAGACTGAATCTCAATCATCTTTGCCTTACGACAAGAGTTATTTGAAATCAGTTTAAAGGCCACCTTCCCAGAAAGCAATCATAAGTTTTCACAGCTATCAGCACGGTGAAAAAAGAAGGGATGATTCAGTTTAGTTTAACAACTAAATTCAGTTTACTGTAACTACTAAATATTAACTATATGTTAATAACACTTGAACATTATTAGTTATTGAGAACCTTTGATTATTATGAAAATCTGAACTGTGCCACAACCATGAATATGCTTTACAGATCCCATAGATAGACTTATTTAAAATCTGTAAGGGATAAATCCTGAAGATCAATAAGCAGAATGAGTCCTTGCCAATCAAATCCCTGTTTAAAATACAACGTCAGAGCCAAAACATTTTTTTAGAAGATTCTGATGTCCAAAACAGTCTGTCAAAGAGGTTCCGTGAAAGCTTAAGGTTTATGCATATATAAGGCACATTACTGTTCAGGCACAGAATTTTTTGTATCCTACATCCTTGGTTTTGAAACAGGGCAAACTGTTGGAGTAGTGCTCTGTTCCTACAAAAACTTCCTTAGGATCCAGAAACATGATTAACAATTCCTGACTGCCAGACGTGTTTTGAGTACAACCAAACCACCTTCGTCAGGCCCTTGACAAAATGCAGCTGTAGGTATTTTGCTTTTTAAATTATAGAGACAATGATAGTTCCTTTATACCTTTGTAGTCATTGTGCAGTCTCTAAGGGGTTAAGATGATACTCTTTCAAAGCCCTCTTCAACTGGAAAGTCTCAGCTTCACAGCTTCTATTTTCCAGGAGGGCACTAGGGCTTCTAAGTTACAAAAGGCGGAGTGCAAGCTGCTTGCTCCTCTCAATTTTGCACAATTCCAGATCCATCAATACAAGAGTCATTGGTACCAGAGGTTAATGGACAAGACATCTATTTGATAGATCTGTTTCTGTTTCAGAAACCTCTTTATGTAAAATACTTCAAAATGGTCACTGGGTAAAATAATTGCAGACTAATTTTTATGCCCCCAGGCACACCTAGTAATCTATGGAGGTGGCTCATGTGGCTCGTGCATATGCACAGCACTAAGTTTAATATTTGGGGAGCTCTGCAGTTTACAGCGGAGAGATATTTCCTGTTGTCATTGAAGATCTGCTTGGTGAACATGACTTCAAATGTGGGTGCTGGTACTCAACCTAAATCTTGCTCAAAGTGTGTGAAGTCCACCCTAAGTCTTGGTCCACAAACATTATTAGACCTCTCCCATTACATTTGATAATGTGCCCCATGAGCTTGGAGTGATTTTATAAATCAAAAGAGGATGAAAAATGTTCTACCAGAGTATACACTAAGGGAAAACTCACAAACAGCGATCCCAGAAATAAAGGACATTTGGAAAAAAAAATTGGAGAATAAGCAAAAGTTAAAAATGCAAAAGGTAATCAAAAGCTGGGTTTTTTTACAATTAACTCCTTAATTGATTCCTTCTTATGTTAATTCCAAAATGTATTTGTCTAGCAAATTATTAAAGAAACACCTATGTTAAAGAAACATCTATATTAAAGAAACACGTGTGTTATAAACGCAGGACAGATTGGTGTAACTAAATATACAATGGTCACAGCCTATGGGAAAAGAAAAAAGACTATGAAAAAAAGTATTATTTAGCACACTGGTTTAGGTCCAGTAGAGAGAAGATGTTTTGCTTAAATTTGAAAAATGAATCCAATTAGTAATGTTATTTATGCCTGTTGAACAACGAGTTTGTTCTTTTCCCCTTAACTGGGTCAAAACATTTTTCTAAAACTAAACTAAATGGCTCCAAACACTTGTAAATATATAAGAAATTTATTTCAAGACAAATGAAGCAAAAATATATCTGTATAAGTCTCTGAATGATTTTGCACAAACAAAATATAAATGTCTAGTATCTTAATGAATATTGTTATGTCCTTTTTGCCCTTTAGTTTGACTGGCATATCTTCTTAAATCACATTGCAAGAGAAGAGAAAAGTACATAGTATGTATTCCCATGACATACTGTGTCATATGTGAAGTTATATACAAAATGTAGCTCTTCAGCAGTTTTCTGAGTCAGAGATTATTTTTCTTTGTTTCAGATAAATGGCCATTTTTTCAAATCTGTTTTCAGCTTTAGGAAAGTAATTGCTGTCATATTTTTTCATCAGCATGGGTTTTGTTTTTAAAAAATTATCAGCTGAAAACAGGCATCCTGATATTGGAGTGAGTTCATGTCTCCAGACTATCATCAGTATAGTGAAATCTAGTGGAAAAATCCTAATTATGTGATACAATTTTTTAATCAGTGGCAGCAGATGTTGTGAAATATTTTAAGAAGACAGCCTATTGTGTTCCTACAGTTTCTTCCTGTCTTTCCTTATTCTTTATTCAGAACTGTGCAAATTCAGGGTGAAGAAGACATTCTTTTTTAGCTCCATTTTTCATTGTAAGTAGCACACAGGCACAGATTTGATCTTTTCTAATCTTAAGCACTTAGAAAGAGCATATTTGCTCGATGGTAAATCAGAGAGGAACTTTTCCAATGGGTTGTTCATCCCTTCAGAATCTGAATTGCCTCTGAGCTTTATGCCACATGGCTAGAGCTAAATCCAGAAGGTAGTGCCTCCAGTGCTTGTTAAGCAGGGTCAATTTGGTTCCACCAGGGTTTGCCAGCAGTTCAAGTTTATCAGACAGTTCAACACTGTCTCTTTACTGAGTTTTTATTGTCTTGAAATAAGTCTTGCTGTTCCCAGCAGAGGAGTTCTCATTGAGGAAGACAAGTGTGTGAACATAACTCTACACAAAATCCAAAATCCCCCAAAACTTTATTTAATAAGGACTTCAGTTAGAATGATAACTGAAATGAAGAAATCACTTGCATCATTCAAACACCAGCTTCCCTTTCATTAGCTTCTTAACTGCCTTATCATGCACTGTTTCCCTCCTCTCCCTTCTCTTCTCCTCCCCTCCTTTCTCTCTCCTGTGCCTTTACAGCAAAATAAATATATGGTATTAACTTCCAGTTACTTTGTATCCATTCTAATTAACGTAAAAAGATCGCTGATTGTTTATTCCTTCTTCTTTGATTTCATCCTTTTTTTTGTGTACATAAATGTGCTTGTGTGTAAAATTTAAACCAGTCTTTAAGTGAACGACAATTATTTAGAAACAATTATTTTCTTGCAATACATCGATATTACATTAGTTGAATGTACTGGACATAAGAATAAGTTGACAGAGACAATGTCATGTCAACATGACTAAATTTCATGACCAGCACACAGTGTGTCTTACCATGACACTGTCAGTGTTTATTGAGCAATAGCAAGAGAATCCAATTTGATTTTGCTGCCCACCAAAACCACTGTAGTCTCCTGTAATTACTATTTCACTATGAAAAAATTAAGTAACTTCTGGTCCCTCTTATATATATTTTTTTTAATAATTCATCCATTTGCTCCTATGTTTCAGTAATAAAACAAATCATGCCAGTACTGGACTCCTTTGAAAACTCAATGCTAGCAAAATTGTAAAGCCTGTGTGTTCTATTTATTGCTGTGCTTTGTTGGAAGTGTCTGCATTGCCACATATGTGTTGCACTGTTACAGCTTGCATGGTTTTACTCTCTAACAAAAATAATTTTTTAAATGACTTTTGGGGGAATGTCACTTTGGGGATATTCGCAAATTTATGGGAGAATTACGTGGTTTGTGTGCAGTGACCATAGCATGGAATGTAACAATATTCCATGAATATACAGCTTATTTATCCATTTAGCCTTCTTCCTAGACAATGCAAGAGCCAGTTAACAAAATAGAGTTTTTTCCTTACATGGTTGTTAGATGTAATCTATCACACTCAAACTAAAAGACAGAAATAATAAATTTCACCTTCTATTGCATATAGAATAGAGATAACTTAGAACAAAGATCACATTCATTGAGCTTTGTTGTTATGTTTCAAAAAGAGCACTGACTCTGACAAGGGACAGATCATAACTGTTCTTAACCAGTTCTGTTCCTTTAATCTTATACATATTTTTTACTGTGGTGATATTTTCCCCTCTAATGATATTAACTTTAATGAGAGTGCCCTTCTAGTGCTATTGATTTGATAAATTTCCATCATATTTTATAATAAGAAAGTGTTATTAGAAACATGTACTACTGGCTTTATACTGATATTATTTTTTTTCCACTTTGAAACACTGATAAAGGCTAATTTCTTTTGTGTATTCAGCAAAATTTTGGGGGCAAATTGGGACCACAGACACCCATATGGAGCAATCTTCTGGGTGGTTTTTTCCTCACTGTTGAGCATTATTTGTGAGAAAATGCATATCAACTCTTATAAAATAAATCCATTTTACCTTCTCCTGTCCTTGCTGGAGAAGTCCCACAATGCCTGAAAAAGATCTGTTAAGAAGAATCTGAATTCTCATGGCTGTAATAACAATGTTATTGCTAGTATTTAATTCTGCTCCTCAAACATCTTTAGCCCTTTTTCATTAAATAACTTATTATCTGATAGACCCCTTGATAAAACAGATATGAAAACTTGGATGGTCTTTGGAAAGATATGTAATTAATTGCATTGCATCACAGACACTTTGAAAGTAGGTTTGAGAGCCACTTTCCAAATATTCTTAATTTTCTTTTGTTATTCAAGACACAAAACAAGATGCAAAAGAAGCGTCCTCATGGCACAATTGCTCTATTTTCCCTGTCTATGCATTGTCTATACAATGCTAGAAAAATGTCATTTGAAGAGGATGTTTTTAGATATATAGAATTGACTTAAAGTGGTAGTGGTATTTCTTGTTTGTAATGGACATATAAATGTTTTCTCCTTTTCTTTTTCCCATCCTTCTTCCCATTAAGCGTTGTAATTTCTGAGAATGATGGTAGTATGACTGTACAGCATGAGCAATAAGAAAGGAGTTGAAAAAAATATTACTTAAAAATAAATAATATAATTTTTTACCCAAACAAGTTGTTTTGAATAGCAGGTATCTATGGGCCATAATATGAATTTAAGAAAACAGTATTTGGTCTCCTGCAGAGGCCCTCAGCATTCAACTTTTCTATTGAAGAAATAAGATGTAATTAAATGTAAGTTGCACAGGCCACTAAGCACAAAGATTTACATTCTTCTTTTTAGCAAATGTGAAGGCAAAAATTTGTGATATTTATGAAAGATTCCACATGATTTCCCTTCCCCATCTGCCCTGTGCTTTGTCTGGTCACTTTGTCATACTGTAATGTTACTGAAATATTTCCTAACAGGGCTGAAATTGACTGACAGGAAAGGAAGGGGAGAATGGGAGGAAGTATTTGCTTCTATTCCCGACCCTTTAGTAAGTGAAAAAATCATTGGCTACCAAGTCATTGGAATAAATTTCTTTGCTGTTGTGTGGTTCAGCTCTGATTGCTGAAATTTGTTTGCACTTCATGTGCATTCCTGAGAAGAAGTCACAAGTAAATGAATGTTGTTGTTAAAGTTTTCTTTCATTTGTAATTGCTTACTGAATAGTAGCTTCTAATGCTATGATAGTGTGAATTTTTGTGGTTTTTGAATTGTTTATTTCTATTAGGACAGCCTCTAAGTGAAGAAATTGGATTCAAACTAGAAAACAATTGTCACACATTCCCTATAATTTTCCCTTAATAACCAAACTGTTATTGCTAAAAGAGCTTTCTTTTTAATGAATATTTAATTTGGTGACTTGCATTAAAAACAGCAATCTGAGCCTTACAGGAAGGAGAATTTAATCATTTTGATACATAAAAAGGAACACCTTTTTATTTTTAGGATTATTAAATTTTATTATAAGATGCTTTCCTCTTTCCTGCTAAAGAATTGAAAACACCAGGGCAGTGCTCTTGCAATATTCCTCACATTTCTTGACACCAGCCCTCTGTGTGACATGCATATCACTTAGAGATCAAGAGCACAAATAAGCTCCATGGAATATTTGTATACTTTATTGAGTAACTGTGGGAGGTACTTAGCATTTCCACTATATAAGCCCTACACAACTTCACACAATCTTTGAAACCAGGGGGTTTTGTTTGTTTGTTTTCTTTCTGGAACTCATCATGGCTGTTCTCTCTTTGACTGATTTCCATCCTAGAGAAAATTTTTTAAAGGTTTTCCTTTTTTTTTTTTTTTTTTTTTGGAGGAGGAGGAGGAGAGAGAGTTCCTGTTTCTTCCACAAAGTGAAAAAAAAAGAAGCAAATATCTGTTCCTCCAGCCTTTTAGAAATTAATTCATCTTAGGAACCAGATGTCCTCATATAAGAGCATCAGTTCTAATGTGTTAAAAAAGTGATATGACACCTTTCCAGCCTTGATTTTCTGTTTCCTCAGTACCACTCATAAGGGGAATTTAAGTAATTATATTAATTTTCATAACCTATGTCCTAAACAAAAGTATACCCCAGATATAAGGCTTTTTTTTTTCCCTGCTTAAGCTGATGACAATGTCTATTTAATATGTCTACTGTTAAACCACATTTTTCTCCTACTGTTCGTCCTTTTTTCATTTTGGTAACCTTTGCTCTGAAGATATGAGACAATACATTCAAAGTGAGAACCCTCTTCCATTTAAAAGACAAATTCTGCATTCATATTGAATGTGGGAATTGCAAAGACAGTGTGGGATGTATTTGTATTCTTATTTGCATGCCAAAATTCAAATTGTTCTCTTGACTATGGTTTGTATCATAACACTGTTTCAGACACAGTTCCAAAGATGTCGGTATTTTCTGAATGAATTTCTTATCTGCATGTTTTGCAGCTGAGGTTTGCTAGATAAAGCAGCCTAAGTAGGGTAACATGAAACAGTCATTGTAAAGAAGTCATAACAAAAAGTGTAATACTGAAACTATTTCATCCTGCATAGATTTACTATATGGGCAGCTGACTTTGTTTTACCTAAAAAGTTAGAATATGCTAAAGACAGACAATTCAGTTTACAAAAAGTATGAAATCCATCAGCTATTAAAAAAAAGAAATATAAGATACTTACCAGAAAATATGGAAACTTGCAGTATGTCTATTTCAAAGGTCTGATTGTTTAATTAGCTAAAATATAAAAGATCCATTCCATCGTGCAATGATGATGAAATTTGCTTTTATGAGCGAGTAGTTTTGCACTGGGAGAATTAATAAGACACAATCTAACGACTTCTTAATAGCTTGATTATTTCCAAAACCTGAAAATTACATCTTTCTCTACCTACATTTGGAAGCATAACGTCTTATCAGACCTTGTACTCTTATAACTGTAGGCACTAAATCACACATACTTTACAACATATCAAAATAGTTCAATCTTTTACCAAGATTAAATCTGCTTAAGTTTTAAATTAGGTGTAAACGTTGCCTTAGTATTAGGATAAATTCATTCAGCATTGTGCCTTAGTTTGTCTAACCTCAAAAGAACATTTGAAGAAAGTGGAGACTTTTCAGAATTAAACATTTCAGACTAATTCCAAAGAAAATCCAGTTTAAAATTATTAATACAAACTCTTTTTCGTATTTGTAGATTGTTGAAAAAACCACAAAAGTTTTTCAAAGCCTGTGGGTTGAGATAAAGATAGTTTAATAGATAAAACAAAAAGCCACGTGCTCAAGCAAAGCAAAGCAAGGAATTCATTCACTCCTTTCCATGGACAGGCAGGCATTGAACCATCTGCAAGAAAGCAGGGCCCCATCATGCATGACCATTGCTTGAGAAAACAAATCACTCCATCATTCCAAATGTCCTCTCCTTCTTTTTGCCCCAGCTGTATCTGCTGAGCACGATGCCATGCGACATGGAACATCCCGCGGTCAGAGGGGTCAGCTGTCCCGGCTGTGTCCCCCCCTGCTCCTTGTGCACACACTGCCCCCTCGCTGGTGGGGAGGGGTGAAAGGCAGAAAGGCCTTGATTGTGTTAGCCCTGCTCAGTAGGAGCTAAACTACTCCTGAATTATCAACACTGTTCCCAGAAGAAATCCAAAACTATGTCCTATAATACGTGCTATAGAGAAAACAAAACCTCCCCCAGCCAAAACCAGCACATCCTGGAAGAAGCATGATTGTTTTTTTCCTCCGTACCTTAAAACCTGTTTTACATAGCCTGCCTTTTCTAGTTCCTTGTTCTTGCTCCTGTCCCATTTGTCCCATTTACAGGCTTTATCCTATCTTGCTTCTACTCTTCAGGCAAAGATATAAACAAAACACCCTGTTGTTAGGTGAGGGTTTTAGGGAGTTTTGGCTTTGGTTTTTTATGTATACCTTTTGGGGATATTTGGTGATCTATGCCAAAAAAAAAAAAAAAAAAAAAAAAAAAAAAAAAACCTGCAACTGATTTACGCACTAA
>VXAX01001323.1:227793-313249 GCA_013399835.1 Leptocoma aspasia | reverse complement strand
CCTCAAAAGAACATTTGAAGAAAGTGGAGACTTTTCAGAATTAAACATTTCAGACTAATTCCAAAGAAAATCCAGTTTAAAATTATTAATACAAACTCTTTTTCGTATTTGTAGATTGTTGAAAAAACCACAAAAGTTTTTCAAAGCCTGTGGGTTGAGATAAAGATAGTTTAATAGATAAAACAAAAAGCCACGTGCTCAAGCAAAGCAAAGCAAGGAATTCATTCACTCCTTTCCATGGACAGGCAGGCATTGAACCATCTGCAAGAAAGCAGGGCCCCATCATGCATGACCATTGCTTGAGAAAACAAATCACTCCATCATTCCAAATGTCCTCTCCTTCTTTTTGCCCCAGCTGTATCTGCTGAGCACGATGCCATGCGACATGGAACATCCCGCGGTCAGAGGGGTCAGCTGTCCCGGCTGTGTCCCCCCCTGCTCCTTGTGCACACACTGCCCCCTCGCTGGTGGGGAGGGGTGAAAGGCAGAAAGGCCTTGATTGTGTTAGCCCTGCTCAGTAGGAGCTAAACTACTCCTGAATTATCAACACTGTTCCCAGAAGAAATCCAAAACTATGTCCTATAATACGTGCTATAGAGAAAACAAAACCTACCCCAGCCAAAACCAGCACNAAAAAAAAAAAAGATAAATATAACCTGCAGCTGATTTCAGCACTGAAATTTTCACAAATTGGAAACAAATCACATTAGTCTTATGAAAACAATTAGCAGGAAAATTTTTAAGAAAGTCATTACTACAATCCTCATTTCTCCTGAGGTTCCTCTTTATGCAACATTTTTCTGATGTTTTCTAAAGATAGATGATAAGTAATAGGCTATATAAACATTTAAATATCACTTCAACATATTGCAATCAACATGAGTACATACCAGCCAAAAAACTGGTATCACTTTAAAAACACTGCAGATAGAAACAATACAAAAAGCATTACCATTCCAAATAAACAATTATAAAGTCATATTTAGCATTACACATTGCAAGTAAACATGATTCCTAGATAATATTCTTCAAAATAATTAATTTCTATCTCTTTTTTTTCAATTTAGAATTATGGGCCACATAATTATTTTGTAGATGCTGGCTGAGTTGCAAAAAGCTTAAAATTTGCCCTTTCCCTTTCCCTTCATGAATTTAGTGGCTTTTAACAATAGATTATGCATGAGGTTACCAAATTAAATCAGTGCAGCAGCTAGTTCTACTAGTGGTTTTAGAATAATGATCAGGTAACACCTCTGGAAAACACTGTGGTGTCAGGCATGCTATAATTGCAATACATAAATAACCATGTTTAAAATACTTGTAAGTATGTAGCTGTGTAAGTTAGTCTTTTACAGAACTTTGCAAATGCATGTGAAGATAAAAGAGGTACATTTTTGCATTCTGATAGCATATAAAACACAGGGGGGTAATAATTTCTTTACCCATAAGTAAAATACTTATTGTATTTATTTGGACTAGAAAGTGCATGGTGCCCTACTTGCCTTCTTCATGAAGAAGAGTGTAATTGACTTTTTTAATTTTCATTTTTGTATCCATAAAAGAAATACACAGAAATAGTTTCCTTTTGACAGTAAATGGTGAATTTGTAATTGCCATTTTTCTTCCTTTAAGGAATTTCTCTTTGTCAATCTTGCAACCAACTGTGATTAAATTTTAGGACATTTTGTGTTTGCGGGATTTTTTTAAAAGATCTGAGTGAAAAGTCTCTTTTGGTAGGGCAATACCAGTTTTAATCATAGTGGGTTTTGTGGCAATACATTGTTTTTAGTTAATTTTACTCATAAAAGTTACCTTAGTTCAAGAATGGAATAAGTCTCTTTGTTGAAATTATATCTCAGAAACTTTCTGGTTCTGCCAAAGTGTGTCCATAGAAAGGTCAGTGGTGGAGGACTTAGCACATTCACCCAGTCCATGTCTTGTCAAGCCTCACAGGAGAACCTTGGTCTGACACAATTGGGCTGTGAATTCTAATTAGGGGAGTTGCTTTATCTCTGTTTTCTAAAAAATCTGAGACCCATCTCGCAGAGAAACAGAAACACTGAGAATTTGGGGAAAAAAATAATTTCCATTCTTAGACTTAGTGAAAAAGCAGCAAGTCCAGAAGGATCTAATTTCAAATTTTATTTTAAAGTATTATTTCAGACAAAAAACAATTAACCTTTGCATGAGTCAGGCAAGAAAACCACAGAGGATAATACAACTGGATTGAATAAACCAGCATTTCTGACACACTGCTCTGTTTTGCACCATTTAATGGGACCTGGAAGTCAATAAATAAAGCCTGCACCCCAGTTTATGATGCAGGGAACGCTGGAGTCCATCTCAGTTTAGAATTGTTGCAGGGAACAGCCAATTATTTTTTAATATTTTTTTTTTAATATAGGATGAACAGTAAGGGAAAGAAAAAGTCATCAGAAAATCAACTGAATGAAAACTAACTTGTTTCCGGTGCCAACATTCCTCCCTTGGGAAAAGCCATTTTCCCAAACACCTAACTGATTAATAGTTGTCTTTTAAAATCCTGTCAATGTTAATCTCACAGTGCAAAACTCAGCTTTTGAAGCAAATTAGATCAATTCCATCAGTGCTGAAGTATGTGCTCTTGAAAGCTTTTAAAACATGATGGAAAGTATGACTACATACTGAAAAATTAAAAGGAAGAAAACATCCATGAATGTGAAAGGTCAAAAAATAGGTACAGCCATTTATGATCCCTTTATTCACAATAAAAGATAATTCACCTGAGGTCTAATAAAATAGATATGAATTAGATATGAGTCTTTCTGGAACTCTTCAATGTATCTGAAAGTCACTGTGAAAGATAAAAACCAGAAAATGTGTGAGTTTTGGGGGCTTACATTCAGCTACCCCCAAATGCAAGTATTTTGGGAGAAGCAGGACTGTAACACTGAGAAAAATTATGTATTTAAATGTTAAATTGTCCGTAATTTCTCATCTTGTGCTACAAGATCTCTCATTGAGTTTTTTAGCTAAAATCTTGTTGATATCCGAAACCTGGCTTGTGATCACACTAGGGATTTGTGATGTTATAACTGACTTAATGGGAATGAAATCATACAGATGTTTTCTGAAAGAACATGGAATAGACTCATGGCCCCAGTTTGGAAACCATAAACATTAATCATCTCTTCCTTGTTTTCCTAGCTCCTGTCCGCTACTTTCAATGTGTCTTCCTAAATGGACCTAATGGATTTGGGCTGCAATTTCCTATTAATTCCCCTTCAAACAAGGAAGAAAAGGCTCACTCAAAGACTTCCAAGAGAAAGACAAGGAAACCGGGGCAGTAGAGAGACTGAGTCCTGTGATCACTGATATTTTGCACTTTATCTTTTCTGCTGAGGTCCACAGTAGCTACAGTGGTACTTGTCATTGCAAGAACGTGACCCACTTGCACACATGTACCTGGAAATGTTTCCATGGGGCAGCGGCAGAACAAGCAGTAATGAACAGTGTTTAATAAAGATAGAAATGTAAAAGTGCCCAGTTTCTCATGGAAAGGCTGCAATGCTAACAAAGCATTGATGTGACTGCGTGTGTGAGCATGTGCGTGTGTTTTCATGCCTCTTTTGCTCTTGTTTTTCTTTACCTACATGCTCAGCATTGAAGTGAGTCTGTTTTCCATTTAATCTTATCTAAGGAGTGAAGGGTTGAACGTAGCTCTTATATCAGCAAGATTGCAAGACTAGCTGCAATCCTAAACCATTTCTTCTTAATGTTCAGTCAAATTGCTGACAGGAAAATGCCTCACTAAGTCATGAAAATGTGCTCTGTGACTGGTGCTATTTTTATGTCTCATTGACCAGTGTAGCCTGAAGCTCACTCTTACTTGGAGCAGCTCAATACACTATCAGTAAGTTGACTCCACAAGTCATATTAATGATGAATATTTCTATTTAATCTGAGAGTGTAAAAGCATGCACTGTTTGCCCTGCCTGTTGGTGAAAAACAAGCTTTTCTCTTCCTAAGGCCCAAAGTGAGAAGAGAAAGTGAAACCACATGGCAGAGGTTAGGAAAACCGCTGTTTTACCAACATGAAGGTCCGAAGAAACAAATGAAATAATTATAGTGCTTCCACTTTTCTTCTGTGGCTAAATAGCATTGTTTTGCAGCAAAAAAAGTGTAAATGGACAGTATACCAGCCAACAATTCTATTAGCTTAAGCCAGATGAAAAGCTAACATGTGAGATGCCATTCGCAAAACTAAAGCAACCCAAATTTCCAGTAATTATGTGAATTTGATATCTCAGATCAGTGGACAACCACAAAACCCAAAACCAAACCCAAACAAACAAAGAATCAGAAAAAAATAAACATAAACACATGAAATAATCCAGGTATCTCATTTTACTAGATGAAATGAAAGGATTTCCTCACAGCACATACTGTAAATGGCTTACAGTAGAACTGAAAGTAGATGTGCTTGTCGTCAACCTTCTTTCATGCGTTTATGTAGAAATAAAGGATTTGTTGCCCTAAAAAAGAGACAAGATGGCATTTGATCCATTTAAAGGCACATGAATGAAAATTGGCATCTCACCAGTCTATGTCTGGCAATGTAAATAACGCATTTTTGCAAGCTGCTATTTGTTTGCATTTCCTTACTACATTTTTGCATTTAATTTGGGAAATATACAGCAGTGACCTTAGTTATGTAGTTGCCTGCTGAAGCAACATGATCCTCTTTGTGCAAACCCACTACTTGTGGAGTCTGAACATGCCAAAAACTGTATATCACTTTTTTATTTTTAGTATAGACCAAGATAGCATTGGCCTCCTCCCTCTTACACTCTCCCTGCCCATCCATCTTACTTTAATGAAATAATTGAGTCATGTGAGTTTTGGACAACTGATTCTTTGACAGATTAGTGCAACTCAGAAAGCTTTGCTGTTACACTCCTGGGCCCAGTTGGTATTCTCAGATTACTGGTCATGGCCTGATGTGCCATCTGGACCCTTGGTCTTAATGTGCTCTGATATTGCACAGGTCGTGTGCTGCAAAAACTGTCATTGCAACAAGCAATGTTTAGGCAGTGGTGACCAGAAAGAGACAGGAACAGGTCCTGCTCTAGAAGTGCCTATTCCCATGTAGAATCACACTATAGATATGAGTGTTCATGGTGAATGTCCCCACAGACCCCTGTGGAATCTGCTCTGGAGATAGCACTGCCAACAGAGAATTTTTGATGGTAGAATTATGATCTTCAATTTTCTTTTGGTGTCTCTTTTTGTATTTCCAGCAACTTTTTCCTTCCCAATTTGTGATTTTGTTTTTATTATGATGGATGTTATTGCCCTATGTTTTTACTGTGAAAGCTGTCTTAAAAATGAGATTTTAACTTTCTGAAAAATAAGTTAATTCAAAATTTTATCTAATGCAAATAATCATGACAAAAATTTATATACTATAAGCCTTTATTTTTTTCTTCTTTTGGAATTTTTTTTTGTTTCCATTATAGTTAGCCTTAATCCTTCCTTCCTGTCTGAGATGGGACATGACAAGAATTTGTTCTGGATCTCATTTCCATTATGTTTCAATTAGATATGTTTCAATGTTAGAGATCTGAAAGCTTTGGAAATATAAACAGTTAATATAATTGCATAAGTGATGTAAAATCAATAATTTAATTTTGTTTCCTAATCTTCATCACTGCCTGGAAAAACAGAAAAAAAACAGGTGCACCCTCAGAGATGCAAGAATTTTTCTCTTTAAATTCACCTGGAAACTTTAAAAAATTTCCTGGTTTGCATGGTTTTACTCAAATTAGCCTGAAATATTGCAAAAACTTATGCTGATTGTTATACATTTTGGAAAATAAAAAATATAAACCCTGTTTCAGTGACTGTGATATGTTGTTCTGTGAATTCAAAAGTGCAGGACAAGGGTTTTCGTATGCAAGCTTTAGAAACCTTCTGATTATAAAGATGCAATTAGGCTGGAAAAATTACCCATCCAGCATTGTATTTAGTCCTAATGGGCTTTTAGCTATACTTAGGCAGCTTTTTTACACACTTTATTGATTACACTCTGACATATGGAAAGCTACATGGTTGCTGCAGTCATTCAAGGTAGGATTTCATCTACGCCAAATCATTTATGTTCATCAAAGTGCTTGTTTATAATACAACTGCACAACCAGGACAGGCAAAGCTGTGATCTCCAATGACAAGTTTATAGTTCAGATAATTAGGAAGATTGTCTGATTGCCACCAAGAAACTGAGAGTGCAAAAAATGGTGAGATTCCCAACTTCCACACCCCACAGGAACCATGGCTTGCCTATATCAGCAATGGTTAAGGCAGATGAGCTGCTGTGGGAAACAGACTACAGCCTGGAGGTGATACAACTGCAATCTCTCAGCTCTGCACTGGGGTTCAGGAGTCCTTTGCCCAGCAGAGTTTGGTGAGCCATCCCACATGATGTGATGTGTGTCACCCAGCAGTTTGCCTGCGCAGTTTTCTCTGAGGGGCTAAAATCCTGATGAAGTGAACAGGAGCGGTCAATTTCCAGCAAGACCAGTGAGATAAGTTTTATGCTGCTGCTTGACCCAGAGCTGTTTGCTCTGGCTGGTGCAGTCCTCAGACCCCATCCCCAGCCCTCAGTCCCTGTTCAGTTTCACACTTCTACCCATGTCACAGCTGGAGTCCAATTTTGCCCATTTTAAAACCTTCCATCAGAACCGAGCTTTTCACAATGGCTCATTCCTATTGCACCAGCTAGCGAGGGGCTGCTTAGAAAGTCTGTGTAAGAAGACTTGGTCTTCTTTAGTGATTAACTGTGCTGGTGCACAGCATTGCAGGTGCCCAGGTGCTGGTGGGGGCTGCAGGGTGACCTCTGTGAGGAGCAGCCCTGGGCTGCACACAGCCAGTTCCAGGCAGCTCCAAGGCATCCAGCTCAGGGCACAGCTGAGCCCTGCTGCCATAGGGGCAGTGCCTCAGGGAAAGCATTTGTAAGGAAGGTTTGAAAATGCCACAGAGGGAGAGAGGAGAAACAAAAAGAGAAAAGCAGAATGTGGAGCACCAAGGTCAGAGGATGAGGAGGAAGAGGAACTGCTCCACATCAGGGCAGAGATTTCCCTACAGCATGTGAAACACCCATGCCAGAGCAGGCTAAAAGTCTGAGAAGGACAAAGCAGTGGACAGGAACCCCTGTGGGCCACCCATTATTGGCAGAAACTGCTGTGAAGGAGTGACTTTAAGCTTGAGAAAGGGGGAGGAAAGATGTTAATTTAATGTTTGTCTGTTTCCCACTATCCAAATTATGAAATCATACAATTTTTGTGAGCTTATTTTCCCCGAGTCTTCTTTGTTCACAACAGTAATTAGTAAACAATCTGCCTGTCTTTAGCTCGACCCATGAGCTTTCTCTTTCTTGTTCTTCCTATTTTCTCTCCCTGAGGGCAGGAGTGAGCAGCTGAGTGGAGGTTTGGCTGTTAACCAAGGCTGACCCACCACAGCTGGTTGTTACACAGATCCTATACATGTCCTACTAAAAATCAACTAAATGCTATTTATCCCACACTTGGGGTCACCACTTATAACACAAGACAGTACATATGTAAATTGTACATTGCCACAAAAATTTATCCCACCAATCCCCAACTCTAGAACTTCACAGCAAGATTTTTTTGTACACAGCCATTGACTGCTTAGTGTAGTCTTGTTTAGATATCAAATTCTCCATGATAAAAACTCTAAGACAACAGAATAGAAGTGCAGTAAACACAGTTTTAGAGAGATGTCTTTATCTACTAGGATGCAGGCACACAGGAGAGCAGCTGGAACACTTTTCCCTTTCCTATCTTAAAACTTCTTCCACCACTCAGTATACTAAGAAATGAGAGGCTTACCTAACCCTTAGGGAGAACACTGGTCATTTAAGCTGCTTTGAACTTAAGACAGTCAGCATCTGACTGCCCTCAGTTACATACCATTGGCAGCACTTCTTTCCAGGGATTGAAGATTTTGGAAGCCAAGGAAAAAATTAAAAGTATTACATGAACATTAGTGATGAAAGTGAAGATGTGAGGGGCTGGTAATTGACAAAATAAAAGGAAATACAAAATGCTTTATGAGGGTTCCTAGACAGGAACCATACATAAAAGTATTTGCTAAAGATTCATCTTAAAGGAGGCAATATTTCTGCCACCTTTTAGTTCTCCAGAAGGAAGAAATACAAAAGCAATTGAAAATATGAAACATGTATTATTTATACACCTGAAAAGGTCACTAGATCTCTAGCTTGCATACCATCCATTTATCCTGAATGAAGTTATCCAGAAATTCCCAATTAGCCAAATACTTAAGGAGTCATATTATTCACCTCTGGGCAAAGCATAGTATACCTCCCAATGCTGAATTCTTAGTAATTTGATTAAGCAATGAAATAACATAACATTTTTTAGGTTTCTCTTGGTTTATGGATTTTTGTGTATGCACATCGTTTGTGATACGTACTCCACACAACCGTTTGTTCTGAAGTCCTCACATCTCAAGGACTGGGTTAGTTAATGTTGTAAATACTTCTCATACTGAAGAAGAGTTTTCTTCAGTTTTCAGTTTCGTCTTTTATCATGATAGAGATTAGTAAAATTTTTAGAATACATTTTATTTTGCCTGGTCCAAAAGCCTAGCAATTCATTCCATAATGCTTCCTGTGGGAAAAGTATTGTAAAAATTGCACCTTCCAGATACCACTTTTATTACACAGCTCTTTTACCAATACTCACTAGATAAAATTTGTTTGTAACTTTGAGTCTTTTTCTTTAGATGAGTTGCTTATTCCCAAAGGGAAAAATATGTTCTTGCTCAAATAGTGACCGCTGTGCTCCCTTTGGCTTGATTCTTGTTCTGTATTAAGAAAAACCTGAGTTGTTCCGTTTTTCTTCTCCACCCATTGCAGGAAAAGACCGAGTTCAAAACCGTTTAAGGAACCTGAAGGTGCACAAGTCCGTGGGACCTGACAAGATACAACCATGGGTACTGAAAGAACTGGCTGAGGAAGTGGCTATGCCACTACCCAACATATTTGAGAAGTCATGGCAATCTGGTGCAGTTCCCACTGACTGGAAAAGGGGAAACATAATACCCATTTTTAAAAAGGGAGATAAGGAAGAACCAGGGAACGACAGGTTGGTCAGTCTCACCTCAGTGTCTGGCAAGATCATGGGGCAGCTCCTCCTTGAAACTCTGCTAAGGCACATGGAAAATAATGAGATGATTGGTAACAGCCAACATGGCATCACTAAAGCCAAATCATGCCTGACAAATTTCTTGGCCTTCCACCATAGGGTTACGGCAGTGGTGGATGAGGGAAGGGCAACGGGCATCATCTCCCTGGACTTGAACAAAGGCACTGTCCCACGTGACATCTATGTCTCTAAAATGGAGAGACGTGGGTCTGATGGGTGGGCCACTGGGTGGATAAAGAACTGGCTGGATGATCATGCTCAAAGTGTTGAAGTCAGTGGTGCAATGTCCAAATGGAGAGCACTGCCAAGTGGTGTTCCCCAGGGGTCAGTACTGGGACTGGTGCTTTTTAACATCTTTGTTGGTGACATGGACAGTGGGTTTCGGTGCACCCTCAGTGAGTTCACTGATGACACCCAGGTGTGTGATGCGGTGAACACGCTGGAGGGAAGGAATAACACCCAGAGGGACCTTGTCAGGTTTGAGAGGTGGGCCCAGGTCATCCTGATGAAGTTCAACAATGCCAAGTGTGAGGTCCTCCACCTGGTTTGGGGCAGTCCCAAAAACAATTTTAGGCTGGGAAGAGAATGGAAGGAGACTAGCCCTGGGGAGACGGACTTGGGGTTGCCAGTCGATGAAAAGCTCGACATGACTCAGCAGTGTGTGCTAGCAGTGAAAAAAGCCATCTGTATCCTGGGCTGCATCAAAAGCAGCATGGTCAGCACATCCAAGGAGATGATTCTCTCCCTCTACTCTGTTCTGGTGAGACCCCACCTGGAGTACTGTGTTCAGGACTGGGAACCCCAGCACAAGAAGGATATTGACATGTTGGAGCAAGTACAGAAGGGAGTCATTAAGTTGACCACAGGGCTGGAGCACGTCTCCTATGAAGACAGGTTGAGAGAGATGGGGCAGTTCAGCCTGGAGAAGAGAAGGCTTCGGGGATACTTAATAACAGTCTTCCAGTACCTAGAGGGGGTCTGCAAGAGAGCTAAAGAAGGACTTTTCACAGCAGCATGTAGTGACAGGACAAGAGAGAACGGGTTTAAGCTGAAGGAGGTTGGGTTTAGTTTAGATATTAGAGAGAGAGTTTTTACTGTGAGGGTGGTGAGGCTCTGGAACAGGTTGCCCAGAGAGGTTGTGGACTCTCCATCCCTGGAGGTGTTCAAGGCCAGGTTGGACAGGGCTTTGAGATACCTGATCTAGTGGAAGGTGTCCCTGCCCATGGCAGGAGGGTTGGAACTAGATTATCTTTAAGGTCGCTTCCAACCCTAACCATTCTATCATTCTGCACTTCATAAGGAAACTCTGCAAACAGGCAAACTTCTTCCCAGATTTGATTTTACCTGCGATATTCTATTAATTTTCTTTCAGAATGCCTAATGGTAATAAGCATGCCCATGTCTTAAACCTTTGGGGTTTGTCTCAGTCACCAATAAAATTGTATTAGATAGTATGGCTGGTGGCTGAAGCAGCAAACCACTGAATTTGGGTAGTAGAAGAGGTAATAAGAAGTTTCTTCCTGTTAAGTGTGATATTTGCTATCATAATTCTATTTTTTTTTCATTTTTTGTGCTAAATTTTGCTCAGAAATTAATTTGTTCTCCCATTAATCCCATGTTGAGCTCCAGCTAGAAGAAAAAGCAATCTTTTTTGAAACTGAATCATAAAACTGAAAAAATTTATTTATGGTAAAGAGTAACAGAAGCATTTAATTCACCTGCTTTTTTAATTCTAAAGAGAGGTATTACAAAATGGAGGTCTTCTTGGTTTTGAACCTGTCAAAGAAATGGGAAAATAAAGCTGCTAACATTAATACTCCAGGCATACTTTCCAGCCGAATGACAAAGATATAAATGCACATTTATCATGCAACCCAACTCCTGTGGGGTTTCTTTTCCTTCAGAAAAGAAACAATGCAAAGGAGAAGTCTTGAGTGCCACATTGTTAAATTAGGGCTTAGAAGAAGAAAAGGCAACATGAAGACAACTTGATGAGAACCTTCCATGAGCCTCTCTAAACTGCATCTTCCTGCCAAAGTCATACAGCCAGCCTTCCCCAAAACAGCTCAGCCTCCTTTGCTTTGACGTGAGTGTGTATAAGTCTGCCTTGAGAAAATCTGAATAAATCACTACTGCTTGATGGCTTTTTTTGAGTGTGAAAGTTAATACAGTGTTCTGCTGCCTTACACATATAAGTGATTACATAGGTATACTAGCATACCTACGTTTCACCTGGAATGACAACATGTTCTCTGCTAAATCAAATTAGTAAACTAGAACAAAGAGCTGGAGTGATGAGTCAAATAAAATTAAGAGTTCTTTTAAATTCACAAAAAATGTAAAAAAAGTTGAAGATAAAAACTAAAATACCCATTTTTCTAAGATTTTAAGACCCTTACTGTTTAAATCATATAAATCATCCTCCTTTTTAGTTTATTGTCAAGAGTGTTTTTTCTTATTAATGCCTTGCCAAGTGATTATCATCTCTGGGCAGATGTAATAGAAGTTAATAGAATCCTATAGATTATAGGGACATTTGGATCCAGCTCTGAATTCACTTTTTTTTTTAACTGATTGATCATTTAGCTAATAATTTTGGAATCTTCCCCAAAGACTAGAAGAGAAAATTGAAGTACCAAAGCATTTTGTCATGTATTTATTTTCAAAACAAAAGCTGAAAAGGCATTTAGAAAATTAGTACCAGTAACAGTGAGGTTATTAAATGATAAATGTCATGAAAATGAAACATCTGGGTGCTTCAGCTTCCAGAAAATAAAGCCAGCAGCATGACTCTAATTTGCTCAAAAGTTAATGATTTAAAGGAAAAAATAATTTAGCATTTTCAGCTGATAGGAATGTTGTTGATGTCCTACACTTTCAGTGAATTACAATTCATGAAAATGGCAAGTGTAATCAAGGGCAAGAATGCTTCAGAATAATCCAGGTATGGGAGACCAATTCACATATTCATGGGGATATTTTACAGATTCATCTGTTCGTGGGCAGCTGTGTCATGGACAGGAGTGGCTGGCAGACTACAGTGAAAAGGATTTCTGCAATGTAGTTGACAAATTCCCTAAAAAAAAAAAATCACAGAAATAGAGCACTTAACAAATTTGGGTATGATCCCATTTGACAGCTATCACCCTTCATATTGAGACCTCCACTGTGAAGGGGTCTTTTATCACATGCAATCATTGTCATTCTTTTTCTTCCAAAAATATATAATTCTCTGCTTTTATTTAGATAAATGCATATGTTAGAGTGTTAAAATCATTCTCTAACACTTTTTATCTAGAATCATTCTCTAACAATATCTATCTACAGTATGCTGTATAAATAATATCATCAGCTAAGATGCAAAGAACTAAGTTTTAGGTTGGAGCTGAGGACTTTAGGCTTGTAATGGAGCTATTAGTATAAGAAAATTCTAATATCCATTTTTAGATCAGACCCTTCTTTTATTTTGGTCATATAAATGTCTTAACCAAAACTTTTAAGTGGCAGAAAATTATTCAAATTAAATTGTTTGATACTTTCAGTAAGATCAAAAGAAGACCTTTTCCAATAATTTTACACACTTTAAAGGTTGTTTTTAAAAAATAGCAAACAATAAATAAATCCAGAAATACATGACAGAGGTGCTATCTTCCAAGATGCCAGCAATGAATGGTTTTCACACTGTGTCTGACTTCTTACCTGTAGATGGCTCAAACAGGTATCACTTGAAAAATACATTTAATGGACCTACACCCTAGCTAGCTATCAGCACTTGGACAGTCATTCCAAAAAAAACATACAGAGACTGCTGAGAAGAAATGTCTCTGTGTGTGGATGCAGCAAGGCACCTGGTCTCCTGTGGATGTGCACTTGCAGAGACCTAAGCACACTCCCTCAGCACACATCTGTAAATTCCTGAAATTTAAAGGCCCTTATATTTTAACCTGTGGCCTTTTATATGGAGTATAATAACTCAAGCTGGAATATAGTGCAACTCTTTAAAATCTGTTTCAGCCAAACCAAAAAAAGTTTTGTAGATTAAGCACTCTCTTTCCTCCATGCTGTCTGTAATTATAAGAGATTTCAGTCTCCAATGATGGAGATCTCTCTCTTCTTTCCACAACACAACTACAGCCACTTTAGCAATGGTTTATGCTACTGTTCTCCCATCAACATTGATGCATCTATGTCAATTTACTGCTATATGTGACTCTTGAAATTTGATTTTGACAACGGTGAAAGCTCACAAGGCAGAGATCTGAATAAATCACTTCAATGTTGTGTATTGATAAATCTGTGCTAATCATTATTGTATTTGATTTTGAAAATCAGATTTTTCCTACTGTGAAAACGTTCAAGAGACACAGATTCAAATAAACTCCATCTCCAGGAGATTAAAAAGTGGAGCAGCTGTAAATAGTTTTAATATTGGAGTACTGAGATGTTTAGTTATGACAACAACTTAGATCATATTAAATGTGCACATATTTGTACATTAAAAATTAAGGTTTGTATATTAAAATTAACTGACTTAAATTATTTAAAAGTTTAAAAACCGACTTTGGCTTAATAGAAAGCCTTCCAAATTAGCCAAACTAGGCACTGGTTTATGAAACCAATTTTAAACTTATTTTAAAAAGTGCTCAGAGAAGAACTATTGAGTGGAAAATCACACATATAATAGTGAGGGATTAAGGACACAAATATGAGTGCAACCATGCTAGAGGAACCTCTCCTTCCTGAGAAGGACCTTCTTCCACTCCTTCTCTCTCCCTGTCTGAGAGGAGAGGTCAGATCTGCAAGTAGCTGTTCACCCCAGGAAGAAGTGAGAAGCAGGAGAACAGTGAAAGCAGATGAGAGCGAAGTCAAGGCACAAGGGACACAAGGCTCTGGGTGATTTGAAGGTAATGGAATTCAAGAAACCCTAAGGTCACTGCTACAAAGTTAGATTTTACTACTGTCAAGCATTTTCTGCTCCTCTCTGGGGCAATAACATTCAATTTTGCAAGTATTTCTGAGGGGTTGTCTTTGGATGTACAAGAGCTAATGTTCAGAACAGGAATTCAAGCAATTTCCCTTGCAAACCACAAGCAGGCTTTGTCTGCTTTTGTAATAGCTTTGGTGGATATCAATCCCTGACCAAATCAACAGGCCTAGCCAGCATGAATCTGCAAGCTCTGCAGCTGAATCTGCTGACCCTCTAAAAAATTAGCATTCTCTTCCTTCCTTCTCTGTTTTCTGGCAAGCACCCAAATACACCAAGATGTCTGTACCCCACTGTACTGATGGACAAACGTCACCCTAAATTTTGACTGCTAGTTCCTCTGGGGAAAAAAAATGCCTCTGTGCAGTGTGATCCCAGTGCTCTTTGGAAAACTGATGCTCATGCACAGGATATTAGATAATGGAGCATCTGTGATGTGCTGGAAGGCTTGGCTCTTTGTGGGGATTGAGCTCCTGTCACCTCACAGGCAAGTAATTAGCTCACCCACCAGATATGGTCTCAAAAGTATTTATGGAGATGAGCTTCATCATATGTGCTAAGACTGGGAGTTATTTGCTTCATGAATCTGTCAGAGCCCAGCTCATGGCAAACAAGGCACCCAAGCAGGGTGCTCCTGAACTCCTCTAGTCTGGTTCCTCTGCTAATTGTTGTTATTGGTAACCATCATTTGCAACATATTTGCGTGGAGTTTTGCACACATCTCAATAACATATAATAAAAATGAAATAATAATATATATTATTAATTATATACTATGATAATGATAGTTTAGTTAAAAAATCATCATATCTTTATCAGGAGTCCAATGTATAATATTGTGTTAATACTTGTTTTAATCTGAACACTGACAAACAGTAACAACTAAACTCATCCAATTAAAAACTTAGAAATAAATGGAATTATACAAAAAATGTAATGAATTCTATTTCCTAACACAATTTCAGTGGGAAATAATTTCTACTATACTCTCACTGGTACAAGAAAGGAAAGCAGAAGGCCCCAGATCTCATCATTGTGTCTGACAGAAAACCAACTCCTTACCAAAATCAATTAATTATGCTCTTTTCTTCTCTTTCAATGTGTCCAAAGACTTTTTCATATGTTTAATTTCTTTTATTGGAGCACATATTAGATAATGAAACTGTTCTTTCTTCATCAAAGAAAAAAAATAATCACTACTATCCCATGAGATGAGTACCTTCTATTTAAGCTC
Organism: Leptocoma aspasia; assembly: GCA_013399835.1. Taxonomy (NCBI): domain Eukaryota; kingdom Metazoa; phylum Chordata; class Aves; order Passeriformes; family Nectariniidae; genus Leptocoma; species Leptocoma aspasia. The sequence continues at coordinate 297,801 of VXAX01001323.1, read as the reverse complement.
AGGAAGAGAAGTGCAGAGCCTGATATTACACCAGTAAAACTTTTTCTCTTCCCACAGCTCCTATCTCAGACTTCCACAAGATTCTATGAAACATTTGTTCCATTCCCTGCATCTCCCAGTTACTCATGACAAAACAGAAACCAACTCAGTCTTTTTAACCACTACATGTTCTTGCAAACAGCAGCCCTGGCCTTAATTCTGCCTTTGTGTTGCAAAAAGGTGTAACTTCATATAACAATACTAGGAATTCTCTATGTGGAACAAATATTCATATATAATAATATTTTTTTCCTGCAGAGTAGGCTCCAAGTCTTTTGATCTGCAGTAATAATGGTGTATTACTTTCAGAAATGTGATTCTGGTTACTGACTAAAATTCTGATATGTGAGGACAAAAAGAAGAAAATGCGCACACTCCTCTCGCTGCAGAAATAAAAATGGGATTAGATTCTCTGCCTAGCTCCAACTGTCCAAGCAAAAAAAATAGAAATACTTCAGGGTTTTGCTTAAATGTTAGATACCATTGTCTAATTGTAAAAATAGTTAATAAGTGGGAAATTTTTAGACCCCACAGAATTTTCATAATTTTAAAGGAAAGGTTTGATAAACCTGTGTCAAGAGAGATACTGTGATAGCTGATCCTCCCTAGGAGCAAGGATAATCACTTCACAGGCCCCATTCTAGCCTAAGTGCTATGGTTGAATTAGTATATATCCTTACTCTTTTCCTTCCTGTCACAAGGAATTCTGAAGTGACAAGAAATTATATGCACCTTTAAATTTAACCAGCTTCTAAAACAGCATCTGAGGTGTTTCATTGAAACTATCGCATTCTGACACTCAACACTATGGCATATTTTCAGATATTTTTGAAACCAGTGGGCTACATCAAGCTTCTTTCTGATAAGTCAGACCTCACTTCAGTAGTAAAAGCTTTGTGAATCCCACTGGCGCAACTGCTCTTTCAGGAATGTCGAGTAGCACCAACATAAATAAATTAAATCCTGTTGTTTAAGATTCCTGCAACTGGACTAACTTCTGGAGCTGCTTTAATTTGTAGAGGAATGGAAAAAAAATCCATCTGTATCATATATTTCTGTTACTTTAGTCTTTATGAGAATAAATCTATAAAAGAAACTGAGAGCAGGCTCTGAAGCTCTATTTCTGATTTCTCAATGGGTCACAGTGGAGACTATAGAAAAAAAGCTAAAGCTCAGAGTGAATACAGAACTGTATCACTCAAAAGGCACTGAATGTGATTTGTCTCACTTTATCTCTTTTTTATCAGGTGTCCAGTCTAAGGCATTTAGTGATAAGTCTGTAGTCAATGAAAGAGACTGGTAACTGCTGATGAGTTCACCTAATCTAAAATAAAAATCTGAGGGGTGGGATGAATCACCCATGAGAGGAACAAGTCTCTTCACTTGCTGTTAAGAGCAGATCTCAGTAGCTTTCACAAGATTAAAGCTATGTGAGACTCACCTATGATTCTGTGATGCTGTGTGACTAGAAGTAAAGCTAGAAATGGACTTGGTTTTAGTCTATGGCAATAATCTTGATGTATGAAAAAAGTGCAATGCAGTGTATTTATGTCAGGTTTTAGATGCCAAAACAAAAGTATTAATATCAGATTTGGTACATTAGTGTAATTTCTCTTCTCATTCCCTCTACCCTTTTAATTCCATGTCACCTAGTAAACTGAGATTCGAGTGGAGTTTCTAATTGTATTTTTCTTCTCACCAAGTGAAGAGTCTTTGATGTTTTATGACACCTTCTAGTACAGTATACCTGCTTCTTACATCAGCATGGTTTATTCAATTATGACCCATCAGAAAGAAGAGTACCTTCAGGTCTACAGATGTCCTGGTGCTTCCCTGAAGGAGACTTTTCAGAGCTGAGTCACTTGTGTAAGGACTTTTTCACAATAAAAAACACTATCCCACCTCATAGGACTTTCAGCCTCTTCATTTGTCTTGTCCAACACCCAGCTTGTACACTCTGGTGATATCTGTACACACTGCTGGTTTTGCAAATGGCCAGTAGTTTGAGTCATTAACCATTACCATTCCAGACTCTCACATGCCCCCTAATACCAGAGCTAGATACTAAGACCCTGATCCTTTAAAAAATAGGTTGCTATTCATTTCCCTCCTGTTTCTCTTAGAGAACAAAAGGAAGTAACATAAGAAGCAGTATAAAATGAAAAATATACACAGGTGGAATTCAAACAAGAACATAAATCAGCTTAAAATCTAAAAATATTTTTACAATATCCCCTGACATTCCCCATTCCCACAAAATTATGTAGAACATAAAGATTGTTGGAATTTTTTGGGATATTATAAAAACAGAGAATAATTTATTTTTTTACTGATACTACTTGTGTAGGAGTTTTGTTTATTTTTCCTTCGACTTATTACAATTGTCTTGGATTTACAGAGGCGCAAACCACCCATTTCATAATCACTACTTCACTTCTTTGCAGGGACACCAATGAAACCACGGTAGCAAATAATGTTTCAGTTCAGGCATAAAACTTTGGCAAAGTCCTTCCTTTCAACTTGAAAGCCTGAACTTGCATTGCTAGAGTTGACTGGAACATTTCCACTCCTCAAAACAATGGCAGATCACGTCCTTAAAGTGGAGCTGCCTGTCAGGTGCAATACTAGAGTCAGGTGTGCCTCTCACCACATGAGTACGGAATATTTGTCCCTGAACCTCTCCTACCTTAGCAGTGAGCTCCTCAGCAATGGTGCTGGGGAGAGCAAGCCCGTACTGGGTTATACTTGCTCGTCAGTTGTCCAAAGTGCAAGATATTTCTTCTGACTCAACCCTGTAGTGCATGACAAATTTAGAGCTCTAAGTACATGGTTGTCTTGTGATTCCTACATCTTTAATGGAAGTGAACATACTTTACCCCTACCTATCATAACACGTAGAGTGCCAACACTGTATTTTTAATTTTTGTCTAAATCTTTTCTGGTTACGAGAAAGGGGAGCTTGAAAGCTGGACCTCAGAAGATCTATCACCTTTTTTTTTGTTATAAAGAGAGAGAATGGTTTGACTGTCCTTCAAAATCCTGATGAAACAGAAGCACTTTAATTGATATTGAATATGTAGAGGACAAAGAATTAATATATTTCTAGATATACAACATGTTATCAAGATAATTATTCTAGTTGTTGAACCATAAAGAAGGACCTAGATACATGAAAACTGGTTTAAGAAAAATTTAGGGCTATAAATGGAATACTCATTAGATACTTCTCTTTTTGATCTGATACCTTCACATACTTACAATTTCGTTTCTGACAAAGTGTAAAATGGTCAAAACTTTTTGAGATGCATCATGTTCACCACAGAAAAATCAAGTTCCAGGACATAGAGAGCCCTGGAGATCCTCACAGGACCCAAGGTTTTGCCACAGCCAGCAATTGACCCCCATGCAGCCACTCACTCACTCCCCCACCAGTAGGATCATGGAAGGAAGCAGAAGTGTAAAAGCTGGAAAACTCCTGGGATGAGATGAAGGGAAAGCAAACAGGGAAAGCAAAAGCTGCCCGTACAAGCAAAGCAAAACAAGGAATTACTTCACTGCTTTCCCCCACTTTATATACTGAGCATGATGTCATATAGTCTGAAATATTCCTTTGATCAGTTGGAGTCATCTGTCTTGGCTGTTTTTCCTCCCAGCCTTCCATGCATCCCTAACTTCCCTCTCCAGTGTGTCAGTATGAAAAGTAGAAAAAGCCTTGGCCCTGTGTCAGCAAAACCAAAAACATTTTTACATTATCCGCTCTGTGTCCAGAACAAAGCCAAAACACAGCCTCATACCAGCCACTGTGAAAAAAGTTAATTTTACACCAGCCAAAACCAGCATACGGACTCACAGCATGCTTAACTTGCAATAAATAACACAAAACACCCCCTGGATTTTCTATTATTGTACTGAATAAGCCATTATACCTCTCAATTTTGCTATACTGTTGACATTGTTGTCAATGATTCTTAAGCATGTTTGGAATACGTCTGAAGGAATCAGTTTCCTCAAAGAAACAGATTTAGATGTCAGGTCACATAATATTTATACTAAAAATTCTAAATGGGTCTATGGAATTGAATAACCATCTCAACCCAAGATACTGCAGTGTGACAGCATGAATTCATGGACACCATAACCATAAAGTTTTTCCTGTAATTAAATATGTTCTTGAATTATTTTTCAACAAGTTATCCAAATATTCTATTTTACCAGAGGAAATGACCTTTCCATTATAAAAGATTTTGATATCAGAAATACTGTGTATGAATAACACTCCTCTAAGCATTTCAGAAGAAAAAGCTGTAAAAAAAAGGTTGTAAACCCCCTAATGAAAAGAAAATAGGATATATAAAATTGAAAAGTTTTATCTTTGTCTTAATTTACAGGTTTTTCTTCATCCTTTTCAACATTTTTCACACTTTGTAGATAAACTTGGATTTGGACTAAGATCCCATGCGTTGTCAATTTTTGTCTTACAAAAAAACATAATGAAAATGCAGAGTCAAAAAAATGTGATTCAGTTATTAATCATAAATGCATTTGTGGCTGCAATGGTTTTTTGCAGGTACTTTTTTGAGTGATTAAGGTATAATAAAGATATAGTGTAATACTGTTAAAGGATTTCTATTACTAATTATTTTTACTGCCTGAATTTGCTAATAAAAGCAATGAAAATTTCACTTAACTGAAAAATTATAACTAAAAATTAAAATAGCAGCACTTCTTTAATAAATCAAAATAAACTCCATTTGGCATGTTTGTGCTGTAGAACTGTAAGGAACAGTTCCAATGAAACAGTGATTATTAATAAAAAGCAGGCAAGTGACATATAATTTCTAAATGCTCTGTCTGCTTCATTTAGCATATGATAAAAGACTTTATTATGCAAAATTTTAACATGTAGACACTAATATGCTTATTCAGTTTTGTGATAACACATAGCCATGCTAAGGTTCTTCATAAATACTTCACATATGGAGTGCATTCAGAGGACCATGTATGTGAAGGGTTAATAGTGAACTGTGATGCAGTTCTGAATTGCAGCACCACTGAAAGAGGTGACATCACACACAAGTGCTTCTATCACTGGATGAAGTGGAGGGATTAAATTTCTCATCATCTTGTCCCTAAAATTTGGCTTTCTCTTGCTTCTTCTCCTTATGTATGTTTTAAGAAAGAGTTAGTCGGTGACTCAAAGGACATGTCCAAATTCATAATTGCTCTGAGTGCAACAGAGAAAGAAGAGGCAATTCAAATAATTAAATTGAAAGTACTTTTTTCCTTTTTCTGTGATGGGGAAAAGAAAGTCTTGTCTAGTCAACAGTAGCATTTTAACCACTACACATTCTCCTTCCAATATGGCATCTATGATGTGATATGTCTTTATTTCTATAGTATTAAAATATGTGGGCTCTCCGTCCCACAGGAACTGGACTAACTCCTACATTCTAACTTCTTCTTCAGTCTCTTAGCTATTCAACAGATTGGGGTAAACTTCATTCACTTTCCATGCTATCATGATCACACTGAATGCCTCTTCAGATGTCTCTAGTGAATTCTCTAAAATTCATCAAATCATCATATTTCATGCCATGTCTTTTTTCAAATTCTGAGTAATTTATTTCCTGTACATAACCCTGTTATGTCTTTTGGTTTTTTTTTGTACTAATATGTGAATAAGGAGTATTAGTTTACAAAAGTTGTTCTCAGGAATTAATTAACAGCTATTGTGCAATTTCTGTTCAGCCTTCTGATAGTACAGAAAGCCACATACATGCAAATGGTATAAACAGTAAATTACTCTCAGATTAGAGCACTTATTCATTACAATTATCAATGCTTGCACACAATTAGAATCAAGTATTGTAATGCTGTAAGAGTGGCCCAGTCAGTCAAGAGAGGTGAATAATAAGAGGTTAAGGTGAATAAATAAGAGGTGAAACCCGTTATTTTCCCTGGAAATTGCAAGTATTATCCAGATATGAAGGTAAGATGAACCCACAGGAAAGATGAAACACGAATAAGGGGAAAGGAGCACCACCTTATGTCCTGAAACTACTGAAAGCAAAGGAGTTGCTTGGCAGAGTTTGTTTTGCATACTTGTTAGGTTATAGCTGTGTTGAAGTCTATGAGCAAGCTAGGTGAGTGAGTGGGTTAGGATCCTGGAAGCATATTTAGAAATAGCTTGGGCAAGTCTGCAGTGCACTTCCCTGCGTTAGCTACACAAGAAGGGTCCTGCTCAACTGGATTGAGAGATACGCCCTGCAATGGGAAGTCAGAAGGATTTCAATTCTCCTGTCTACTCCATGAACAATTAATAACCTAAATGAAAAAGTCACGCAGTAAACATCAAAGATTGGGTAAAGTAAGCTCAGTCTCTTCTAGGGCAATAAAACAGCACACTGCTTAACCAGATTAGAAACTTCTCCTACCCAAACATAAAAATAAACATATTTTTGCTCTGCTTAGACTCATGGCAGAAGATGCCTAGGAAATAGAAAGAACAGAGTAGAGGTACAATGGTATTTTCCTTGGAAAATCAAAAACATCAGAAATAACTTTCCTGAACTGAGGGTCTCTTTCTAATTAGTAGTCTTAAATAAATTCTTCTTTCATGAGTTTAACCAGTTTTTAAACTCTGTAAAATACTAACATCCAAAACACTTAGGAGTGAATGGGCTCCACTGTTTAGTAGCATGCTGTGTGAGGAATTATAGCCTTTATTTTATCTTCAGCTATCACTTGGTTCATTTGCTTGACCTCATTTGTGTACTAGAAGGGACTGCACAACCATTTCCTACTTTTGTTCTTTATGATACTCCTGATTTCATGGTATTTTCTTGAATCCCAAATCATACCATTTTTTTCAACCTGAAGAGTCCAAGTCTACACTGACATTCATCACAGAAGAAATATTGAAACTGGGATGTCTTTATTTGGGCTGTTTTATAGAGGAATGAAATAAAGCAAAAGCGCACTAAACATTCACAACTTTTGCTGGTGTAATTTTTTTTGTCTTCAAAATTTGTCAAGAAATGCATGTGTTAATTTTCACTAGTACTTGCACAAACTATCTAAAACACAGATTTCCCACGAGGGTGCTCTTGCTTTGGTGTTTATTTGAGAACATGTGTCTGAGCTCTGAAGGTCTACAGTTCCGAAGAAAATGAAAGATCTCTTTGGTAGTGGCTAAATCTCTGGGGCTCTTTTTATTAGGGGTTTAGAATGAAAGGTTAATGTGCTTCAGGCTGTTGACTCCAGTATAGTGAACATGTGCAATGCTGCTTGACTCTTAAAAAGCGTGTACTTTGTTACCAGTGTTTATTAATAAACACTCAGAATAAGCACTGTGCTGAAATAATTCAGAATTAAACATCTGGTTCCCTTTTAGAAGTTCTTTCCACAGAGACAGCTTCTTTGCAAAAATCTGGCTGTGCCCAAGTGGCTTAATTTTAATATGACCATTAAACTGAAATACAGTAGCCTTTTGCATATGTCAGGCCTGGAAGCCTTGGTAAATGCTTGAGTACTTCCAACACACAGATTGCCAACATACAGATTGCCAACATCCAACTATTCTGCAATGGAGAGGCACAACCCTCTACCAAATTGGAGCACCACAGGAGATACAGATAAATACTTGTGTCTATCTAGCAGATTAGGTAAAATCAGTCACAAAAATTATTCATGTGTAAAATGACAGACTGCAGTTAATACCTCGTATTCCAATTTACCAAATTTATGGCTGTGAAAATAAACAGTATAGGACGAAGTGATGAGATACAAGGTTTAAGAGTAAAGCAGAACAGCAGAACCCAGTAAAGCAATTCATCTCCTGACAAAAATAATCCATCATCAGACATCTGTTGAAAACTTAACCATTCATTTTCCACACCACGCTGTTCAGAGAACTTGTTATTGGCACATGGCTAAATTTTATAATCAAACAGCTGTGGAGGTTAAGGGAACAGCAATGGGATAGCAGGACTCAGTGTTAAAAGCTGATTTCAAGCCAGACCTGTCTGCTACTGGCTGAGCACTATTTCCACATGACAGTGCAGCCAGCTGAGACAGCAATTGTTTTCTCAATTCACTTCCTGAAGAAAAAGCCAACATTACATAAGCCAGTATCACTGCTGGCCAGTCTTGATTTGATCATCAGCACTTTTTAGTTTTAAACTTTTTGTGCATAAAGTCCATCTCTATTCTTTAAGACACAGCCTCATAGATTGCCTTGTCACACTTGCCTTGCTGAGTATGACAGTGACAGATATTCAGGTCTCCACATGCATCCTACACAGACATACATACATACATACATAAACACAGACACACACACATACATGCATACATATACACACCATCTCCCTTTGGATCATCTCTGACGGGCAGTGTGGTCTGTCCTAAGAACACCAGGTGGGGATTGCAGGAGGACTGTCTGAATGCTCACATAATTAGCACATTCCAGAGATGGGATAGCTGAGTAAGACCTTCACATGTACTTCTGTAATTAACAGATCTTTATGCATCGTCAAATTCCCAGCTTCTTGTGGAAAGTCTAGATTTATAACTGCTCCACTGTTGAAGACATGGGGTTTACTGTTCAGCACCTACCGTGCTTTATGGGCAGGCACTATGTCAGACCTCTCAGTTTGGCACTGAAACGTGTCATAGTAAAGGCTGATTTAAATCAAAAGCCACATATTTGGACTAGCAGTAATCTGCTAATATTAAGTGATTAGTTTATGGTATACTGTGTGCATGCTGCAAGTTGACCTCTCCCTAATGTTTAAAGTTGATTGGGTCTGTGAGCTAGGCAAGGACAATATCTGACTCCTCTGTGTGTATCCTCATTTCTCCCAGGGTTATTTATCAGCAAAATACTTTCAGCTAGAGGGGATATTTGGATGAATATAGTTGTATTCGATATTGGCCATTCTGTGCACTGACCTTTGTTGAAGTTTTGTTGTCTGTCCTCCATTATATTGCAAGCAATAATGAATAAAGCAAATGTGGCGATCCTTGCCAGGATTTATTTGTCTCAATTAGGTGCTTGCAAGTGATACATCTAATGACTGCACAAATACCAAAGCAAAACTAACAGTAATATTTTAATTCCTGGTACTACAACATGTCAGAGTGATACTAAGCCAAAATGCAGTATCCTCTGTAAAACAGACAACATTGACATGCTACCAGGAAAAGAATGTTATTTGTATGAGGAAAACACCTTTTTAGCAGGCTCCAAGGTGAAATGACTTTGGATTCTGATTCATCTTGATGCTCCCAGATAAGAGTTAAGTGTCTTCAGGTTTAGCCTTGTGAACACAGAGCTAAGTCCATCTTCATTAGACCCTTCTGTTGGGAAATCCCAGAGCAAAGATCCCAAATGTTTAACAGCCTGTCAATGTTCAGCTGTGCTCATTCATATCAGGTGCTTTTGCTGACTTTCCCTTAGAATCTGGTTCATAATTAATGCTAGACTCAGCTGCCTGATGAGAAATGTATCATAGAACAAGAGATTTCATAAAGAAGAAAAAGACTGGTCATCTGAATACATACTGTGTATATAATGTGTTGAACTAACGTCTTTCAACAAGATCTATATATCTCAACAAACTTTGTTCATGAGATGCTATTAGGAAAGCCCTGACAGAATTTGAAGAAGTGAGATCCTGAGTTATCGATTTTCTCATATGGCTCTGGCACAGGAACACTTGGGTTCCTTTTTATCAAGAACACAACAGTTTCACCCTCTCTCCATTAGAAAACAAGTATATTAAGAAGTGCTGTGACAGCTGTACCACTTTTCCTCTTTATATATTCTGGTGCATCAACAAATAACTTTACACACTACAGTGATTGCCTCCCACCAGATATATCCTGACTAGGGTGTATCTACTCCATTCATGTATAAACATTTAATGTAGCCAGTGAAGACAGAAACTGATTCTGATTGCTCTGAATCACCTTCTGAAAGTGCTTATCACTCCTCATGGACTAGGGATGCAGCCTAGGCAAATTTAGCTACCTAAATTAAGTTCCTTACTTATTCCCAAAGAATAATAAATACAAGCTCTGCAAATAAGTGTCTGAAACACATGATTCCTGTGATTTGCCAAACAGAAGTAGATGAATGAAGAATCACTGTCAAAACGTCCAAAAGTCTAAGCCAGTCCTTTCAAAAAGTAGTGCCAATGATTCATCTGTGTGACTATTTACGTGCTTTTTGTAACTTCCTAGGTTTCACATTACATTTGATATCTGATATACACCATGTAATTAATTCGCCCCTTCCAGTACCAATCACACTCTTCTCCATTCTTAAACCTATCATACTGTAGTAGGTTTTTTCTTTCTTACAAAGGCCTACCATTCTCTACCATCTCCAAGATTCTTTCCAAAACACTTTTGTCATCAGACTTTCTTTTTCACTTGTTCAGCAGACACATTAATGGAGTTAATTCTCTCTATATAAAATTTTCATGACACATCCTTGCCAAAATTGGCTTTGCACACTGACTTATTATTTTAAATAGACTCACCTGGAGTCATGTTCTTCAGAAGATTAATAACAATTTTTTTTTTAACTGTGTGCTTCTCTAAAATATGGAAAGAAAGTATCATTACACACGAGAGCCAAGGAATAGAAAGGTAAAGATATTTGTTGGAGATCATAACAGATAGCAGTGTTATTAACAGAGAATGAACAAATAAATAAAAGAGACAAAACCTAGTGTTGCTCTGCAGCAGCTGAATTAATGTATCCCTCATTTCCTTCCATGACAGTAGTTCCCTTCCACAGGTTTGTAATTTGCCCTGTCTCAAGTGTCTGCCAAGCCCTTATGGCCTGCCCCCACAATGTCATGAGCCTTTCTACCCTACTCCATGGCACACTACATTTTTCCAGCAAATTCAGAGGAGCTCAAGACAGTCCTTGTTGAAGATGTTCTGAAGTGCACCACCACTTGGATGGCTTACTACAGCTCCCATCTCCACATATTTTGGCACCAAGAGAAGCACCAATAAGGCCACTTCTCTTCCACCTAGGGACCACTTCATGAGGCATTTGCTGGAAGAAAGTCAATTTCAGAATAAACTTCTCTGAAAAACTTTGTTGAAATTGGCCTAACCATTCACAGCTGCATAAAGAAAACAGTCATGAGCAGTCATAAAGTCTGATCAATGATCCTTAAGAAACTGATCTCAAAAAAGTGCTCATACAACTCTGCTTTATGGAAGGCTTTCTAGTACTTAAGCTCTGTCTATAAAAATCGTAGATTTGTGGTTTAGTAATATTTCTGTACCAAACTGGAAATTTTTGATGACATAATATATTGCTATCACCTCACTGTTTTCACATTGGTATCTAGTGTGTATAGCTCTCTTTGGATTATGATATTTTGTCAAAAAAGGTAATGAAATATCAGGTAAAATTCAGAAATTACTTGGCTTGAGCTATGACATGGAAAGTTTCCCATAAGAGGGGTTTAAATTTTTAAAATTCTTTAAGGAGGGTGACCTCTGCTTTCCTGTACATTATTGAAGTAGAAATGACTTAACCTTTGACATGCTACCATTTATTTTCGTAATTTGGTAATTTTCCAATTTCCAGTTGCATTAATTAATTCCACCTTCCCTTTCTTTTTATTTGGTCAATTAATGACAAATAAATTACTAGAATTAATTAATTAATTACTAAATTAATAAACTTATAATTTATGAAAACCAAACCAACTCTGCTACTTGTCAAAGAACCTTTCACCTCAGATATTTTCTTGTGACAATTCCTGTTAATGGCTTTTTAACAAAATTTATTTCCCTTATTTCCTCTTCTGATTCTCCTGCACCTTATTTCGTAAAGAGTGGCAAAAGAACAGCTTCTGTGGAGGAGACTCTTTATTTCACTTTCTCTTCAAGAAACTTTGATTTTGAAACTACTCCAAGGTTGAATTTAAATCCAGCTGAATAAAAATATTTATGGAGTCTGCAACCAAATAAATGGTTAAACTAAAAAAACACAAGGACCTTTCAAGTTAAATTTAAGACAATTATTCTGAAATAACAAAAAAATACTTGTTCTAATAATACAAATGTTAGGTATGGCTCCTACAGGCCAGTTAAATGGACTTTTGCTAGCATAGAAGTGGCATAACCCCACTGAAATAACTGGAGAAAAAGGTTTCTCTATCTCATAACTTACAGACCAACAGTTTCCAAATAGAAACACTTATAGTCATTTCAGAAAAATCCCAGAGACTTTAGTCCAATTATTAATTACTTTTACAATATCATATAAAGGTGAAATCAGAAAAAACATCTACAGATGCTGAATCATATTGGTACTATGCAATCAATATCAGAGGCATGGTATTTGCCTGAACAAGCAATTCTTTTCTATCTATGGAATGTCAGAGAAATAATGCCAATGGAAGTGGTATTATTGCCTATCAAAGTACAATTTTCACCAGAATGGAAGCTTCAAAAGTATGAAGAAATTGATTTTAGAAGCAGTAATTTGTCATCATGCTTTGTGGGAGCTAGCTGGTGAAAATCAGAAAAGCTGTTGATTAGACATAATTTGGTGTTTAAATTGTTTTTTCTTGATGGGTAATGAAAATACTTAAATATGTTAATGAAACAGATTAATCCCACAATAATTTTTCTTAGGTTGAAAGTATCAGTATTGGGACAGTAATTGTTCTCTCTGATTCCTCTTCACTTTTTCTAAAACCTCTGGAAGCAGCAAGATAGCCTGCTTGGATTAAAAAAAAAAAAAAACAAAAAAAAAAACAGGAACAAAATAGCTCATTTAGAGGACAGCTATTGTAACTAACAATAAAGTAATAAATAATTTCTCTGGATAGATTCTTGTAACATATTAGGAAAGTACAATTCTCCTTTCTCATGTCTTTATTGGTTTGTCCCTATCAGTCAAATTCAGGTAAATATTCACAATTTCTTCTTTCATCAATTTTCCAGCTATTTCATTTGGAATGGAAAGAAGCCACCTCTAACTCTAATTTTTGGAACCAAACAATTTTTTCTTTGCAATCCAAAAGCATTGTGCAATTGTCCCCAGGATAAATCTCAAAATGAAGGGCTAAAGCACAAAATCTGTGCACTCAAAAGGCTACTTTCCTTAAATTTTTATGCAGTTAAATGACTCCCAGCTGTGACATATAATTGCTACCTTTTGTAAAGAACTTGTGTAGTATATAATATTTTATATGTAATAGAAAATTGTTTATGCAGCTTGATGCCTTCTTAAATTTCTCAAATATTATGCTGCTTGTAACTCTGACAGACTAGTTTCTCAGTTCCTCACTGATATCTCTGCTTATTACATGTTAGAATAAATCACTCTGTGATTTAAATTTTAAGTCCTAGCTATGAGTGACTGAATGTTCATGTTTTTCCTAGGATCATGTAATTGTTTCAATATGTGGTGTCTTAAAATATGTAGACAATTTATCCAAACAGGAAAGATACTTACTTGATATTATGTCTGATCTCTTCAGTGCTAGGGGGGCTTGAATTTCTTCAATTTTCTGGTAGAAAGAACTTTGATGAAACAGAAAATGAAACTATAATTGCTTCTCCTGTGAAAAAGAACCCATTGGAAATCAATATGCCAGGCTGGGGAGCACATTTAGAGAAATGATGGTTCAGAAGAAAGTTCTTCAGCGAAATTAATTTAATTTCCTAAGAACATTGTTGAGAACAAAATAACTAGGGCTGTAATAATGAAACTTTTATAAGGCCTAATAAAGAATAACATTATCAATTCAGGGATGATAGGAAAGAATTAGATGATCCTTAAGACTGGAGTAAGAGGAAGGAATGATACGGAGGACAACAAAGTAGAAGGTTGCTCACAGAGACCATGATCTGATAGCTAATAATTCCGAAATGAAAAAGCATGAGAATGAGGACTGATGTTTGAGGAACTGGTTATCCATGTGATGCAGCTATACAAACATACACAAAAGAATGTACCTAGGCAAAAAATACTGATCCAGTTTCCTGTAGATGAAAAAGCAAATTATAAAGCAACATTACACTTCTAGCTTCTTATTTAGACTACATTGTTTCTCCTAACAACAATGTCTGCTGTTCATCTGAAATAATAACTGATCTAAATGAAATATATCTTTGCTTCAGATGTAAAATTATGGCAGTAAATAACATTTGTCCCAGAATCCATCGCCTGCTCTATTAAAACCGATATATTGTTTGTTGAAAAGTCACCCAAATTTGTTCATGTGGTTTAGATTCTAGCTCCTGAGGGCAGAGCAATTTGATCATTGAAATAAATCACTAGAAAAGCAGTTTTATTCACTGTGGCTACATATTCCATGTAAATTTCCCCTTAGTGGGTTTTCACAACATCTTTCCTAATGTATTATTCAGCTATTAGCTATAATTAAATCCAAGCCAAATTTGAGTTCTCTAAGATATGAACCTGTCCTTTTCCACTTCCTGAAACTAAAAAAAAAAATTCAAAAGGAGGGAAAACAGCACTTTATTCAGAGCAAAAAGATGCTACATTTGTAACTGTCTCCCTTAAAAGTGCAGATTGAAATTTCTAAGACCGCCGAGAAAAGAGGATGAAAGTTAACTTAAATAATTAAACATACCTAGGGCATCTCACCTATGTACTGCACTGACTTTCAAAGTAGTTATTTGTGAAGAGTGTTTCACAAGAGGAAACAGGGGTCACTGTGACTTCACATCCTCTGTTGAAAAATAAATAATTCAACAAGTAATGTCCTGGCTACATTGTGAAAAAACATCCATTGAAACAGTGGAGAAATGGGGAGACTTCCAGTAGTGAACAGATTTTTTTTTTCTTTTCTGATGAGGGAGATAAAAAAAGCCCCAAATTTTCTCCAGTGAGACCCTCTCAGACTTTTAGTAAGGACCTTGCTCTGTTTTATTCTCTCCCAAAACGCGTTATACATACAGCATTACCAGAAAAGATACCCTTTCTACTTTCCTCATGAAAACCCATGCATTCCCTATAAATCATTCAACAGTCAAACAATTCAGTGCTGCTTCCTGGCATCAAACTAGCAACTCTTAACCTCCAGCTCCTTACTTTCTTGTGGAGACTTGTCTTGCAATGCTACTCACAGCAAAGGCTGAAACAGGTGAAATGACCCATTGCCTCTATTGGCAAGGCTCAGGATAGCAAATTATTCTGTACCTTATAGATATTTCATATTAGATGGGAATGAGATATCTTTATCTTGAGAGAAGTATAGATGGATGTCAGTGGCAGCATTCTGGAAGGAAAATTAAGGCACAGGATAGGCAAGAGTGAAAACGAGAATGATGTTTCATTCCTGCCAAGTGACCAGTTCCCTCTCTTCATGCATCAGTGATTCCTAATCCAGATTAAAACATGAACGAGGATGGACAGTGAAATTATTGAATTGGCATCCAGGCAAAAGGTGATGCACAAGGCTCTAAACAAGAACCACCAGCTTTTGGTTCTGCTGGGTGAAAATGGTATGGTGAGAATATGACTAAGACCCTTTAGGGCAAAGGGTCTGGTAAAATCCCCAAACTTGAGAAAATTCCACTTGATATTTGCCTAAAATTCCATGTTTTCACTCCCTAACACATCAGACCCAAGGCAAGAAACCACTGGAGAGAGAGAAATCTCTGTGTTGCTGGTGCTATATCAAAGGACTTCCATGCAGAGCATAAGGACAGTAGAAAAAATGTTGTTTCAAAGATGTCTTTATATGTCTTTCCTATTGGAAGTTGCATCTAATTTTGTTTCATAACTAAACACATAGATAGTAATGTTTTCTACACGTTAAACTCAGATCTTGATCCACATTTCTAACAAAAGGCAGATCTCACATAGGTCCATGTAATTTCCTTCAGACTTATCAGTGACTTTGCAATGTGAAGTCTTATTGTCTGAAACTGCACTATTTGTAAGATTTATGGCATTTTAATTACATTTTTTACTGTCTTGTTTCTTCTGAGCTGAAATTCTGCACAGTAATTGAGGGGAAATAATTGTAAATCTTTAACTTAGCTTCTAACGATGTTTTTTCTCTGGTTTGCATTCCTTGTTTCTTGAAGACTGTAATTAGTCCAGCATTGGATCTTCAGTATAAAATCAGAAAGTGTGACAGTTTCTGGTGATAAAGTATTAGCAAAAAAGCTGCAGAATGGAAAAATATTATCATATTATCATATTTCAGTGACTTTGCTCAGTGTTATGCCTAAACCTGTGAGAGCACAAGGGAAGCATAAGCCTCTAGATATTTTATAATCTTTTAGATCCAGAAATACATCTTCTCATGGAAATCCTATCCCAGGCAACCCAAGCAGAAAGCTTTTAGGTAAGAAAAATACACCAGTTTCGTTCATAGCATTTTATGTGATGAAATCCTCTTCATTTTCTCAATGAAGAGGATGGGACTGTAAAAGACATAAACAAACAGTCATGTACAATGTTTCTAACAGTATTAAAACTCAAGCTTTTGAAGAAAATCTTCAAGAAATCTTGAGAAGGACAACTGCTTAGAAAGCTGTCAATACATAATGGAAAACAAAAGAAGGCACTGTCATTAACTTTAAACAGCATTAGAATAAGGATTCAGAACCAGCCCTTCCAGATGTTATATTTTTAGGGAGAATAAAACCCAAAAACAGGTATCTGATTTTAAGATGAAGTTTGATAGATTTATGAGAAGGATTTTATGCTGGAGTCATGATATTGGGACAGTAATTACCATGATAGTCTCTGTTACAATTTCATATAAATTCTGACTCTCAATGTTTGGGAGAAATGTTTGGGCAAACTCCTTGTACTGACACTATTTCGAAGATCCTGAGACTTAAACTATCCTCCAGCAGTTTGTAGAAATGTGTAAAAGGGCATCAGGTGGCTATTCAGCACAAAAGAGAGGTTGTGCTTCATTTATCGTGTCCATCACCACACTCATCTCTGGAAGTCAGGATCCTGCCAGGCAGGCTGCTGACAGCAGTGGCCTCTGTGGGCAGCTGGGCTGCTCAGAGGCAAGGGATGGAACATGTGTCCTTCTGACCACATCAGTAACAGACTGGCCTGAGGAAACAGAAGATGCTTTAGAAAAGCTGGTCCGATGCCAACAAATTAAACAAAATCCTATTTAGTTCCCACTGTGTGGAGAGTACAAATACAGAAACATTAGTGTGTGCACTCCAGAAAGATATGCTCTGAATGAGCACAGACTTGAATTCTGTTATATTCTCAGTCTCCAGATGGTTGCAAAGTATAGTCCTTAATAAAAATCGTTGCAAAGTCTGAGCTCAAAGTAATACATACTAGATGCGCGACTAAAGAAATAAGCCAAATTACACAACTAAATGAGAGTGAAGGACAGGCAGAAAAAACTAGATCCCATCCTCTATAGTAGCTCTCTGATTTTCTAATATTAGCAGTGAACTAGCTTCATTCCTACTTGCTGCTTTGAGTCAAAAGTCCCAATATTCTCTTTGCCATCTGTTCCATAGGCAGCACTTTGATCCCTTTCAAATCCAACATCAGCCAGGCTCCCCTTGGCCCCAAACCCATCCTTATCTCAATAACAGATGCAGTTGCTGTGGCTGGGTTGGGTGCTCTGCACAGATACAGCTGAAGGTGACAGGCTGCACCACTCTCACACCAGACCTATGTTCAGAGAAGACAAAAGAAACGCTGATAACACCCCATCCACAGAAATGGGAGATGCACCATGTCCTTGCTGAAATTCTCCTCAAGCAACATATGCAGAAACTAGATAAATTAGGATGGAGGCTCTGAGGAAAACAAACATGCTCCTACATTCCTACAGCTCCTATAAAATGTATATATTTGTTAGAGAATATTTAAATTATATATCTGTAGAGAAGGCTAAGATATTAGAAGAAAATATTTGGGCTTTAACTTTCAAAATTTTCAAAATTGACTGTTTTGATATTTTCTAACAAAACTCTTACATCTTTCTGCTTGGAAATAACTTTGTTTTTAAATTAGACAATATAGTTGATCTAAGCACAATCAATTTTTTAGATCTTGGGGAATTTTTTTTTATAAAGTATTATAAATTATAATTTATTTGAATTGAAGATGCTTTGGACTTCCAGCTTGTGAAGTTTTAGATTGTGATGCATTTTTTTAATTTAAAATAGATTTTTTTTTTTATTCTTAAATTCATTTTAAAGTAAAATGAGAGAAGTTCTCATTTCCTCCTGAGGTCATCCTTGCAACCACAATTTAAAAAGAATTTTTATGTAAAAAATATCTCCATCTGTGTATTATTCAGGTTATGGCTACTGGAACAATCTTGTCCCAGATTTCAAGTTACCGGAAGATGTATTATTTTATTATCCAGACAGGGACATTTACTGAGATGCATGCTTCAGTTTCTTTTTCAGTCTTTGAGAATGGCTGCTACATTGTGTGCAAACCTGGAAGAAAGCAAACAACATGTTATCAAAATAAATCTCACTCAGCTGAAAAGGGCCAAATAGAGGTTAATCCAATTACTTAATGGTTGTCTCCTTTGGCCTCTTCCTTCAGGCAGCTATGCTTTTAAATATTCCATTTCTCTCTGCTAACATGCTTTAAAATTCTTCCCTTCATAAGGGAAAAAGTACTTCATTGTTCTCTCCAAACAAAATCTTTTTCCATTATGCAGGAATAGAAATATGGTCAAAAATTGTGCATATAGTGTTGGAGTTACTCCTTAAAATCAAGTATTTAATTTTCATTTAAACTGAACAGACCACTGCTCTTAAATCTGTTTGACTTATTCTTGAGGTCAGAACTCTTACTGAATTAAATATATGGTAGGAATAACACTGAAAATTTGATCAATAACATTAATTGATTTGCCTGATAACATTAACGTTGGACTCCAGTAAATACTTTACTCCTGCAGGATAGAAAGCAGGATAAATGGCAATAGGAGTCAAATATGCTTAATAGAATTCTAATTTAATGAGAACAAAATTTAATAAACTGCATGTAAAAGTTTTCAACATTCCTGCTTTAAGGAAATTGAGTGAGCCAACTCCAGCTAAAATTATTCCTCTGGAACTTTAATGCCCAATCAGTAACCTGCACAAATGATAACTGTCCTACAGGGAGGGAGGGCAGCAAATGAAGAGTGAATGAGATGGCTGGGACAGGTAATCTCTGGCATCCACTTGTAACTTGTGAAATAATCATTCTGCTGCCTTTAGGACATGCCAGGATGTTCATAGCTAGACTACTCAGAACTAGACCTCCTGTGCAGATGCACAGCACTCCTCTCTCATCTTCACAAACATCCTTGCTAGTGATTTCTGGCACTAGCTGAGGTGGGCATTCTTTATTATCCAGTCAGCCTGACTCAGTATTTCTCTCTCCCTGTAACAACATTACAATATTTATGCTATATACATTGTCCAGAACAGCTTCTGCTTGCTGCTGTATTCAGACATGAAAATCACTCTTCTTCATTGCTAAATGAAAATGGAAAACTTGCCTTCTCTGTGTGTTTCTGCTGTCATCCACTCAGACAGGAAAATTTTAAGTTATAGCAATGAAACTAGAAATACAGAAAACTAATTTTTAAAAATCACTGTAAAATCTGGGGATATGGACTGGATGACTAGACTACAAGATGGGTGAATTACTTGCTGGACTGAAAACTAGCTCAAAATTGGGATCAAAGATTCAAACTTCAACAAAGATAATTTTTAATGCCTTGGGACAGAAAACAGAAGTGCAACAGTACAGGCTAGTAACTGGCTGGCTGGGTAATGATTCTGCAGCAAAAACATGTTAGAAAAGAAGTTAAATATGAGGCAGAAGTGCATCCCTGCAATGAGGAAGGCTAACATCATGCTGCGCTGTATTAACAGGTGTAGAATAAGGGTGTTGGGGAAAATAGTTATTCCCCTCCTCTTGACACTTTTGTGGAGGTATGTGCTGTCTTGTCCCCTGGTTTGCCACCCCAATACAAGAGGTGAGACTGGCAGATAGGTCAGAGCAGGGTCAGTCACATGGTTAAAGCTTGCATGGGGAAAGGCTGAAGGAAGAGGTATTTTTCAGCCTGGAGAATACTAAGAGTAAAGACTAACTGCAATCTTCCACAGCCTAAAGTGCAGTTACAGAAAAGGCAAAACCAGGGTCTTCTCACAGACACAACAGTCACAATTTCCAGTGAGCAAAAAAAAAAGAAAAGCACCATCAGAATGGTAAGCACCAGAACAGGTGCCCAGATATACAGCACAAGATCCATCCTCAGAGATCTTCAAAATTTCAATGGTCAGTTCCTGAGTAAGATGGTATGATTTGGACAGCAGTTCCACTCTGTGCAGGAGGTAGTACCAGACCACCTGGAGAGCTTCCTCCTGACCATAACAGCGCTGTGAGTCCCCCAGCCTAAATTCCAGCCCTGGCCCTGCTCTATGTTGAATTAAGTTCCTACCATAGTAAATCATTATCAAGGTCACAAAAAGCTGATCTATATGGCTTCCTACTCATTGCACAGGAGTTCTGAAACACATAAAATGGCAGATGTTCCTTCAAGGACTTAGCAAGGGTGATTTACCCAAGGTCATGCAAGTCTATGGGAGATCTGGAAAGAGAACTAAACACAGCTTTCCAGCCAGCTCCCTGATTAATCAGCTATCCATTCACAGTATGGTAGCTGCAGCTTCTACAGAAACAGGCCTGTCAAAGTGATGCCTTCCATCTGCACAACAAAATTTTTTATGTGGTCCAATAGTGATTAAAAATGTAAATCTTCAGCAAACTGGAAGCTTTACAAAAGAAACCCTGATGCTACATCCAGTTCTTCTTTGTCTTTGAGTATGTATTTTTGTTCTTGGCAAAAGGTCAGAAGCATAACAATAATGCATTCATATCCCCTTCAGCAAAGATGTTGTTTGAATTCAGCAAACTTCTATGATCTTAGCTGTAAACAAAAGACCCTGACCAAGTATCAGAGAAACAGAGATTAAAATGATGGGATGTTTTTGAAGGAAAGGAGCGTTATAATAATAACTAAAGTATTTTCTATTTCTGTCTTTCTCTTTATGCAAAAGCATCATGACTCCAGATCTCTCTCATCAGTAGCTAATTAAAACTCTTGCAGATTCACATTGATTTGTAGATTTTTTTAAGTGCCTTATATTGCATCAAATATTATGGACTTATTTATACAAAAGGGTTAATTATATTACCATAGCAATAATGCCTCTGAAGTAACAGATAATAAAATTGTAGATATAGAAATACATCTTGTAAAGAGGTCAGTCAGAAATCCTGTCTATATCCGACTTGGAACCGGAGTTACCCAGCAGCCTTGGTGCATTACAGAATTTTTCCTTGTTTTTTAAAAACCTTTAGATATAAACTAGGGCAAGGGGCAGGCTGTAGGGTATGATAAGCCAGTGTTTTGATCTGATACACCAATCCTATGTTACTGTGATGAAAAAAACCAAACATACAGATACAATAATCTTTTTCTGTAATCAACAATGTTCCTCACAATATGGACACACTAGTCCCTATACAATATGTTGATATGGTGAAGAAAAAATCAAAAGGTCCATGTCAACAATTATTTTTAAAGTACTCATCATTTTATAGCTTCAGAGAAAAATAAGATAGGAGAAGAGAGCCTTTAAAAATTCTGCATTGAGACCAGGTTAGCCATGCCCATCATTTTGCTTTTCCCTGTGTCTGTTCAAATGTGAAGTGCTGAACACACAAATATCAGTAAGTGCAAGCTGTCCATAAAAACCTGACTCTCTTTCAAATATATGAGTTTTATTTGACCCATTTCCTCATGGAAGGGATAGATAAAATGCCAGAAAACTTCCCTTTGTGAAAGAAAATTCCTTAATCTGCACAGGTTTTCTGCAGTGGGGAAAATCATTGCTGGCAGGGCATGCAAACGTATTTCAAAGAACACCTCCATGACTTCCAGTAACAGGTAGGCTTTAAAGACAACTTGTGTTCTGTACAGGTGAATTTGAGTTTGCAAAGTCATTCACAAGGCTCCCAGAGGGGGAGGCTAAAAGAGGAGATTCACCTGACTAAACATCTATCTTTGCTACAAGTCACCACAGGATTTGTTTCTCATGAATGGAGTACTTGTCTGCATTGTCAAAGGTATAATTTATAAAACAAGCATCTGAAGGAGATGAATTGTAGTCTTCTCCATTGTCTGCTGAACAAGCCTATACTGTCTAGCCCAGGCAGACCCCTTACCTCTGCTTCTGCCCAGGACACAGTTTTCCATTATTGATAGAGCTGGTACAAAAGTGATTCTGGTAAATACTCTAATTGAAATTTTCTTGTATAAATGTTTTTTGGGGTTTTTTTCTGAGTGTCATATATCCTTTCACTGCAGTTCAATAGCTTAGGAAACTGATGCCAGCTTTTTTGGGATGGGACCTTGGGATATTCCTGCTCCAGCCCTGCTACAGTGTGCTCAGCACTGAGGTCAGAGGGGGCTGCTCGGGTCTGTGCCCCCTCGGGGCTGGAAACCCCCAGACCAGAGCTGGCACAGCTTCCCTGGGCACCCCACACCTCTGCCCCTCTGGCCCCAGGGGAGAAATATGTTTTCAACTGCTGTAGAACTGAAAGGAGACAATGCATAAAAAAGAGCTGACTTTGTCTTTCCACATTACCAAACTTCCTAGGAGACCTGCTGAGGTAGGTGCACAACAGCACTGTTCCACCATGGCGTGTGCTCTGTGTCAGGACTCATTCCACTTCTCCTGTCCAAAGGAGGTGACAAAGAATGTGGTGGCAGTAAGTCCCAACCTCACTATGAATAAGAATTTAAGCTTTTTTCTGGTCTGAAAGTGACCAAATACTGCTGAGAATATAAAGTCAAGATAAGGTTAAGGGTAAGTGTACAGCAGTCAAAGCCACTATCACTTACTGCTGGTTTAAGTACAGAAAAAGCAGAGCATTTAAGAAATGTTATTTTTGGTACACTCAGCCTTCAAATATGGTTTTCAGGCTGACCTTTGATAACAGGTCTGTTTCATACCCATTTCCTACTTTATACCTGCAATCAAAAAAGAACAACAGATCACCATCAAATATATAAAAATCCTCCAATTTTAAGCCTTAGAATTATGATTTCCAGACCTGATTTTCTAACTGGATTTGATTAGATGAACACAGTAAAGTCATGAACTCTGCTGTTTTGGAGTATTTGAGGCTTCTTTCCTGTCATATTAAATCATGGCAGGGAAATAAAAAAAAGATATCTGGATGAGTGTCTTTCAGCAATATTATGTTTGAATAATTTTCTGAGCATTGTTTCTGAGTATTTAAAGTAATAATTTCATATTATTTATTTAATATCATGCTGGAAATTAATATTTCATGTATGTCTTTTGTGATAATACAGTATTTTGTCTGTCGAGTTATCAAAAGCAACATTATACACACAAAATATTTTAGAAGATTCTACACTTATTAAACTACAGTCAGGTTATTAAATTACAAACATGATATTTAAGTTTAAAATCACTATGTTCAAGGGGAAAATAATTTAAACCATTTCTTAAGAAAATACACGTCAGCTGCAAAAAATAAATTAATTCTAACAAGAATCACTATCAGTTTTGTCCTTTACTGTGAGCAGGTGGTGTAAACACATATGCATATTTCCAAAACATCCTCTGGTACAAGTGCATCCAGCTCTATGGTAATTAAATTCTGAATCAGAATTTTAGGACATGTTTTATCAGCTCTGAGATAATTTATTTTATGTGACTTGGAACCAGTTGTAGTTTTCTCGATTCCAGAGAAAGATATATTAGTTTACCAGAACAATTCCACATCACTGAGGTTAAAATGAAAGAGTGGTATTACATTCCTGGCAAAGAAAGACACTAATTTAGAGAAGCCAGTGACAGGGCTTGCAAGACACTAGACTGTAGAGTCATCTATTACAAGGCACATTTTGTTCAGACAATTCCATTGGTTCAAAAACCATGAGCCAGGTTTCCAAAATTTCAATATATTTAAAACTGCAAAGATTAATTTTACCCAATTTAATTGAGACGTCATCATTCTATCTGCCTATCAGTCTCCAAGACTCACTGTTGCACATTAACTAATATTAATCACATTTTGACAGAGGTATTGGGGTCTTACCAAGTTCCTGCAAGTGTAGGGAAAACCACGAGTCAGGTGGAGTGCCAGAGGTGCACTGGGTGGGTGGTGCAAAGGCAGGGGCTGGTTGGCACTTCTCTTTCTTGCCCCACAGCAGCAGCAGCCAGCAGTCCCCTTCTCTACAGCTTTGGATCAATTGGTGCTTCACCAAGCACCACTATAAAGAAACAGGGTTAGCAAATGGGGTCCCTGGGGAAGATCAGCATCCTTTGATCTGACAGGAAAAAGAAGTTCCTATTCTGACCAGCTGAGGAGGGCTTATAGGAAAATGGGGGGTATCATGGTAGGGAGCACAGAGTAGTTGCAGAGAGCTGGAATTATGATGGTGGAGGAGCACGAAATGCTGTGCCAGAGTCCAAGGGAAAGTAGGGTTCCTCAGTTCTGCTGTTCACAGAGAATAGAGTTTTATTGTTAAATCCTCCTTGTGTTGTGTCCTCAGGCTATCCTGAAGTCAAGTATACCAGCACTTCTCTGAAGGTAGGAAGTTACTTTTAAGTTTTTCCATTGACAGCTAACGTTCTCACAGTTCTGGGGAATGGACTTAAGAGAAATAAACTAAAATTTTAAAAAGCCACCCAAAGCCAAAAGAAAAAAAAAACAGACTAAACAAACTAACAAAAAGAAAGAGAACACAATAGAGTTTGAGATATGTGGTTAAAATCAATAAATAACAGAAAATTGAACTGGAAGGAATCTTGAGTAGGTAAAATAAACGGTGCCTAAATTATTGCAAACAGATTTTTACCTATCTTATTTTTTAAACCCTCCAGTAACAGAGATGTAAAAGATTTCCTGGGTCCCCTGTTCTAGGGCTTCACTATCTCTAGATCAACCTTACCAACACCTCCTGCACCAGTAGCTGGCACTGTCATCGCTAATGCAGTACTTCAGCATAGCAGGAAACCTCTTACCAAAAATGAATTGATGATCATTGTAGGCTCCTACAAACTGGAATATTCTAACAATTTAGAGAAAGAGAGGAAATATGTTCCTTAGCCATAAAACAAAGGTCAATGATCTGTCCATTTACCTTAACTTTTGATGACATTGGGAAGAAAGGACCTCAGAAAACCATCCTATCAATGAAACATTTTAATAGAAACATGAGTGCAGCAAAATTAAGGCAGAAGAGAAAGTCTTGTCTCAAGTTCTTACCATCACATCCATAGCTACACAAGTTGTACAAATGTAATGTATAAAAATTCTTATCACTTATCAGCTGCCTGTAAGTAAAATACTTCCTTTAGTAGGAGATCTGCTTTTCTTCACTTTAATCTGGTTAGAATTCTCATTAAAGAAGCTCTAAATTTTTAGTCAATTGTATTATTTTATTTGTATTTTGGGCAGATGCTTGTTGACATCCTTCTGTAGAAAACAAAGTAAAAGTTCCTTTAAAGAAAACTTCAAGATGTCTCTTAGTTGCAGCTTCCCAGTCTACTTCTTTCTGCTGCCTACTATTAAGAAATTTTAGGGGGTCTCATGCTATGCCACTTCTTTGAATCGCAAGAAACCTGACCCAGGATTTGGCCATGGGCATATAGATATGTATGACAGATTGAGACATAAGAGTAAATTTAATTCATAGCAATAACTCCTTGTTAAAATATTAGAAGGAAAGGAGCATCTGCATGTGTTTTCTTAAGACAGAGAACAATTTTGTTCTAAGCTCTTCCTTAAACAATCAAGATTGATGCAAGTAAAACTGAAATGTGACCACTATGAAACCACTGCATTGTGAATATTTGCCCTTCTGCAGCATTCTGAAAGGAAAACCATGATTTAAATGTAATTACTTTAGCCCAGGGAAGAGAGGCACTTACAAGGAAAAATTTTGATAGCTGTAAATAGGTCTTATGGCAGCATTAAAATAAAACCAAACAAATACAAAAATACCAAGTACAAAGATCTTTCTCTCACAGAAATTATGAAACTGAGTTTTAAGCATCAGTTTATTTTGCTTCATATTTTGAAGAGAGCACTTGTGTGAATCTATGTCTCATTATTTATGAGACATTATTATTTATGTGCAGAGATCCTTAGAGTTTTAAAAAGCAGCTAGAATAATATGGATATGACTTTGAATCTGAATTTGCAAAGATAAATGATCTTTTTTATTATCCATATAAATGGTGAATGTGTCATCCTCCCTTCCCCTCTCCCAAAGGAAGCAGTAGCCACAGCCAAGCTTCCACTGAAGGAACCTGGTTTGTGCCAGGTTCTGCTGTGCAGCCATCTGGGAAATTAGGAGTCACACTGACACCTACTTGATCTGACTGCACCACAGCCCTCAGTGAGGCAAACCTCTGCAGAGCACCACTAATTTCCACTGGCTCACTTCATTCTCCAGGGTCACTGCTCCCAGAGTGTACCTTGCAGGTACACAGTGGTCAGCAGGTATGGCTCTGGGAGCCCAGGTGGTGTACCAGGCTGACAGGTATTTACTGTCACTTAACTCCAGCAGACAGAGTTCCTCTTTATCACTTCTAGAGAAACCTCTTCCTGCAGACTCAGAGGCTGCTAATATAAACTTCATCACCACTCCCTGCCATGTCTGGCAGCCTGGTCCCTGGATGTCAGCCACTCGAGCAAGTTGCCAGAAATTGGATGGAGATGGATGCCTCCAAGCTTCCAACACACCTTAACCCATGCTCATTGGCTGCTTCTATTAGATCCAGTCCCTTCTGCTTCCTGCTTTCACTCAGACTTTCTTCACTCACCAATACCAGGCAGGCTTTGCTGTAAGACAAAGCAGAGTCTTATTTATCCGAGTCAGAGGTAGTGGATTCATAAGCATAAATCTTCATTACTTTATGAAATCTTCATTAAAATAACCAAATTATTAAAAATAATTAAAGTGATCATTAAAATCATTAAAATATGTCAAAATATGTCATATCTATTTTATTAAAACTTTGACTTCTGGTGTTCTTCCAGCTTTTTGCCTGATACTGCACATGGCTTTTATGGATACAAATTTCAGGAAAGAAGGAAGACTCTGCCTGTATGAGTATTGACTTGTGTTCCCTCCTCAGCACCTGTTCCAGCTTCCCAGTGTCTGGATTAGAGCCAGAATGAGCTCCTATCAGAAATGCAGCATAAGGGTCTGGGGGTTAGCACCATTTCCACAGTTACCTCCCAGAAACACTCAGAGCTTGAAGTCAGGATAAGAAATAGCAAAAAATAGACTGAAAGTCAGAGTCATCTTGTTCTTGAGAGACCTTGTGGATTATCCAACCCTGACAGCCCTGACTGCTTGGATTAGCCAACTTTCAGAGGGCTAAAGCCTTCATGATTGTTTCTCTCTTGAACACTGAAATTACCTGCAGACTGTCCTCAGGGACCCTCCAGAGAGACAAACATATTAAGCCACTAAGACACTATTTTTCTGGAAACAGACACTAAATAAAGAGGCCAGAGGACAAAGAGGAACTGTAAATGTCTGTGAAATTATATCCCGCTGGCTCATTAAAATTTTTCAATTCTGATTTTTTTCTAAAAAAATGCAATTACTAAGAATACATAATTCTAAATACAACTATAAAATAACAGAACTATACAAAGAACAGTTGGGAACAGCCCTGAGAATATTAGTTAGCCCAGCTCTGGCAGGATTAATTATCCCTCTGTCATTCATGAAGCACATATGGCTAAATTGTTTTTAATATCTCCAGCAATTAAGATTTTACAACCACTGCAGATGCCTGCTCATACAGAGCAAAGCTATGACTAGTGTCACTTTCTTTTATAAGGAGGAAGTGTTTCCTAATAGCCAACTTGATCATTTCTTAATGAAAACAAACCTTATCACTGTTTCTTTATCTACCAAAAAAAAAGCTTGGAAAACAATTTATCCTCTCTTTTTTTGTAGCAGACTTCCTAATGCCTAAATTCTATTACATTGTCCCAAATATTTTCTATTCGGTCTTATCCAGATCCTGATTTTTCAATATTTCCCAAAGGTCACCTTTTCTAGAGATTTTCCTGGCCTCTCTCATGCCTTTCTCAAAGTGTAATGACCACAGCAATGTAGCTTGTCAAGAGAGGTCTCAGAGGAGCAGAAACCCTGTGGGCTGCATTGCTGATAACATGTCCCAGATATGATGTTCCCAGCTGCCCAGCCCCATTAGCTTATTTTCAGCTTGTGGTCCACCACGCACCACATTCTGTCTCAAAGAACAAGTGTTCCACCCTGTTTCTGTTTTGACCATTTTTCATACCTGCCATCAAGCCTTAGCTTTGTCTTTCAGACTACATTGTGAAGATCTGTCTACATACCTGCAGTGCTACTTCCCTATTCTTTTTAGCTATTAACCAGAGACTTTTGGGATATATTTTGTACTTTCAGTTACCAAGTGCTTTATCTTGAACATGCAAGACAATACTTTTTTGCTTCTCCCCTATTTGTCCTCCCTGAGTTTAGTATACCAATTTTTGTTCATATTATAGTCATGAGTTATCCCATCCCTATTATGCTGGTTATCTCACAACAGTGATGAGATTAAGTTTTTTGCATTAATATATAGATGCCTATATAGTATCTGTGGTATTTAGTCTAGAAAGCTTTGATGGGTTGACCAACTCTTCCCATTTTTATTCTTTCTAAAAAAAACCTTTAGGGATTTAGTGGCTACTAAGAATAATCCTTCTGTATCTAGAACCATGTCATTTGTATTTAGCTAGGATCTTGTCACGTATCACTGCTGATGTAATCTGATACCCCTCCTTTCTAAATCAGAAGGAGAACCATTTAGGATTATCTAGGTTGATGAGATAATTCTCCACTTTTCTGAGGTGAGTTCAATTTGTCAGTGGATCACTGAACTTTGTTTCCTGCTGAAAGGGCCAAAGCTCTTGATGAACATTAAGATAGTCAAAATTCGAGTTTCAGTTACAAAGAAAGTAATTACACATGCAAATATGTCAATTACTTATGGAAATTACAGGTTATATGAGTACCTGTTCATTTGCATGCATAATTACCCAAACTGAATAAAAAACCATGACAAATTTAATGTGCCGATTGGGTGTGCAGTCAGGCATTCAGCTAACTCATGCCTAATTGGGCACACTACATTTTGAAATTTATTTTCCCAGTTTTGTGTTTACCTTTAACATTTTGAGTGAAGGCTCTAAAGTAATTCTTTCACAATTATAAAATTGAACAAAGAGTATTCACAGCTGTCCACAAAGAACACACAGCAGCACTGCCTGTAAGCTTTTTTCTTCTTTTCTTTCCAGTTCGGTCTTGTCTGAAAACTATATAAGGTCCAGGCCATGATGTTCATGTTGTCATTAATCAATTTACAGACTCCATTCCACAGAAATCTATTAAATTTTTTAAAACAATTCAACATCAATAGCCCCAACATGCAGTGATTATAACTGACTTTTCTCTCAATTTTGGGATTTAAGGCTTGAACTACATACATCTAATGCTTGCTCAGCATGAAGTTATGTTTTTAGCAAGAATGACATTTAATTTACCAGGGACCAGAATTTTGGTGACAGGCAAATATAGATATTTGTGGATGCCTGATTTATGTGCATAAGTGTCAGTTGGGTAATCACAAATCAGATATCTGCACACATACCTACTTATAGTGTGAGTGTCTCTGAATAGGCAAACTGGTATAGGTATACAGATCCACTCCTAAATCAGACATGGGTTAATACCTGGGGTGCAGTACAAGCACTCACATTCATGTTAGTCACAGCTAAACTGGCTGAAAATAGTTGAAGACGAGTCTCATAATAAAGCACAAAAAGATTTCAGGAGGAAACAATAAATGTAAAGTAAATCTCATGAAGATAAGTAGTTGTAATTCTGTATGTATAGCAGCAGCTTGCAATAAGATTTTATGACTTGAAAATGAGACTGTGGAGATCCTCTGAACAATTCTTTGGAAATGTAAGCCCAGTACTAAATAACAGTTACAAAAACAATTAGTACATGTGGATTATTTTTTTAATTAAAATTAAAATAATTTTTAAATTTAAAATTCTGAAAATTTTGATCAAAAAGGTATTGAAAAACATGAATAAAAATATTGTATATTATTTTTCATAATGGGCATAAAATGATATTATAGGCAGCAGGTTTAACATTAACAAAAGTAAGCAAATTTTATGAGGGGTACAATTAAACTGTGAAACCTTTTGCCATAGGATGATTTGGATAGCACAAATAACAACAGGTCCAGAGATTTTTGAATAAAACTTGGAAGTTACACCTAGGTATTTTAAAATATTATGTTGGAGATGTCAATACACTAAGCTTCTAATCTCAAGTGCCAGAAGTGGCCAGAGTATCAGGAGAGGAGGCACTCTGTCCTTCCTGTATCTTGTAGTCTTTTCCTAAGCCTGAAATGTTGCTTACTGCCAGAAATAGACACTGTTGGACTGTTGACCTTGGTCGATATGGTTGTATTCATAATATATCTTGATCCTTTCCTTGGGAACTTCTATTTGCACTTTCCCTGTCTTGTGTTTTGTTCTTTTTTTCATGTAACTACAGTCTTTGTTCTCAAGCTTATTGAACTGCAACCTAGTTTTTTCTGACCAACTTATCAAGATCATGGTATTTAATTCCATTTCCTCTCACCTTCTCTAGTAACAATGATTACCTGAAGGAATGGCTGACAACAGTAACACTAAACCTTTGAAGACCTGCACAATTAAATTACCTTAAAGAGCATAAAACTGACTGATGGCATTTGCAAGGAATTATAGCACTTTAAAATTGTGATAGAGATGTCAGGATAGATCTGGAAAGATGGAATGTTATGGTTCCCAAAAGTCTATATAATTTTCCTTGTATGTGGATTATTTTGCATAATATCACTATTAGTATGGAAAACCCTAAGAGTTGTTTCTGGCTTATTAACATTTATAAGATTGGTGCAGCTACTGTTCTCAGTTTGTAGGCACATGTTAAATTAAGACAAGTTTTTAAAAAATGTTTAACGTGATATTATTTTGAATTATTTCATATTACACTTTCAAGGTAGATTTTCCTTCTATTACCAAATGGTGATACTTAGAGGCACAAAACCCTTAGTGCACTGAAAGCCTGTCCTTAGGCTGAAGAACCCAGAGTTCATTATTTTCACTTCTGGCAGCAGGGCCAGGAAGGCAAAGAGCTGCTAGGTGCAATATAACATGGCTCCCTCTGAAAACTTAAAGTACATTAATGCTACCAAAGTCCCATGCTAAATGGCAGCTTGACCAGTGAAAACCTACATTTACCAGACTTAGACTGGGGGCTGCACATGCACAGTGATAGACAGCAACCTGTGCGGGTGTCCTTTCAGGTGTCCAAAATTGGATTGCACAAGAGCAGACTTGGGAGACGTCTAAATGAATTATCCAGAAACAGAGATAGAAGGAAGGAGAGCCAGGAAGAATTTAGGCGCTTTATCCTGTTTTGCACCTCTTTCTTGTCCTACTTTGCTGTCTTTCTTTCAGAAAATAAGAAGGAGTCAGTGATTTTTTTAAAGTACGTCTGGAACAGAGGGCCTGCATAGCCACTCAAGCTCTCATTCCTTTTTTTTTTTCAACACCACGTGTGTTAAAAAGACCTCTTTCACAACCTATGATATCTCATTTGAGGAGCAATGTATTCAGGGAGGAAACTGCCAGAAAGAGGTGAGCAAAAGGTATCTTCATTCCCTTCCCCTGGAGATGCTACACCTTATACTAACTCACTTTTCATGAACTTACCTGAAAGTGGACTGCACCTGGGTTGGAACTCATGCTCATGATTCTAAATTCCCTCAGTGAAATTAGCCCTCAATAAATATTTTAGTACTTTTCTCTCTAAAAGATATTTTGATTCAGTTTCTATAACTTAGTCCCCAAGATGACTGTAGCTATGATTTTCTTTTCTGAGATTTCTAACTTGTTTGACAAAAGTAATTGCTAAAGGCTGCCTTTCATGAGGTGTTTGATTTAGTGCTACATGTGAGTCTTATTACAAAATTAGTCTCTTATACACCAGTACAGAACACATTAAATGGATTAAGAATGCACTAATTGGCAGATGCCCAAATGCAGCTGTCAATGGAGAGTTATACTGAAGTGAGGAATATTCTAACAGGATGATCCCTGTACAGGGATTAATTCAATGATGTTTTATTAATGCTCTCTAATAATACACAATATCACTGTTGGTAAAATATGTGGATGACATATAGATTGTCAGAATAGCAGATAATAATGATGTAGACATCTAACTTGTCAGTCTGGGCCCTCTCAAACAAATGATCTTTTTAAATGCCAAGTATCTCTAGACAAAAGCATTTGGACCATGCCTGGGAAATTAAATATTGCATATGAAACAGGGACTTGGTGAGAACCACACAGAATTAGCAACTGAACATGAGATTCCAGAGTGATGATGAGGTGAAAGGGGGCAAAGGAAGTCACTGTCAGTATGCAAATAGTGGAGCTGAGGTTGGGGACAAGAGTGTACTTTGTTATGTGACACTGGTGACAGCATGAATACAGGTGGAGAAATTTCCAACCATTGCCAGTATCTTCACACACAAGCAGCAACCTTGCTCACAGTCTGCTGCTCATGTCATTCTATTTCCCTGTGTCACATCCTTTGGACAAGGCCTACGAGTTATTTCAGGAGCAGGAGAGTGCCGCAAGCGCTGGGCAGCAAATCCCTGCTGTGCTTGCAGCCCCTTTCCCTCTGCCCCTGCTCCTTCACACTTGGCATCAGCTCTGCCCAGTGCCCCATCCCAGCAGGACGAAGCAGCAGACTCAACCCCATATCCATGCTTCCCTGCAGCCTGGTAACATTCTTCATTCTTATCAAAAAAAGATGCAAGTATTTATCTCACCAATGAGGCCTGATGTATGGCTTCATGTTTTTGGACATTTGGACAGGCATAAATCAGATACACATTTTTTTCAGTAAGATAAATATTTGTACA
Organism: Leptocoma aspasia; assembly: GCA_013399835.1. Classification (NCBI taxonomy): domain Eukaryota; kingdom Metazoa; phylum Chordata; class Aves; order Passeriformes; family Nectariniidae; genus Leptocoma; species Leptocoma aspasia. Next base: position 264,639 of record VXAX01001323.1, on the reverse strand, counting down.
CCCATCACATTCTTGATATTTTAAAAAATATTTATGTTTATATAGTAAAACAATAAGATAAAAGTTTCATAAATCTTCAAATAAGCTTTCTAACAATAACAAATCTAGATCTACAAGGTTTCTCTTCTCACTACAAACAACATAAACAACACATTACAGATTTATACTATAAAGACAACTTCCCCCATCCTCAACATCTTCTTTTCATCAGATTATGTAGCTGAAATAGGCATATATAAACTACTATTGTTGATTGAGAATATAACAAGTTATTGAAAACAAATCTATCACCCTTGGAGTTACAGTGCTACTGAAGACTAAGATTCAAGCTGCTTAGAAAACACAGAAATGTCTAATAAGGTTTTTGATATTAAAACTTCCCAAATCACTAGTTTAGACTGCTCACACTAACATTTCAGACTCGTGCATAAATACATCATTAGATAAATTAGTCTTGTTACTCTACTTTTTTTATTTAGTAAATAAAATAAAAGAAAATAAAAATTTACTCCCAATGCCCAAATACCATCTTCAAAACTTTTAGGTATCCATCCAAAAGTGTACCTGCTTTCTGCTTGAATATGTAATATTTAAAACACTCTTACTGAATACCTTCTTAAATATTGAAATATCAAATTTTGACAAATACAATAACATAGTCAGTCCTTATACTCTCTCTCATACACTTGAATTTGGCAGGAAGGTTCCTTGAGGTCATCCCTATATCAGAAAATAAATCTGATCCCTGACCAGCCCATATGTGAGAGCAGGCAGACACATGCCTTACACTAAGCACACACTCTTGTTCTCTTCCTAAAGCAGACAGAAGAGAAGGACCTTCTCCACCTGGCTGAAAGGGTGCCTTCCCTTCACATCCAAAGACAGAAACAAGTGCATGCAAGTTCTAATCACAGTGAAAACTAAAGTTTTGTCTGGAAATAGGATGTCTATCACTCCTTAAAAGAGATGTTTTGAGTTGTCCTTTATAGCCTCCCAGTTCTTCAAGGAGCTCCATGCCATCCAAACTGAAGACCCAAGCTCTAGCCTGCTCTTCTCACTAATTCCTTTTAGAGATGTTTTGGAAATGCAATACAAGAGACCATGGGCTGAAGCAGAGGATTGCAATGTCATAGGGGATGGGGAAAATAATGCAGACATTCTCAAAGGAGGGCCTGAAGCTGCAGTCTGAAATGCCAAAATCACCTAAATCTCATCTGTCTCATAAATTCTTCCTTCCTTTACATTTACAGTTGCTTGCTTTTTTTTTTTTTAATTAATAATGTACCAATCCTCTAGCATGAAGCCAAGCTAGCTCCAAATCACACCAGGTTGATTCCCAGAAGAAAGCTATGATCAATATACAACGTATTTTTGCAAGACTTTAAACACAGTAGGACTACAACCAATTAATGTATTTTAGAAAAGCTTAAATCCTAAATCATTGGTAAGCACAAGTCCAGAAGATTAGACTGGTGGAAAATCTATCAGTGAGGTGTAATAGATTGCTATTATTAAAGTTTCTAATGGGTTCCCATGGAAGGAGTGATTGATTTCTAGTAAAAAGCATTGGATTCACAATAGGAAAGCTACCACCTGCTTCTGTTTAAAAAGAAGGTCTGAAATGTATGAAGTAGTTTGTGTACAGCATTCTTTTTTCCTGCTGTTAATTCTTTAAATTACCGTTTAACTGCTACTGATACCATCTCTTATCCATTCATTAGTTTTAGGTGGCCCTATCACAAAATTCTCAAAACAACCAAGAAAATATCCTTCAAAGCTTTATAGTAAACATTGTTACCACCCAACACTTCACAGAAACGTGACTGTATAATGAAACAACTTGTACTCAGATGTATAGACAATTACATAGCTGGAGCCAGAAGAACATAGCGTAAGGATGTACAAGAGGGTAAGGGCTACTCCATGTGTTGCAAGCTCAGACAGTTCATGGAAAGACAGAGAGAAGGGGTTATTTAAATTGTTAAGAGGAGCAAGTTGCCATTCTGAAATAAACTCGGGCCACAGAGAGTTCTGGTTTCTATTGAGATGGATACTGTCAGGCCACAGTTGGTTTACAGGCTCCCAGATTTTCTGATGCTGACCTCAGTCATTCAGGAAAAAATAGCCAAACTCAGACACACCAGCAATACACAGACTTTGGCTCTGGTTATGCAGCCTGTCATTTTTGAAGGAGAGCCATACACATGCTGGTCCATCTCCAGCTTCCTGTGTCTGCACAGCTAGCAGTGCCTCTGGCTGCTTTCAATGCCCCATGGCAAAGGGTGGGGGGCTGCTTAAAGAACTATTAAATTTGAGAGCAGCTTCCAACATTGGATAAAGTTCCAACAGACACATCGAGATAGACGTTCTAACACATTAAACACTTTGCTGCCATCCCTTCTCTGACTTCCCTTTTACTCTTTTGCCTGCTTTAAATCCTCCACATGTGGTTAGTTGTCTTTTTAAATTACAGAACAAGTGAGTACCAAAATAATTTTTTCCTGACTGCTGCAAGCAGCAAATAACAATCCTTCCTTTGCTGACTGGTAGGTCAAGAGAACCAGAGCTGTGTCTCCATTCCCTGTTCCCATGTGAGTCAATGTTCAGCTAGTGCTCAAACACACAAACTCATTGCTCAGAGTAAAGGTCTGAGTTGTTGACGTCTCCCAACCAAGTTACAGTAACTGCAATCCCAAATGAGAAAGCACTGCTAATTCTGAAGATTTCCTTCAGTCTATAGAGTAACTTCTAATTTAAACATGTGGTAAGTTCCAACTGCTCCACTTAAAACAGCTGTGGATCTCTGGGTTATGATACCCCCTCAGTAAAAGGACAGTGAGATCTTAGAGTAAAGCCTCTGAGAGATGTCTTTGGGTCTCCATTGCTGTTTGAATAGAGGCTGATTTTTTCAAGGAAGAGATTTAGCTGACCACACAAGAAGTATTCTCCAGATTCATAGGCAATGAGTCTGTGGATCCAGCATAGGATCGTATGATTTTTGGATTTTTTTTTTTTTAAGGAAAGAAGAAAAATGTCAAACTGTAGTATACACCCATCTCATAAGCTAGTTTGATATTCAGTATGTGTTGAATGTAAAGAGGCACAATTTGTTAAGAGACATTGCAGTGTCTTTTATTGATCCATCACCATGCAGATCAGTTGTTCAGGAAGCCTGAATTTATATTACTCACACATCTGAGGACTTGAATATTCACCGTAATAAAGATCAATGCAGACAGGTTTCCTGCCATATCACAGTCCATTCCTTTTGTCTTTTCTCTCAGAAGAGTAGCTGGAGAACATTTCAGTACTTCTAGCATGAGCTGATACATCTTCTGAAGGAGGTGAAGGAGAGGTCAGATGTGTACACAGCAGTGCCTATTTGATGATGCAAGCCTTATTAACTGCATTTTATTAAGCAAGTACTGTCCTTTAGAGAGCTACATCTTAATTACAAGTAAAAGGTGTAAAAACAGCTTCTTCCATTGTTTAATAACTTGTAAAGAAACAATTCTCTTCCCCTGTGGACTGCCTCTGTACAGTGTTTCAGGCTGTTTCAGGTTCTCATTATGCCTCCCCTGCCAGTCATACCAACAGCTTCCCCTTGCTAAGATTTCTGCTTTAGGATATGAGTAGTGCCTCAGAAGTGACTGTTCCTCTTTATTGATGAGGGTGTATAGAGTTAGGTCACATGTAAATGAAGGCTGGTCAAATGAATGCCACCCACTTTGACTCAAGTAGTTATTTGTCAGCTGCTCTTATTGTATGTTCCCCTTCATGTAAGTATCCAGCAGCTATATTTTTGCATCAAAACAGCATAACAGCAAGCAGTTGCCTACCAATTAACAATGCAAAATATAGCATTTGGAGCATAAATTATATGAAGAACCCTGGCCCAAGGCAGATGGAGTACCTTCCATTGTGGTATATTTAGTTTGTCTGAAGAAGGAGTGGTGAACAATTTAAGTGTCATCATGAAGAAACAATGACCTATTATAGATGCAGATCAAGAGGAATTGAAGAGAATGATTTTTGGCTTTGAAAATAATATATAGATAGTTAAAGGTGTAGGTATAATTGTAAGTATAGACACAGATATTTGGGCACTTGTTTTTCAGTGGTGACAGGAAAAACAGTGAGGCAACAAACTTCTTTCCATATGGATGATTTTATCTTGAACACAGAAACAATACTCAAAATAATATGTCATACATCTGATACAATCCTATTGCGAATGAATTCAACCACCAGGAGCTACAGTCCAGTTCCTCTGAACCTAAGCAATAGCAGCCCACTCTTCCTTGTGCTGCCCTTCAGATGCTCTGCTCTGTGTACACCTCCTGTCTGATATTATTCTTAGGCAGTTTCATTTCCATTATACAGCTTTTTAGAGCCAGGAGTGATTTAAATGCATTTTTCTCATTCCTAGCTAGCCCTCTGAATTGTAGAACTAGGATTTTGGAGAAAATACATGACAATACATACAATTAACATTTCTTTTCTAGTCAAATTTATCTTTTGCAGGTGTGTTACATTCACAATGGAAGAATAGGATCTTTCTGGATAACAAAAGATGTCTCTAACATCTTTGTGGATCCCAAAACTGGTTGAAGTCTGTATGCCAGAGAGATTTTCTGGCTGACTTGCCCTTGCACTCTTGTTTTAGAAAATACACCACTCTCTCTCTCTCCTTGAAAAAAAAATTTAAAAGCCATGTTTCCTACTTTTTTTTTGTTTTATTACAATGTGCTCCACGAGGGAGGAAGCAGAATCAGAATACAACTCTCTACTTCCCTTTCTTACCAGTTGTCCCCTCACATTTTCTGCAACGTGGATGCCAGTCAAGGGCAGTGAGAGTTAATCTCTTGGCTCCCCTTACAGAGAGTTCTGTGTTTCATAGTGCACAGCTTATCTCCTAGGGGAGATGACAATAACCATGAATTCTCTTCTCCACTGATCAGAGCAGGGATTCAGGTAATTACCTCACATATAGATGTCTAAAGTCAGGCAATGAGAACTTCCCACATCTATCTTAATGATAGCAAGCCCCTGCAGCATAACAGTCTTTGAAGAGTCTCAAAAGAGGACAGCTCTTACAACCAGCAAATCTCAAATCCATCACAGTGTTGGACACTTAATAAGCCTGTAGCATACAAGATATTTTAGTGAAGGTAGGAAAAGCCATACTGGGAAAGACTAAAGGTCTGCCTAGTCCTGTTTCTGACTTTCCTGGGCATCATCTGCCAGCAGCTGATGCCCAGGAAAGATTTGCCAGTAGGAATGGAGGTTCCCCCGGTGAACTGTCAGAATACTTGCAGCCCTGTGTCTCAAGATCTCCCTAAGACAGTGGCGTACTCCTTTTGTGATTAATGACCCTAAATAAATAATCCTTTTATGAATATATTTTTGGAAGTCATACATATTTTCAGCATCTACAGTGCTCTGTGGTAATGGGTAAAATATTTTAATTACAGGGTGAATGAAGACTCATTTTTTCTTATGTATCCTGAATGTGCAGCCTGATAATTTTGTGTGGTGACTCTTTGCTCATGTAAGGAAAAAAAAAAAAATACCCAGAAGGCTATTCCGTTTCTCCAAACCACTCACTCATGAGTTTTTAGGCTTTTATCATACTTCAAACCCCACTGGCTATTTTCAGGGTTGAACTGTCTTAGCACATTTACTCTTCATGTGCAAATACCATTACACCATCTTTGTTATTACTCTATTAAAAATTTTTAGTTTTATTATATTCTCTCTGTGCAAGCAAGCTCAATACTGTACTTTCTAAACTGACTATTGATGGTAGTCAATAATGTTGCAAAGAGAATACAATTTTTTAAATAAATAACACAATAACATGTTGTGCTCTCTGCTAAGGTAAATTGATTTTTTGTTGAGAGCTAATCAGAAAGGAAAGGGAACCATTACATGCTGGAATAATATTGAGCATGGCATTATTTATCCTAATGCTTTAGTTCCTTGCTATCACTGTCACTCTAGATCTCCACTTTTCCCTCTCTCTTATCTACCCCTCCTCCTCCCCATTGTGGTTATTTTTGCTTCCTTGATACACATGGGCTTTCTGTCTATCATAGTATTAAGAAATTTGTTGGTTTTCACACGTGAAAGTGAAAAACTAGGAAGAGATTCTAACACCCATATCAGAATTGTAGGATTTTGAAAAGAAAAATGCAAAGATGCTAACTTATTTATTTAGTACACACTTCAGAAGATCTGAGGTTGAGGTATTTGGCTCTCATCAGGTGACAGAGGATGAGGCCAAAGCTTTAGGATGGATGAAGAGAAAAGAAAAAAAACTAACAAACCCTTGAATGGATGAAGATGGTTCTGAAGGACTAGAGGCACCTACACTAAGCAAGAGGTGCTGATCCAAACAAAAGATGAAAAAGGAAATTTGGTTCATAAGAAAAGTAAATGGATTTTGAAATTACACTTGCCTCATATTATAATGAATTGTAAAAATCCCAAATGTTTTAACAAAAAAAAATATCCAAGTTGAAGCAGAAGTATTTTATGCCATTGTTTTAACAAACACATCATCAAAGGAATATTTTTATCAAAATAAACATATTTAAATTTTTTTAAAATTACTTCAAAAATGTAGATGACGTTGAAATATTTTACACTTTCAACTTTGCTGTATCCAAAACCTTCAGTAGAAAAGAGCTTCTTGGAAAAATTCTCACCAGTCTCACTTAGGAGAATAGAGAAAGATGGGAAAAATTCAAAGCCTTAAAATTGTCCCTTCCCGCACAACCTGACTCATCACACAGATGCAGGAATCCAAACAGGGTGGCATTAATCATCTGTGCCCTGGAATTATGGTACCACTATCTGAGGATGGAGTCAATAAAGCTGAGGAGTGCGTTGCTTAAATTTATAGAGCAGGTGCAAACATTAACTAAACTTTTCGGAAGACTAGTCTTGCATTTTAATATGGGAGTTAATGACGTGATTATTTTTCTAGTTCAGTAAATCAGGAAGTAAGTGACTTTTAGTGTCCTCTTAGGCTCTTTAATCTTATTTCAGTTCATTTGTTAAAGGTACCAATATATATTTCTAACTTATGACTTTATATGACTGAAGTGAAGCAACAAAGCACATTCAATTTAAGACCTTCTCTTCCATGAGAAATTGTGGTAGTTTGGCAAATGAGACACAGAACCAAAAAGGACATGAGAACAAAACTTCCTTTAAAAAATGCAATGCTAATCATTCAGACTCATGATACCACTTTAATAAACAGAATAGCAGGCTTGATCTTAAAAAAATACTTTGTTTTAATTATAGGTTATAAGCAGTCAGAAAATCAATTTTAAAATCAAAGCCATTTTGAGAAGGAAAATCAAAGTCAGGTCATTTTAATCAAAATGCTCTTGCAAATAATGACTGCAAACTTGAACATTAATATCAATACCCGTACTGCTACAGCCTCTGGTAGTTTTCCTCACAAAATAAAAAGTCCCTTGGGAAACTCTCTCAGCTTGGAAAAGCTGAGAGTTTTATTCTCTGCCTTCCCAAAATTAGTTCTCTGATGGCACTCCCTAGGGTGCAGCAGTTCTGTTCAGTGAAGCTATGTGACAAAAAATTCATGGAAACTAAAACCCATATAAAGCACCATTTATACAGAAGAGGTTTCCATATCTGAAATGCAAACCAAGGAGCTGTGCTGTAACTGGTCTCTATGGCCCCTCATTATTTAATGACTTCAGCTGAACACAAATTTACTTCTGCAGTCTGAAAGCCACAAATATCACTCTGCAAAACAAGCAGTGGTAAAAGGCAGCAGGCAGGTGCCTTTTCGTTATGTGGCGCCCAACCAATACACAACTTTCCCTGATAGCCTTTTGTAGTAGATAAATTCTTACCTGAGCTTTAAAATGTAAATAAATAAATAAACTGTGGTCATCTTATCAGTGTTTTTTTTTTTTCCATGTGTGAGAATAAAGACAGGGTAAAATTAATTCTTTCCAGCAAAAAATACTCAAGATAAACCACATTATTTGAACTTTATTGTCTCTGCAGAGGTGTAAATTGCTGTCATCTTGGGCTTTATATTGCAGTGTTAAGGTGCTTCTCAGAAAGGGAAACTAGGCAGGAAATTGGCATCATTATGCATTTTTAAGGTGCTGATATTTAATCATTAAAACCAGCAAATATTGAACAATAAACTGGGGGGAATAGACAGTAAAAAATAAATTTTTGTAGCTGCAGGATTGTGAAAACATCATTTGATGAATTATCTTGAAACAGAAAAAAGGACTCATCTCCACCCCTTCCAAAAAAAAAAAAAAAAGAAAAAGAAAAAAGAAAAACCCTCACACAAAAATCACCACATTTTCAATAAAATTGGAAGACAGGAAAATACCAATAAATGAAGATTAAAGAAATTCTTCTCTAGTAGATCCCCTGCTTTCTTTCTTCCTTTCATAATTCAGGACACTAGCAGAGAAATTTAAAGGCAATGAACTTGAGAGAACTTAAAGGAGGAAAAAAGCAACCATACCAGGTCACATTCCCAGCTTCCCTGAAAACCTCTGCAAGATCCTCCACCAAATGTAAAGTGGCAGAGGATGTTCCTCACAGGAATTGTGACTTCAGGTCAATCTCAGTTAATGACTGAATTTTAATTAATCCACACTGCACTGCAGTTGCCTCTGTATTTTACTAAATTCTTATAATGAGGCAGTTTTATCACAGTGAGAAATTACCAGTAGGCTAAATCTTAGAATCACAAGATGGTTTGGGTCAGAAGGAACCTTAAAGATCATTTAGTTCCAACCCCCCTGCCATGGACAGGGACACCTTCCACTAGACCAGGTTGCTCAGAGCCTCATCCAACCTGACCTTAAACACTTCCAGGCATGGAGCATCTTCACCACCCTCTGAGTAGAGAATTTCTTCTTTACATCCAACCTAAATCTCTCCTCTTTTAGTTTTAAACTGTTCCCTCTTGTACAATCACTATCTGCCCATGTAGAAAGTTGTATTACTAGAAGATATATTCCTTTTCCCTTGTCTTTAATTCTGGAGATTGAAGACCATCATTCTCTAAAGTGACTGCAAACCACATCTCTTTGAGACCGTGTATCTGACAGGTAAATTTGCAAGCATTTTTTCAAACACTCTTGTGAATGCAGCAGCATTATTTCATAATTAACTTTAGTCTGTAATTTTTTTTTCAAAAGACACTATATGTCAAAGGGTTTTAATGACACTAAAACAATTTAGGAGACTATTGTGGTTTAGCCTGTTTGTATGGGGGTGCATCAACTTGATGCAGCACATGAACTGAGATCCATGGCTACAATTTTTTAAAAGAAAAGAAAGTCACATGAACAAGAAATCAAATAAAAAAAGATAAATTTTGATGTGCCAGGTCCATGTTTCCTTGCTTTTTTTTTTCTGTTAACAAGACAACTTGTTTGTCCTTGAGGTCTTTGCTATATGAGCATTACAAGGATCTAACAGTGATAATATAAAGCCTTAACTGAAAAAATCCATTTGATAGTATAATACACAGTTGTACCTCATATTTTATTCTGAGCACTTCCAGATTTTCGGGTATATTCTTGGTTTGTGGTCTCTTGATCTGAACTATGAAAGGGTATATGCATTAAAGAAAAAGAAACAATTGTAGAGCTTTGAATACATTATATTTCACTATAGTGTTTATTTAGAAATTAATACGAGGTTTTATATTTCACATTCAAATTTTATAAATTTCGGTTTATACATCAAAATCTAAGAAAAAATCTCACTAAGATCATCATCCCAACTGCTTCTTCATCAGGGTTAGACTTTATTTGGTGATTCTAGGATTAGGATATGGTTAAAATCAGTCTCAATTTTACTTCATTGCTCCAGGAGGAAGAAATTATGTCTGTTAAAAAAATGTTTTTATTGTCAGAGACTGAAATTAAAATTAATGCTATCAAACTATATGATTATCTGTTTTCTGTAACATTACTACTGCTGGAGATAAAATTTAAACAGTCATATTTAAATAATATTTTTTCATTAATATTTTTTCTGTAAATTTAATGGCAAAAGTTGCAAAGTTGTATATCTGAATAGAAAAGAATGATAGTGTAAAAAAATACATTATCTCCATTTTTACCAGTGTGACATATTTCTGCTACATAGGCACTTTCTCAGTTGCTAATCTCCAGGGGTTTCAGCAGTTAAACTGATGGATGATGGGAAGAGGATTTCTTGACAGCCCAGTAATCTGTCCAGAGGGGAAAGGATGTTGTTGGTCAGGGTTCAGGTACTGGAAAGGCTTTTGACTAGCCAACCATCTGTACATGTCTGGAAGGCCAAGGGCTGTTTTTCCCCACTACTCAGCTCATGGGAATGAAAACAGAACTGCTGAGAATCATGCAGGCAATGCAACAAAATACTTTATTTGCTACTGACACAGAATTTTTGGCTTTGTGAACACTTACTTTGTTTATATTGTGCACAATGGACAGGGATTTGTGTAAACACTGCCAGTATTATTGAAATTATTAGCACAGCTCTCAGTTTCACTATCCACTCCTCTACTCTTCATCACTGCAGCACTACTGTGGGCTCCACCAGAGCTGTGGTAGCGTGATAGGCAATTAATTCCACAGACAAAACTCCCATACTCCTGCGCATCCCCCTGGCCATGCCACTACACTGACGGGAGTTACGCTGACATTCTCCTTTTGACTGGAGGTCGTGTATGAACTCCTGCCCACAGGGAGCAAAAAGCATTCCTCTCCCCACCTACCTACTTTTATGGTACTATGTGTCTAAAATGTCTGTGTAGCCCCAGTGTAGGTCCCCATTGCCTGCCAGTTCCCTCAGAACAAAGGCAGGTCTGGCACTCTTTCCCCCATACTCCCGCCCACAGGCTGGTCTCTTCTGGCAGGATTTGAAGGCAGTGGAGTTGCAGGTGAACTGCAGGATGCTCCAGCCAGCTCCACATCAGAGCTAGGCAACCTGAGCACGTCACAACACGCTGACACGTGTCAACACAAGGTGCCAGCTTTGAGGCCTCTGTCTTTTTCCCACAGAAAACCAGCATTAGGGAAGGGGGTCCAACATGGGAGGTAGAGTGAGAGAAACAGACATACAGACACACTCACACACCCTCCAAAGGTGCACACACTGGGATCACATTTTTTGCAGGGAAAAGCAACCTGGGTACACACAAATAGGCAGTGGTTATAACTGAGAATGCTGGCATTGCAAACCACATCATTATAGGGGCTTCAACTCTGCTGTCAGAGGGATGCAAGTGAGGGATTTCCGAGGGAGCAGAGAGCTGTATTGACACGTAGCCTGTACAGTTATGTCACGATGAAATGCACCCTTGTGCAGCAACGGCTTATCTACGGTGTACAACTGTGCAGCACCTGGGAGCTGGGGGAGGGACTACATTTACACATAGATGGGAACTCATCAACATTTTTTCAACATGTTGGCATAAGGAATGCATCTGCATATACTGCTGAAATTATGTGTGAAACAGGAAGCTACTGCAGCCTATTTTTTTTAACCTCTGTAAACCAAAGAAAAGGTACGGAAAATGTACAGAAGAGGTAAATAAGTATCCTTGTGTCTAAAGCAAGGCGTACTACAAAAATGACATTAAATAAGCACATAAACACATTACTGTAATTTACTAGGCCTCCCGTCCCATGGGAAAAACAAAATCTAGAATGAAATATTGTCATTTGCTAGGCAGTGCTCCAATGTCACACAGCCTGCTCTGTCCTACCCTGGTTAATCTCTCCTGAGAACAGAAATATTTTCCTGAAGAAAGGGACATCTCTGTGAAGAGCTAATACCACTTCTCCCTGACATTGCATCAAAAGAAAAGTTGAGATGATGGTAGAGAGCACACTACAGCCGAAGCTTAGAGGCAGGAGAGTAGGAATTATCTTGGAGGGGGAAATAAACCCTTCTTGTGTTGCACCTCTATGTGATCTTCACCTGTGAGGTAAGAGAGACTTCCGAGTGACAGTTCAAAATGGTATTGTAAATGTGGAATATGTTAACTCTCTAAAACTTACTGATGGGTGGAAAGAGACATTCAGTATTACCAGACTTTCATGCTGACCTACCACTCAGTATTTTTCTTTCAATACCTTGGTAAAAAAAATCCAGTTTATCCAGTTAAAGTATGTCTTCCATATATGTTTTAGCACAAGGAAGCCAGACAAACACTCCCATGTACAAACAAGAAAATATATATGTATTTTAATTTTCATTTGGTCATATTTTATTTAACAGAATGTCATTCTTCCTCAATAACCAATGATGATTCAAAGTAGTAGCACTCTCCAAAGCAGCCCATTGATCACAGAGAACTGATGATATTTAAATATACAATATAAAGAGTGATGTTTCACAAAGTTGCTTTATCTTCAGACTTTAGGTTAGAACACAACAGACCAAAATTAACCATTTCACTAAGTCCAAGAATAAAATTCAAACTGACAACAAGTTGTGAAAAGAGAAGAGTTTCATAGTTATTGAAACTTTACAGAGAAAGAACATGATTAATAAACTTGTCCTGTCTTTACAAATCTCAGACCCCCTGAGTCCTCACAATACTAAACTGAGAAACAAACAAATTTTATCCTGAGGATACAAGTATTTTGTATTTTACAAGTTTGTAAATTACTCCTGTAATTTAATTTTGAATTTTGATATGGTGCTATAATATTTTCCATAAGGCTCCTAAGTAGATTTCTGCATGCAAAAAGAATATTATTCAGTAGTTACTGCTATGCAAGTACTACATGTCACAAGAGCCTTAAGGCACAGATTGCCAATCTGCAGTTTTAGATGTCACCATGATTAGCTGTTAATCATTATTCTCATAACAGAGCTGTATTAATAGATTATGTGAATGCTTTTGTATTTGCATGAGTGTAGAACCAACAGAGTTAACATGATTTGTGCACAGCCTTCACTGGGACATGAGTACTTCCATAATATGTTGTTGATTAAATGTTGGGGCAGTAGTTCCTATGTGAAGAGTGACAACTAACAGTCAGGGAAGGTAACATCTTAAATCATGAGAGTTGTTTCAGCTACACTTCTAGCCAGACTCTTTCATTTTGTATTCCTCTATTATGTGGTTGGCCTTGGTCTCATTTTCCATCTCACCCTGTTAACCAGAGATTTATAGAAGGGAAATATTTAAAATAGTGGTCCTCAACTCTGCAGATTATCAGTGTGTTCGGGTTTTTTTACCGTTTTCTTCAGTTATTCATAGAATAAAGTACACACAGAAGACAGGATGCTGTTGAACACAAGAGGGTAGGAGAAGGGATAAAAAGCTGGGAATGTTTTGCAGAACACATTTCACATAGCAATCCACAGGGTGAAAGAGCTAGAGAAGGAAATGATTTAAAAGAGCCATTGTTCTCAAGTTGAACACTAGCAAACTGCAAAACATTTTTTCTTAATAGTGTCAGGTAATCTAGATGTGCCCCTTTGAATATATTCATAGCTTTAGAATTACATTTTCTAGTATTTAATTCCTTCTACCATTGCTGCATCAAAGATGTACATGAACCTCAAGGACAACCATACTTAAAGAAAAGTGATTATACACAAAGTCCCATCAAGGATACAATGTAACCAGACCCTGGAAGGCTTTAAGTTATCATAATCTTGGGCATTACTTGTAACAATCACCAATTTAATATACTTAGGCATTAAGTGTAATGCTTAAAGCTGTCAGTTTCCTTTAAATCATCTCTGCTCTGAGTCACTAATGGCTACAATTAACATCACCAGCAGCACTGTTTAAAGACACAGGACACAGATCACCAGCTACAGCTTGAAGGCTGCATAATTAGCACAAGACACCGAGGTTTGCAGGGGAGATTCCCACACCACTTCCACTCACAGCTTTCCACAGAGTAGCTGCTGATACTGTCAGGGCGAGGCAGGCTGTAACTCGAGCAAGCACTGAATTCTCCCACAAAATTTTCTCTGCAGCAGGGTTTTGCAGAATACATCCCTCCCTCCTCTTCCTATGGACAGGTTGGGGGGCTCTACCCTTCCAGCTCCTGCATGCTACATGACACCCACATTCTAGGAGCTACTGTGGAAACAGCAGCGGCAGAGGCACTTCAGGTTTAGCATATGCATCAGGTTTAAATATATCGAAACTGAGTTTGTGTGGGAAAGTGAGAAACATGTTATCTCTCCTTCCTGATGACAGATGCGTCATGGGTTTTGTAAGTCCTCTCTAATATCACTGAGCTGGTGAAAGCCTCCCTCATTATTAAAACGGTTAACCAGTTAACTCCAAATCCCTAATGTTGCTTTCTCTCTAGACCTGCCACCTTTCCTTACAGGCACAGGGCTCCTTTCATTATCTCCTTCCACAACTTCTTCACCCAGGCAGGACACAGCACTTCTCATATTCTTGGGACCTATCTACAGGTGAGGTTCTGCTGTGGTGTTCTGACCCCTTTAACCATGTCCACAAGCTCAGCTACAGCACCTACCATTTTACATGGTAACCAATTTTCTAAAGATTTGGGAAACTCCATTGTGGCCATACATGGTAGACCATGTGAAAAATGGAAACTCTGCTCATAATGTAGATGAAGGGACACATAATAGGCTACTGATTAATTTCTTGGAAGTGTTAATGCAAATTCTATCACATAATTTTTGCCATTCATACAGCTTTCCACTGGGAGATTGCTTCTGTTTTGATTTTTTAATTATTGTGTTTTATCATCTTCTATTATCTCTTCCCTTGATTTTTTCTACTCTTAAATTTTTATTAACCAAGGGACCTGATTTGAGATGCCTGCCTTTAGGCACTGCTGTTTGTTGCTGATGATGCGACAGCCTCTTTAAGGAATCACAGCCACATTTCCATATCAAATAAAAATCCTAATTAACTCCCACCATTTGTCTACTGCAAATTGACAGATATGTCAATTCCCTGGAAGAGAATTCCCTGCAAAAGGAAGCTTTGTAATACCTTTATTTGAGAGGACTTACTGTGAGCCATTGGTTCAGAGAGAGCAGATCTAGCTGACCACTGTCTCTGCAGACAAAATACTGTCTACCATAAGGAATTATCCTCATCTTCCTTTTGAGGTCTCTCTATTTCACCTGTGTGCAGTGCTTCCCCCCCGCCCCCACCCTTGGATTCCACAGCAACAGCTGATCAATTCAGATTTTGAACTCACTGCAGAGACTTCTTTTTTCTCTATTTCTAAATTCATATCATGCATGTGTTAACATATCTTCTATCAATCAAAGCAGTTTACACACAAAAAACACCAGAGGAGGAGTGACAAAAAAGTGGGAACTTCTCACCCATGTTTCAACTTCACCACTGCCCAGCACTGCACAGTTGTTATTTTTTAACAACAAAACCACTTCGCAAATTGTGCAATCCAATAGGGGTCAATGCCATTTTGTGCCAGCAGACACTTATGAAGGAAACAAATTAAGATCCCAAAAGCTGATAGCAAAAAAAATTCCTACACAACCGAAAGCTGAAATGCAGGCTGAAGGGAATATCCAAGTCACTCTGCTAAATACAGACTTTTGACACAGGATCATTCAAAGTTACAAGGCAATACAGGATGTCAGATTCCTGGCTTGCGCTTTCATTTGGGGTCACCTGAGCATGCCTCTAGACAAAATGTTGATGTTCCTTGTATAGTTAATGGAAGATAAGTATCTTGTTTCATCCCTGACAAGATTCTTTACGGGGCAAATTTCCTTTTGGGGGAGTCTTTGAATTAAACTACCTTTTTTCCCAACAATCAGACAGGAAAGAAAGGCATTTCATTTGGGGGACATACACCCTTTTTGCCACTTCCTCAGCAGAAATGGTTAAATGTACACTCAGATTTAACTCCACAGGAAAGCAGATAATCCCTGGTATGCAAAGGTCTCATGGCAAAGTGTTTTAAAGAAACTCGGCATGAGTGAATCGACAATAAGACCACAAAATAGAGACACATTTTCTCTCCTGAAGTTAAAATCAGACAGAGCAATCAAAGTGTCATCTTTTCCATATAGAAAAATGTCTTCCATTGAGATAGGTCTCTATCTCACTGTGTTCTTGTTTTACTACCTGAGAAATGGGATAACTATTATTTTCTCAATTTCACAGAGTCTTTTGAAGTTTGTGGACAAAAGAACTATTCTCAGCACAGAAGTACACACTCACAGGCTACTTCCAAAATACCTTTCTTTAGAGGGACCCGATCCAGCAAGCCATGTGATTAAGTGGTTTTTTCAGTACAATCCTTTGAGACCTTTGCTGTTGTCTTTCACATTGATATTTCTCTTCCAAATTTGTCTTGGAACCCAACACTGCCAATAGCCCAGCAAGACATTTCCCCAGATACAATTAAAGATTATAAAATCCAAACTCCCCCTGAAATCCCATTTTAATATTCTATATAAAATCCTGAAGGCTGATTGATTATTGGTTTTTTCTCTCTTGCATGCTCTTTCAAACATGACTTTATCAAAAAATTTGACAAATACATACATAAATAATCATAACAGAAACAATATAATAACAGGGATATGACCAAAGATTATTGCAAAGTGTTTTCCAAGTAATGCTAAATGGTAGTTATGATGCTTGACAAACTTTAATTTCCCAAACGGAACAGGAAAATAAAAAAAGGCATGAACAAAATACTGTCAGATTACAATTTTGTCAGGTAATGTGCTTAGGCTTGGCTATGACTATGATTAAATAATACAAAGAGCATTCCATGCAAGGTACTGAGCTAAAATATTTGAGAGCAACATGAAAGTGAATCTGCTTCTCCACATATCAGTGACCTCTTGAGGTCCCTTTTACTCCTCTTTTCTTTAATTCTGTTTTGAGTTTGTGACTAGGCATAGCATGTTTGTAGAGTGCAAAACATAATTTTAAATATGCTATACAGTAAATTTACATTTCTGTAAAGACATCTTAAACTATTTTACAACGAATAACTATTGGGAGGGAGTCTGTGTATTTGTTGGAGCTTAGTGGGTCTGATTACCTGTCTCTATAAAGCCAAGAGCCTATTGACATCTCTAATTACAAGGAGGTTTTGGTCATGGAAGTTTCCATAAGTTTTCCATATATTTTTAAACATTTGTGTCTTGGAAAAGTCATTATGTACGAGGATATTTTAAGATCTTATCAAAGGCCCAAAACTATTAATTTTTACACTTTTTTTTAAATCCTCCTTTTTTTTATGTAGTTGGACAGGCATGTCCAGTTTCTCCACTAAGTTCCTTATATTGCAGGATATTTTTATATGCATATCAGCATGCATAATTACAACAAGGTTTTATTCTACCCAATACACAAGAAAGGTAAGAAATTACGAGGAGCTCCTCCCAAGCATGTGCATTCTGTTTTTAGCACTTCAATTCTGCTATAAAAATTAGACAGCAATTCCTATGGTAATAAAGATTGGAAAAAGTTTTCAGTCCAAATTCATCTAATAAAAATTGAACTACCTATAAAGATTTTCTACAAGAAAGGTGGAACCCTTTATGTACCCTGATATGTAAAAGAGAAATGCCTTCAAAGAATACTGAGAGCAGGTAAAGTATATTTATTTCTCTTACCCATTTCCATATTCTTTTTCAATGTCACAACTGCAATTACCACTGTCAGAATTTGCTTTAGTGAAATAAAAGATGCAGCCAAGAAGATCTGTGGCCCAATTCTTCAACAGAGAGAATGTTATTGAAAAAGGAATTTTGTTCTTGCTGAAAGATAAGGTCCCAGTTACACAAAATAATAATACATCCTGCTTTCACTTTCTGGAAAAAATGTATTAATACTCATTACCTTAAAATTGAAATCAGACATCAGAAAATATTACATAAATTACAGTTAAGTGCACAAATAGATTTTCAAACAAAAATTTATAAGCTTCAAAACAAGTTTTTAGCTCCATACAGTGGAGCAGATTTGGATTTTCTGATTAGACAGGTGGTGTACTCTGAAATCAGCATTCTGCTGTCTTACACCAGTCTGGCCCATGTACTTAAAAGGATCCATGAAGATTTTGATCACCACTGTGTCACAGCTTGTAGAAATGTGGAGTACTGACTAAATCCTGAAGCCCTTATAAGGAGAAAATTTCTACTGATGTTTTAGTTTTATCTGATAAGAATTTTTAAATCATAACTATGACAATATACTATTCTACTAACCAGAAGTGTGGAAATATATAACATACATTCAAATATGGCACTTATGCGAATACTGGAGACACATCTCACTTATACAGCATGATTTTACAAGAAATGTGAAAAATAGAACTGAATAAAGTAGTATATAAAAAACTGATCATTTTTTCAAGTCTCTCAAACCACAGAAGTAGTATTAGGACAGTTTCTACTACTGACAACTTGTAGGACAGACTGATAAGAAGTTCAGGCTCCGTATCTTTCCTCTCTGCATTTCCTAACGCATACCATGAAAACAGAATTAGGAAAGCAGAAAGGCAATGAGTTGTTCAGACAAGTTCCTGCAAGTTGATGGCATATTAGGGCATGCACTATTTATCATTGCTGCTAATGACCTGTGAAGTAGGAAAGCTTTATCTATGTGTTGCCTGGGCTAATCAAGGGTGATGCTGGAAGAGTCGGGGTCGTCTCAGCCCTGAGAAATGCTGATGCTGCCACCACAGGAGTTACAGCTAACTCAAGACGACAGACTTTCAAGTTTTCAGTCTCTGCTCTTAACCCATCTCAGCCTACCAAATCTTACAGCTGTAATCATCCTGGATGAGAAGAGGTGACCTACAACCAGTAACTTTGAAACTTCACCGATCCCTGGAGCGATGGAAGAAATGTTTTAAACTCTAGCACTCGGGAGGCAGGGCTGCTGTGAGCTATCACCTCCAGCGTGGTCAGTGTTTTCTTAACTAATCCCTGCACTGCCTGAACATGCTCTTACAATACCTCTGATTATTCAGATGTCTTGCTGGGCACCCTGTGTGCCTTCCCACTCTGACTGTCGATTTAAGTCCTAAGAAATTACATTCTCGCCTCAGCACACCACAGGCTGCACACACATCAGCCAGCACACAGAGATGACACAGCCCCTATGTTTCAGCTGATTTACCCAATCCCTAGTGAAACCTGTTGCCCTTTTGAGGTAAAATGTAATTCTCTAATATGGCACATGTTCAGTATATACAGTTACACTACAACCAAAACAAAGGTGTCCTAAACTATAGGCTGAGATGTTTGACTACAACTTATTCATATTAATCCTTGCTTGGAGTGGGATGCTGTTGATCTATGGAAAGTTTTACTATATTAATAATGACAATGTCTCAATATACAATCTATAATATATCTAAGTACATTGAATAGGTATGATTTCTTGTATAAACCTTCAATGAAATGTACTTATCTAACAATGTCACCTTGTATGCTTGTCAGAGATTGGAAAATATATATATATATATATATATATGCATCCAGTCTCCCAGTGCACAGGATTCAGTCATAAACTTCTGCTGCCAGGCTTTACTTTCAGATACTGGTTATTCCACTGTATTTAGAGGACTAATGTCTCACTCCAAGGGAGAATGGAGTTCTGAAAAAATTCTTGATGTGCACCCAAAATGCAAGAGAAGTAATTCCAGTGTGTCCCACATTACAACACCCAGATTACGGTACCAAGACAGGTTACCTGTGTAAATGAAAAGTTAGGGAAGAAACCTCAGAGACACCCTCCCCCCACCCCATACAGCTAAATGACAAAGCTGTCCAAGAGTTGGTTCCGGTTCACCTGTGATCTTTCTCACAATGCACATTGTTTATGCTAAATCACAATCCTAAACCCCAGTGTTATTTGAGAAACCAATTCCTACAGTTAGGAAACATTCCACTGATTACAGCATCTCCCAAGTATTTATATTCCCTCTTTATCTTAGCACACTATGTGAGCATTGCAGAAAAAATCCAGTAGCCAATGTACTAGTTGGCTTCCCATGGGAAGAACAACATTTAATTGGCTTTGATATTTTTCTTTGTTCAGTATGTTTCTCTCTGTGTATGTGTGCATGTGCATGTGAGAACACACACGTTTTCTTCTCTTTTTTATGGTGCACTTCACTGACATATTTAGTAGTCACTCATTTCCATAGCACTTGTTTACCATAACTTACAAAGTAAAATTGGAGGATTATATCATATTTCAAACAAGTTGGCACTTACAGAATAAATTATTGATTCCTTTTCTTTTTTATTTAATTTTCTTTTTTTCTCCACTTCTTTTTCACCAAAGGGCTTCCAGAATTCAGGCAGAATAGTAACACCTGCTGCCAATATGCTACATTAACACAAGTAAATAGAATTCCAGCTGTTACACTCTTTCCCAGTGATTTTCTTGTTGCTGAGAGGCAGTGCCTTCCACCTCAGTTCATGTCCAATGCTCAAAAACTGTTAGTCAAGTGAAAGCAAAGGCTGCATGTTTTCTTCCTCATTCTTATCCATGCGTTTCAGCACCCCAGGATCCACAACTGACTGAGACCTGCAGAGGGACAACATGTTTATTTGACATTTCTAGATCAAGACAAATGAGGGTAAACCTCCGCTTTCTTTTGTTTATTTTAATTTTTGTCAGGGTTTAAAAAATAAGGGTACAGCATTACCCAAGCATCTGATCATTGCAAATCATCAGGAAATACCCTCATGGAGGGATAACAAGGCTTTAAAGGGCTCAGTGCTGATCTGTAAATATAGGAGCAAAAGGTGGAATAAAGTGGATCCTCTCTTCAGTGAAATTGTGACACAGGGAGTATTGTCCACACACAAGAGCAAGCTAAGCTGTCCTCTGGAGAGACTTAAGCACTGACTGTCTCTCCAGAAGATTATACAGCAGTGGGCTGGCAAACAAGGTACAATTCAGGCACTCAGCTGGCTAATCACACACTGCAATTATTGGGATGTGTTAGCTGGAAGCACAAGGTGCCCCTCTTCTGAATGGCATCTTAAAACAGTGTGAGATCCTAAGTCAAACCTAGGAATAGTGCCATGGTTAGCAGGATTTCTGAAGCAATGGAGAAATGTGTCAAACTCACTTTTCAGCTCAACTGAACAGGGCAAATTCAGTGATGATTGTAAAATTTCTCTAGAGTCTCTGATTCAGCCCAGAAGCATAACCTGGTACCAGTGCCCTGCAACAGCCATATGTGACAGACAAAGAGGAAAACAGAGTCTCCAGCAAAATCAAAATGTTCTATTGAAAGCAAAGCCTGGAGTGTGAAGATGGGGTCTCACATCAGCTATGGCTCGGCTCAGCTCATCAAAAAGCAGCCTTCTGGGGTACAGTAAATGCAACCCTTGTTAGATGTTTCCTTTAGTGAGAAAAATCTCATGCAGGATATGCCTACTTCTCTCTTCTTCTGTAAAGAAGATTTGAAATTACTAAAGAGCATGTGTACATCTCTACAATGCAGACATTTATTTTTGATCAGTGGAAGCACATAGTGCCTGCAGCATTGCTACAGATTTGTCCATTTAGAGGGCTACAGTGCAGAGAAAAACTTTTTCAAATTCTAACCTTTCCTAAGATAAACATATGGAGACAATCCCCCTCTCTTATAAACTGGCATCATCCAGTGAAACCAATGGATGAGGCTGATGAGATCTTTCTCAAAAAATATCTAAAGAAAACTTACAAAAACACAGGAAAAAACATCTGACTTAAAGCCTAGGTGAAAACTTTAGACACAAGGATATATTCTAATAATATTTATCCCATTCTCATACTAATACTAAAATCAAGAATATATAGCTTTAAAAATATGATCATCTCTCTTGTGATAAGCATAATTTAAACTTTTTAAATTAATAGTGTACAATAATACTCATCCTGAACAGTAGACAGTTCCTCAGGCAGAAAACTAAATCACTGAATTAAAAGTGTTTTTTTTTAAATCTTCACAAGGTATTGTGCCAATGCAAAGCTGATTTAAAATTTACTGGTGGGAAGCTGCACTCATGGAAAATCCAGTTCATCACGATAAAAATTGCTGTGGAAGCAAATTAATTTCAAAGGTTTGCCAACTGGAGGTAACTGCTAAAACTGAGCCTTTTCCTCAGCTGCCAATGACTAGTAGTCATTGTAGCCAAAGTAGGCAGGATTTCCAGTTTTCATCCGGGGAAAACTGAAGGGAAGGTGGAATGGCTGCAAACCTGGCCTCCAATTCTCAGTGACGAAGCTTTGGCCATAAATTCCCCAGGGCCTCCCAAACCCCCAGTGCCAAGGCAGGTGTGAAAATTGAACTGCACAAATCCCGATCTATGATTTGTAAGCTCAGATGCCCAAATGCCTTGAAGAAGAAGGAGAAATAGTTTGCACTCAGTTTTAAACAGAAATTTACTGTCATGCTTCATCTCATTCAGCAACAATTCACAAGTGAAGGTATGTGAAAGGAAAAACGTTTGTTTGAGTCTATAGCTCCTTCTCTTCTACCTACATTTCCCAGATAAATTTACGGACATTACTGAATACATTCTGAGAAAACACAGTGGGACAGGGTTATACTGCAGAGTTATACTACAAAGTCCCATTGCAGAGGTGAGGAGCTCAACCACAGCTCCTCTGTAAAGTTTATCAACACAGACATCTGCCCTGCTGGGTTGGGCGAGAGGAGGATGCAGGTCTCCAGCTGGGTGCCTCAGGATGACAGCCACGAGTGAGCACAGCCACAGGCTGAACCCGACTGCTGAGACAGCTGCAGTGCTGCCAGATGACATAAACAAGTTCTCCCCAGAGGTCTGTGCTACAGGTGGCATTAATTCCTCCTTATCTCCATCATCCTCCCTCCAATCAACCTTCCTTTCAAGGTGAGGCCATTCAATTCACCAAAAATTCAAGGGGACCTGGGGGAATGTCAGTGGTTCACATTGGGGGCAAAAAATTCTCAATAAGATTTTGGTTTTGAAAAGACATTCTTTCAGGAAGTAAGCTAATTTTAAAGTGGTAAGCCAAATCAAACAAGATAATTTTTGGAGATCTGGTAGATGTTTGTGAAATTTTTTCTAAGCTAAGCACTTTTCATTGCTTTAGTCGTGGTTTTTTATATGTTAAAAATCTTATGCACTAACATATCATACTGACTGTGGGTTTAAACTGAGAGAAACAACCCATCAGTTGCTGAATCCAAGTTAAATTTAATTTTTAATTAAAAAGATTTTATCTGTTTTATCATAACTTTTCTATTTGTGTTTTAACAGAGTCTGTGTACTTAATACACTGAAGTCTTGGGACTTTCTGTCAGTCTTAGTACTAGCACAGTAAGTCTACTTAATACTTTTTATGTCCAGCAGCAGGGAGCAAGGATTCCAGCAGATGCTGGAGGCATGGTAACTGAGAAAGAATGCGTAGAAGGTGAAGAAATTTTAGCATAATATTATATAGATACAGATTTCAACATGTTTATTTTTTTGCACTACATCTCCTACTATGTTAATTCACCCAGACTGAAAGAATGTCAACTTGAAGCTTGCAATTTGAAGTGTAATACTGTACAAAAAGAGCTTTCAAGAATAAGTTAAATGAGAATAAAAATTATTTGAGGAAGAATTAAGAATCTGGTCAACTCACTGCTTTTCCACTTAATAATATGCCTGCCCAGGACAATCTGGAAAGCTCTGGTCCACACAGGCTGATCCAAAAGGACTTGTCACAGGCCCTCTCATATTTTATTTTGTTGCACCCTTGGATTAGGTTATTTACTCTCACAACATCATTTTGCAGCAGAAAGGCTTCTGCATTTCAGTTCTTTAATTCCATCCTTCTAAGACAGCTTCTCTATTGTCTCATAATTCTTGTATTATGTACAAATCATATACAAGTGTATTGCTCACCTTCCCCCTCCCCTAGTTCTTTTTCTCTGTTCTATTTTCTCGATTAATTGTGTGTTAGTTACACAATTCTAGTTTCATATATCTGGGCATTCGGGATTTTGAGGGCTCTGTGAATTTATGGCCAAAGCTCCCTCACTGGGAATTTGAGACCAGTTTTGCAGCCATTCCCTGTCATATAGTTTCAGAACCCTTTTTAGCTTCTTGTCCTAGCTCATTCCTATCCAGTTTCTTGCTATTTCCCACTTTCAATTGAGTGGAGGTTTATTCCAGCACAAAATCCTTAAACTTTATTGTTTCTTTCTTTTTTTATTTCCTATAGCAATCTTATGTTGCCTCCTCTGTTTCCACAAAAACATCTCCCTTTTAAACCACACTGTCCTTCCCAGTCTAGGCAATATTTTCCAGCCAAAATCATCTTCCTGGCTGAGAAATCTGAAAATATTTTATCCTGTTTGATCTGTTTCCAGAGTTTCTTTCCCTTTTGCATCACATGCTGTCTCCTGAAACTGGATTCCCAGCCTAGCATATCCTAACTTAACTTTAATGACTTTATATATTGGTTTCTGCCTTGTTTGTTCTTTTCTGATCTATTGCTAGACCTGGCCCTTATGAGCTGCACTCTGACTTTTGCTGCCCTTTCTTGCTGCCCTTTCTGCTACCTTTTGTATCACAGTTGTAATCTTTACCCTTTTCTCTCCTACTGCCCTAGCAAGCTTCAATCAGATTCACCCTTTCCAAGTTAATGACCTCACTGCTTCCATAGTTACTGGAGAGGTAACTAAGCTCTTCCTATGCTTTATTTTGAGTGGTAAAATGCAGCAAGCAATTACACTGTATCTTCTCAAAGAAAAGAATATCAGAATGCCAGGATGTTTACCAGACTTGAGTATAACAATTGGCACTGATTTTGGTCCTGGTTCTCCTCATATTTTCTCAGGCATGCAGTCACTGTGACTCATGGTTCAGATGCTGTAAATGTCCTGGCACCTACAGGCTGGTGGATACCAGGCAGTGGGCTATGAGGTGGAGGAAGATAAGAGCTAACATCACCACCCAGAAAGATAATTGGCCCAAATTTACCCTCTGCATGGAGGCTCACTCCAGCTAGCGCTGTTTCTCTAATAAGTACTGTAGGCTGAAGTGAGATAGCAGTTTATTCCAAAGACAGTGCTGTGTACACAACCTATATGGCACCACTGAAATAATCAGCTGCGCTGAGTTCACAACTCACATGGGTAATAATCAAGGACATGATCTCTCATCAACATTCACCTTTTTAAGAAAAGGAAAAAAAAATTGTCTTCCGATATAACAGACTGAACTACCTACAGCTTCATAAAGGAGGAAGAAGGCAAATGTTAACCTTATGGCAATACTAGAAGACAATAGTACCTTTAACTCACCTTTTCATGGATTTGGGAGAGAGGTCCTTTTCTATATCCTTTGCAGGAGTGTTGTAGGAGTCCGCATTGCATTCACTGTCATCATCGTATTCATGGTCAAGCAGTGTTCTTGCCCATGTCCCCATGTCGTAGGGGGGCAACATTCCTCCAAACTCTGAAGGCAGGATCTCAGGGTGTATGAGCTGATGCAGGCTGTTGAGGTTGTTACCATGCAGGAATATCTGTATGTACGCATGCAGGTAAAAACACAGGGGTATCACCAAAAAAACATCAAAGCCCAAATGACATCATCGTTATTAGGAGGATATTGTACAGTCTAAACATTCTGCTTGTGTTGGGCTAACAGAGGTGCAGAGGAAGGCACACACCACCTCTGCCTTAGCATGGTCATACTATGTTCATAAATCCCCAAAGTGACTAAAGCATAAATAACTTAAAATGTTTGCAGGAAAGGGGCTTAGGAAGAGTAGCTAGATGGTATGATTATTAGATAGACAAACAGCCTTGTTACTCTCTTGTCTATTGCTCTCCCTAATTCTGTGAATTAAGTGAATCAATTAAGATTATAATAAATAAATAAAAATAATATTCACCATATAAAACAAGGAAAATATACTGACTTTCAGCATGCAGCCATGAGTTCTATAAATAATACAAATTGTGCAATATAATGATAATAGCTGGAAATAATTTCTTCCTTAATCTAGTCATACCAGTAACTACCATTTATACTTTATAATACATGAAGTAAGTAACAACAGTCAAATAATCCTGTGGCAACACTGAGGGAATAGTAGATGGACTATTTGATAATTTCCATCAATGTTTTGGTAGACTGATATTCATATATACTTTACACTCATATATCTGTATATTAGTATGACGTGATATGGATACTTGTATTTATGTTTATGTTTAACTTAAGTGTTTCCCCTCAGATATCTTTCCTGTTCCACTTCACCTTGCAGGGACTCCTTTGGGCAGCTATACCCTTAGCATGATTTATAAGACTTAAATTCAAAAGGCAGAAAGACAAAGACCAAATATATGCTTGTCTTTTATTGCTTACTTCCAGACCACCTTCCAGTCAGCTTTGTACCCAGGAAAGTTAATATGACCGTGCAAAAACAGTGATTTTCTTCCATCTCAGAAAAGAATTTATCCTTTTGTGAAAGAACGTTTATTAATGGTGAAAGTTATTTGCTTTATGGTGCCTTTACAGCTAAGTGTTTCAGTTCTTAGCAATTATTTTTATATATGCCTAGTACTGCATTTATCTGAATATAACTACCACTTGCAAATCTACATGACAAATTTTAAAAATACATAATAATTCAGGATAAAAAACCAGATAAATAATAATCCTGATTAAAAAAATCCAAAGAGAATTCTCTTGGTTTTGGTTTCTTTTTTTTTTACCCAATCATTTGTTCTCCATCTAATAATTTTTTTAAAGCTGATTTTAAATTTTATGTGTTGGTCATAACTTTCACATTTTGACACTAAGTTTAGAACTGTAAATCAATATTTAACCAGCTGACTACTTTTTATAGGTATTTGGTATTGACAAAAAACAGTTGTAAAAAGTCAGCATTTCTGAAAATACATGCCATTGATTCAGGTGTCTAAATAAAAATTTAGATGCTAACTGATAAGCCTCCATGTTCAACTGCATTGTCACTTATTTTTAATGCTATAACACTCTTATGAACTGCACTTTACCCCCTAATTATGCATATGCAGCACTTGAGTTGAAAATGCCTCAAACATATCTGGCACTACAATGTTCTTTGCAGAAGCTGCAGTCAACAGAGTGCAACTGAATCCTGCAAAATGGGGCTTCATTTGCATATTTATAACAGATATTACATAAAAGGCTTTGTGATCTATAGCTCAAAATCTGTAAATACCAGAGGCCTCTCAAGCATAATCTGTCAGTAAAAAACAGCTCAACACCAAGGATCATTGTGGCCTTGCAGAGTGTGTTTGAGGAGAAAAAATACAGAGCTGCTTAGGGATCTGATTCCATAAAAAAAAATAATCATGTTCTTTGCAGTGCCATTGTACTGATGTTGATTGTATTTTCCTGGATGACAAATTTCCTGTTACAGAAATAATATCATTCTATACCCTATCACCATCAAGCTCTAATTTAATTGCATTGATGCAAATGGTACAAATTCAGCAACATCTCAGAGGCTGCTCATGCTTATGCACAGATGCATGCACACAAATTCCCTTTTATTGGTTTTCATTCAAATTAGTATTTGCAAACTAATACTACTAGATGCCAGCTGGGTATTTTAGCTCATGCTAATGTCAAGGAAAGCACACTTCGAAAGGACTTTGTAGTCACTAACTACGTTTTTAAAAGAAAGACACAAATAATTTAAACAGAAATTAAACAGAATGGAATTGAATACAATCTTAATAGAAACTGTAATGTTGGTAGTATTTTTTATATAACCCCCAGGAGCAAGCATATGCTTACATTTTAAAATACATTTAAGTGCACCGCTAGACTGTGTCCTTAAAAGATAATGTTGTATAAGTTTCTAAAACAGTTGAAGGTACCCTTTACAACACAGATATATTTAAACATTTTCTACCAATAGCAAGCTGATATCTCATGTTAATCTGCTTTATTAGAGTATGATGCATCTGCTGATGACAACTGCCAGGAAATGGACAATTAAAAAGAAGAATACCCTTTTTCGTGTCTTCTCCTTTAGAAAGGGCCGGATAACTGTGTAGAGGGCATGGATATACCATGGCTGATTGACAAAATGTATTCCTCCAAACCGAGCTGGAAAGCTGTCCTGTGTGCCACAAAACAAAAACAAAATTTGAGCCGTTTCTTAACATATGTAGCACATGCATCAAATACATTTTTTTTTCTGAATGCCTTCATCTTAATAATAAACCTTTAACAAGAAGAAAGATTATTCAAAACTGCATCCTCTCAGTTGAGTTCCAACCTTCCACACCAAGGAGCAGCAACCTTAGACAGAGTAAGTGTGGAGGAAGTGTGCTGAGATAGCTTTGCTATTCAAATAAAGGCACAGCATTTCTAACCTCCAGAAATGCTTTAAACATTTATGATTTGCCAATAATCCATCTATGCAATGTATTTTTCTCTTTTCCACTTCTATGGATTTTATTCATTTTTAATAGTAACAATCCCAACTCTTCCAATGTCATTGAAGAGCACTCGTTGCTTTTCTTCTCAGAAAAGAAAAATGTCCCTCATCTCCACCTTAAAAAGAAAGTGTAAATCTAAGCTACTATTCAAAATGTCTCCAATATTATCCATATTTCATAAAACTGAGACTGCATTAAACATTATGCATAAACCGTTATGCAATATCCATGACAGTAATTCTTGTCACAGAGGCCTTCTGGGAACTTAAATGTAAGGATAGCATATCTGTATTGAAAAAATGGCTTTTCTTTTTTACTTGCAGAAAATCACAAGGGGCAGATAACTCACTAGGAAAAGATTCTGATATGCATTTTCAATTTCTAAGTCAAGGGAATATGCCAGAGGGTTTGGCAGTTTCAGGCAGGCATCCTCTTTGTCCTGGAATACAATTGCCAAACTCCTTGTGTTGTCCTCATTTTGTCTTTGCCTGGTTGATCATATGCACAAACAATGCAATAAGCCAGCTCCTATGTTTCCTAGAGTTGCACCATTGAGGAAGGAGGAAAGAGGTGTAAACAGGTGCAGTTGATGCATGTCTCCTTTTGTTTTCATGGCTTATGTCAGACCCTTCTCGGTGAAGAACCTTCTAGTTATACAGACTTCCTAAATTTATGGCTTTCATTTGAAGCTTAATTCAACAGGTGACACAGCATAGGCAGTCACTTAGATCACAGCCAGGTTCTCCACAGTGGCAGCAGCTCCCGTTTGACCATACAGGTAACAAACAAGGACATCCTTTCCAGCTACACCTCCTGCTCTTCCTTCTCTCCTCCTCCTCCTGTGTGGATGCAATAAAGGCAACTTCAGGTCTGTGCCACTGGGATCAAAGGCTCAAAAGGAGGCAATCAAATGGTCTGACATGGTGCTTTGTGCAAATAGACCTCATTTGTCTCCTCTGGAGACAAGAGAGGAGGCCCTATAAAAGCACCCAGCAGCCTCAATGTAATTGCAAAGCACCACTTGAAGCATAGGGTCACACAGCACACACCAAAATGGACAAGAATTATAAACTATTCCAGACAATCAAGAACTGATTGTCACAAAAGGAAAGCAGAAACTGCAAGGAAATCTTTCATTAAATGTTTCTAGACAGGAATATACATTGAAAAAGTGCAACTGCCTGCATATCCACAGAACCTCTTTAATTCTGTGAATGTGTTTAGACCTGTGGGAATAATGAAGTACGAATCACTTACTCCTCTCCAAGGATCCATTCACATCCTGTCAGGCATGCCTAACCCAGGGGCTCGTTACAGCAAGGTACCTCTTGCCTTCAAATTGTAACAACTTGCTGGATTTTCCATCAAGGAGGCAATACCTTGACAATAATTTACAGTGAGGATGACAACCACAACACACATCACTCACATCTGGCTGGCCAGAGCACAACAGTCAATGCAATCAGTGGTTTGTTTTGTAGTTTTTGTAGAAACTTGATTAACAGCAGCTTTGAAAGAAAGCAATCCTATCAGAAGATTGCTGCAGAAGCCTTATTCTGCTAAATGCCCAATTCCTGTCAGCACTAACTAAATGTCAAACAAGATGGTTGATAATTTGACACATAATTCACCCTGTTCAGTATTGTAAATCCCCAAACACCATTCTGAGGACACAGCTATGATGTGCAAAAGGCAGTAAATTATGTTTGTATCATAGTGATCCAAAAAACCCATTAGGAAGGATAAATCACCGGATGACACCTTAACCTTTAGTTAAGGTTTACAGGAGATACAATTCATCTACAGAAGGCTGTGTTTATTTGGATTATCACGGCTGGTTCTCCAGCAAAGAAATCCAGTGCTCCATGCTGTGTACCATGCACAAAAGAGCACACACTTAGAGCTCTCAGCAGAGCTGAGAGTCACACAGAAACTGACAACAATTTGTGGATAAGAAGATCTCAATAGGCAAACTGACATGTACAAACATAGATTCAGACCAGAGTGCCAAGGGCATTTGTATTCTAATGCGGCCTCAGAATGCTCTGTATCTTCTTAAAGATATAAAATCTCCAGCAGACAAAAGGATTATCCTTAAAAAGTACCACTTTGACAGGTCTACTATCTTCTCCTGCCTCTTGGAAACCATGTACATGGAGGATCATGAATCTATGTGGAATGGTCCTCAAACAGAAGATGCCACTTGATCTTAAAAGCCAGTTTGTTTCAGTGTTTCTCAGAAATTCTGAAAGCATTTTCTGGAACTAAAGAAGATGGGTATTTATCAGTCTCTGTGACTGAACTGAGGTGCCTAGATTCAGAAGCACTTCCTAAAGTGTTATTGGGATCCCCAAAAATTTGTGCCAAAAAAGAGAAAGGTGATTTGGTCAGAATGATCCTGCATCGTACAGAGTGATGAGACTAGTATTCAAAAGCTGCTGAAAGTAGATCCAAAAGCAAATCTCAAAAGCACCTGCTGAAAAAAAAAAAGCAGAATAAACAACTACATCTGCTGGAGAAACAGGTGTCAGAAGGTTGTCTTGCTCTTCTCAGATGTACCTGATTTCCACATGGGGATTTGCCAGACAGATGGTCATCCTACACAAACAGCAGGTAGGAATTTCTTTCATATCACTGATTCTTCTGGGGTTTTATGTAGATTAGGTTACAAGAACAGTGACAGTCACAACTGCCTCTGCAGACACACTGTACTTTAAGAGATGAGCCTGTAACCCATGAATCACATGAATTCTAAGTGAAAGGAACCTCTTGCCAGAAAACAGTAAGAAATGGAGATCAGCTGTAAAGTGAGCTGTGCTTCTGACTGGAAAAGTAATAAATCTAAGGGGGTATTATCAAACTGCAAAAAAGAACTAATTATGTATACACAGTGAGTGGATTTTTATTCACATTCACTGTTTCAGCAGCAGAACATAACTTTTTCTTTTCTCTGATGAGCACAGTTTGTGACATGCCCATGCCATAGACACAGACAAGCAGGCCGTTACTATCAGAAACCAGAGACCCCGTGACACGAGGCTTGCAAGTGACAACAGTAGGCTGCCAAGGAAGAGGCACACCCCTACACTACTGTCTGCAGCACTGGGGGGCTACCAGAGCACTGGCAGCGTTGCAGAACAATCCCTCACTGGGTTTCCACCTCCTGTGAAATGGTTCTGTGCACTCACAGCCCAGCAATTTTAACCTCTCTGTCAAACATAATTTATACAAACTATCTTTAAAAGTTTTCTCTTCAAGGACCCAGCTGCTGTTGCCTGCTGCCACCCTTGGCATATACTAAGAAGCCAGGTTTCCACTTGCCAGACACCACATTCCACCCTGTGCTGGGCTCAGCCATCACCTGAGCCAGCTCTAAGGGTTTCACAACGGGTATCCTGCTCCACTTTGGCCATAAGGAACGCTTACAGCACAGATAGGGACAGCAAGACCAGTATATGACATTTTCAACAGTATTTATGAGAAGTGCCAAATTCCTACTGAAAACCAATGTGAGTCTTCTTAATGGTGTCAGGACTGCTGTCATAAAAATGACCTATCTTTTTATCTTTACCAAATGCAAAAAATCAAAAAATTTCTTAAAGGCCACAGCATTCTTCACTCCTTGAGCATCGTGTCTACATTTAAGTCTCTGAAGTCTACTTTTAATGAAGCAGCCCTCCTAGCTGAACTCAGTACTGTAATCAAATTTGTTTGCACAGCTTTTAGAAGTGTGGTCTCAGAAACTGCTGAGACCACTGTGTGTCCAAAGGTGCTTTGGCAACCCATTGTCATCAGAGCCTTAAAAGTATGCTGCACATCTACAGCAAACAGCCTGTCTGGGCACACCTTGCCACACATTAACACTGAGACAGTTCTTGGGCACGTGTGCTCTGGGGTTATTTTTGAGGGTTTGCTGTCCTTATGTGCAGTGAAACTGTTTTTGTGGACAGTCTAGAGATGTCCTTCAAAGGACAGTTTTCAAAGGACACCCTTTACTTAAGGCTGCACTTGAGTGCTCTGATGAATTCAGTCTGTAGCATCTGCAGACAACAAGAGGTTACAAAGTCAAAACTGTTAACAGCTGTATCTCCATAATAAAAATTGCAAGTTCAAAGAAAGCGTACAAAACTATTAATATCTTAACTGTGACTTAAGACTTACTCCTCAAGATAATACGTTAGTCCTCCTTTAGCTTTTCCAAAAAGTCAAGCACTTCAGGGAGAAAAAAAAATTGTTATGATGAACCAAAATAGTATCTTTATAATGGAAAGCTCCACTAGAAAGAAACTGAAACATTCTGTCTGCTACAAAATGCATCACAACTACACTTCATTTTTAGCATGTTAAAGAGACGACTATGGAAACTCATGGAAAGAAAAGGTTCTGACTAGAAGGAATAGTTCACATCCTTAGTATCCAAGAGCTGAACTACCAGAGGAACCAAGAGTCACTGCCATCTACATCAGGAAAGGATGCCTGTCTTGCTAGCAAACTGTAACTTTCACCAAAGGTAGGAAAGAACAAGGCATTCCTAATACCAAACTTCCTGCCAGCATACATCCATCCATGACATGAGTACTTGCAATGCCTCAAAACAAACAAACTTTTATGTCAAGACTGATCACCTATGCTCAAGACATGACTGGAACCAGTGGGGAGGATTGGATGATTAGGAAACTGGAAATTGAGTATTTGGCACCTAAAAGAATTTGGGTTGGATTTTTTTAAGGAAACAGATGCTAAACACACTAGGGAGATTAAATATCAGGTGAGGAAAGAACTTTTTAAAACAAAGGACAATGTTGGCACTGAAACGAAGGGGAGAAAGCTGACCAGGAACACAACTAGATTGGAAGCTGGTAGACAGCTTTGAATCACCAAACATGCAACAAGACTGGCAGCGAATAAGCACCCTAGCTCACTTTGAGAAAATTAGTAAATTCTCAAGAAGCTAAGCTTCAGGCTGTCTAACAACAGGAGACTTTCCCTCTGTACCTCTCTGTTAAGGCTCTTTTAAGGTTCAAAAAAGAAGTCCAGGTGGTGAAATTTTGCTTGACTCCTGGAACAGCTGCACTAGTGATTTCCCTCTGTAAGACTAAAATGTTGTTCTCTCCTAGTCTGAGCTTTTCATTTTTACTATACAATGCTGAGCCATTTCTAAGACAAATAAAAAGTGCCCAAATAAATTTTTGTTACTGTGTTCAACCAAAAGCACAGTACCTAAAGGCAAATTACATCATTCAGTGACATTCCTACAAAATAAGATTTAATTATCTAGAACTGGATGTTGTCATTTGGCTAAGAAGCTTCCAGTGAAACAATTTGACTTTTGGCAGTCCTTTTCATTTCTATTAGTCATTTTATCTTACAGCTCATATAGAAATATATTAAGTTGAATGAAATGAGAAGAGAGATGGATCTATCCAGTGAGAATATTGCTTTTTTATTGAAGTATCTGTTTTAATTTCAAATAGTCTTCCATCTTTCATTTCAATATGCTACTCATAAAAATTATATATTGTTTAAATTAATTAGGTGGATTTAAAAGTCATTTGACCGTGTGTGCCTGTATGTTTATATATAATAAAATTTAAAACCTACATAGATTTTGTGCTTTTGCTGCTTGGATAAAGGGATTATATCACTCCAATTTTTAATTAGGTGGGCTTGATAAAGAAAGTATTTAGTGTCAAACCTTCATTTTAATTTGAAATTACTTTATTTCTTTACAAATTACTTCAATAGGTTTTGACCCTTTTTTTAAAGTTTTAATTAGAAATTGTGAAATTATTTTAGAAATTTTTCTTCATTTTGATGGGGACTTGGGGTTTTGAACATCGGTTCTTGCCCTATTTGTTTAGTTTAAACCTTGAAAATGAAGGCTTTAATTTTAAAGAAGAAATGAAAAATGCTGTTTTTCAAGGACAATGCTGTTTTCAACTATCAGCATGGCCTCTTTTCTAACACTTAATTTGGAATGTGAGATATTAAAAAGAGGGAAAGGGACCCAAAAATTTATACAGCTTGATGCTATTTTCCAAATCAGTGAAGCCAGAAAGAGAGTAAGAAAGAGGGTAGAAGTAGGTTCTTCTATTCTGGTTTCTACCCTGTGATGAAAATCATTCTTTACAGTAGACAATTATCAGATGGTGATTTCTTCTATGGAAATTCCCATAGGGAACAAAAAAAAAGTCTGTTTTCCAGGCAGCTTGTGAATGTCTTATTAGATTAAGNAAAAGTATTCAGGGAGAGATATCAGGATGCTACTATGATGTGCAAGAGAAAACCATTCATCTTGTTCCTTCTCTAGCGTCTTTTCAAAATTTTCACAGGAAGGTAGGGAAAGAGAAATATAAAGTATTCCTACATGGAGGACCCACATTTTACAGTTACATGTCAAGACTGATTTTAGGTGCAGACCTAAACTGAATTAGGGTAAATAAATACTAAACCTTATATCTTCCATATGTAATTTCATATATCATTCCAGCTGACAATCTACTAGGACCAGACTCAGCCAAAGGATTTTCAGTTCAGGATTGACTTCTGTCAAAATTTTCAAGAAGATAATCTGAACCTGTCCAGGCAATGGGGTACACAGGTCTGCAGATGGATAAGGTGAAGAAAGATCCTGCACAGAGGAAAAAATGCATGTTTTCCAATAGCACTGCATAGCTATTCAGTGCCAGTAAGTTACTGAGTTGAAAAATACCATTTCTCCTACCATGATATTCACTTTTTCTCCCCTGGAAATGGAGAACTTCTAAACTGGTGTCTACAATTTTGTTATTCAAAGCTCCTCCAAAAATGCAACTCTCAGTTTCAGACAAGATGCATTAAAATTGGATTAGTCCTTTGTAAGTTTCCATTTACAACAATACAATAAACTGAAGACTATAGTGTTTCAAGAGTTATTTCATGAGCCATGTGTTTCCTCATACTATGAGGAATCAATCTCCATCACTGCAGTAAGCACTAAGAGCCATAATCATTTTAGCCATCCAATTTTAATATGTCACTCCATGCAAATGACAGTCCTGAGAATTGAACTGAACCGTAAAATCGGAGTGATAGTGATTTGAGAAAAATCAGCTGAGGACAGCCACTGAGATCTAGAATGCAGCATAATTAAGTTTTAAATTACTGAGGAAATTGAATAACTGACTTGAGATCCATTAATAAGTATTATATTTTATTAAGAGTAGAGGTATCATGAACTATGCAGCATACATAGTTTCAAGAGGTCAGTTCCCCACAGGACAAATCTATTTCCAGTTCCAAAAAGTGTTCAAATATCTTTGTCATGGTACAGAATGAAGATTTATTTCAGCCTTTCAGCCTTAAAGAAAGCCTTAGTCTGAACTGCTCAGCTACACCTTNTATTTTAGAAATTTTTCTTCATTTTGATGGGGACTTGGGGTTTTGAACATCGGTTCTTGCCCTATTTGTTTAGTTTAAACCTTGAAAATGAAGGCTTTAATTTTAAAGAAGAAATGAAAAATGCTGTTTTTCAAGGACAATGATGTTTTCAACTATCAGCATGGCCTCTTTTCTAACACTTAATTTGGAATGTGAGATATTAAAAAGAGGGAAAGGGACCCAAAAATTTATACAGCTTGATGCTATTTTCCAAATCAGTGAAGCCAGAAAGAGAGTAAGAAAGAGGGTAGAAGTAGGTTCTTCTATTCTGGTTTCTACCCTGTGATGAAAATCATTCTTTACAGTAGACAATTATCAGATGGTGATTTCTTCTATGGAAATTCCCATAGGGAACAAAAAAAAAGTCTGTTTTCCAGGCAGCTTGTGAATGTCTTATTAGATTAAGATTACAGACAAAGAGAAAAAAAAACACTATACAGCAAATTGCAGTGCATAAATACAGGAGCAATACATTCATAATACTGGTGGAATAAAAATAATGTGGAAAATTACTGTCCATAAAGGATTCCATACTCCAGTTCCTGAAGGCAGAAGTCTTTGGCCAGGGACTGCATAGCAAGAGCTGAAATGCCACACCAGCATCTCAGCTTGTACCACCCCTGTCCTGAAGTCACCCTCTTTTTGTCAGTGAGACTGTCCAAGCAGCCCCTGGTCTCTGCCAGACTGCTGACCACAGGATTACTGTCAGGATGCTTTTCATCATGCAGAAAGCTTCCCACAAGCCTGAGGTCGTTTCAAAGAGGAGCATTAGTAGCTATCAGATACCACCCCCCTTCCTTGTACCTGACCATTTTCAAACATGAGTAAGTTAAACAGCATCTGGGAACGAAGGGATATTTTAGGATAATGTTAAGATGAGGATTGAAAGAAATAAGGCAAGGCAGAAACCATAGAAATAAGATAAAAGTGCAGAGCAGAAGAGATTAAATAAAAAGTCTTTTTATTTATATTTATT
>VXAX01001323.1:195320-227756 GCA_013399835.1 Leptocoma aspasia | reverse complement strand
AAAGGATTTTCAGTTCAGGATTGACTTCTGTCAAAATTTTCAAGAAGATAATCTGAACCTGTCCAGGCAATGGGGTACACAGGTCTGCAGATGGATAAGGTGAAGAAAGATCCTGCACAGAGGAAAAAATGCATGTTTTCCAATAGCACTGCATAGCTATTCAGTGCCAGTAAGTTACTGAGTTGAAAAATACCATTTCTCCTACCATGATATTCACTTTTTCTCCCCTGGAAATGGAGAACTTCTAAACTGGTGTCTACAATTTTGTTATTCAAAGCTCCTCCAAAAATGCAACTCTCAGTTTCAGACAAGATGCATTAAAATTGGATTAGTCCTTTGTAAGTTTCCATTTACAACAATACAATAAACTGAAGACTATAGTGTTTCAAGAGTTATTTCATGAGCCATGTGTTTCCTCATACTATGAGGAATCAATCTCCATCACTGCAGTAAGCACTAAGAGCCATAATCATTTTAGCCATCCAATTTTAATGTCACTCCATGCAAATGACAGTCCTGAGAATTGAACTGAACCGTAAAATTGGAGTGATAGTGATTTGAGAAAAATCAGCTGAGGACAGCCACTGAGATCTAGAATGCAGCATAATTAAGTTTTAAATTACTGAGGAAATTGAATAACTGACTTGAGATCCATTAATAAGTATTATATTTTATTAAGAGTAGAGGTATCATGAACTATGCAGCATACATAGTTTCAAGAGGTCAGTTCCCCACAGGACAAATCTATTTCCAGTTCCAAAAAGTGTTCAAATATCTTTGTCATGGTACAGAATGAAGATTTATTTCAGCCTTTCAGCCTTAAAGAAAGCCTTAGTCTGAACTGCTCAGCTACACCTTATCTTTACAAAGCTGCTTGAAAAGATATGATTTCCTACATGCTAGCTCCACTTCAGCTTCCCTTTTCTTCTGCACTCCTGAATGACTGCTGGTGGTACACACATGCAATATGTGCCTGGGAGTCCAGGGAATTTCAATATTGTTTGAGAGAGAGCTGTCATTCAAGTTATTACTCTAGAGGACCATAAATCACTGTTGTTGAATTCTAATTTCAGACATCAGCCCCCTGTCTTTGTAAAGCCATATAAGCATGGCTGTCTCTGGAGGACAGAGAAACCCTTTATATGGAGGAAACCTTCCAGTAAAACCCAAAGATTCACAACAACTGGGAAAATAAATAATTACATGTTTTACCATACATATCTAGGACAAGGCTAATGTGTTTGCTGAGCTATCAGGATATGCCAGTAACAAAGAAATGTGATGGTGGGATCGCTCCTAAAATTACACTTCTGAAATTCTTGAAAATTCATGTGCAAAGAGTTGGGAGATCAAAACCAGAAATGCAGATGTCTGCTTACTAAGATAAAAGTGGAACTCATGTGAATGTATTCTCAGCAAGAGAAAACAACAGTAGCCTCAGTTCACATCACATGGATACCCACAGAGAAAAGAACTCAACTCTGAAACTGTCTGGAATGTGGAGTCCAGTGCTGGGCTTCCCAGTATAAGGCAGACAGAGACATGCTGGACACAGTCCAGCAAAGGGGCAGGAAGATTACTCAGAGATTGGAGCATCTCTCATATGGACAGAGATGAGAGAGCTGGGAATGTCCAGCATGGACGAGAGAAAACTCAAAGGAATCTCAGCAATGTACATAAGCACCTGAAGGGAGAGTATAAGAAGCTGGAGCCAGGCTCTTTTCAGTGGTGCCCAGTGATAGGATCAGAAGCCATGGGAACAAACTGAACACAGAAGGATCCAC
Source organism: Leptocoma aspasia (assembly GCA_013399835.1). Taxonomy (NCBI): domain Eukaryota; kingdom Metazoa; phylum Chordata; class Aves; order Passeriformes; family Nectariniidae; genus Leptocoma; species Leptocoma aspasia. The sequence goes on along the minus strand of VXAX01001323.1, from coordinate 225,972 downwards.
AGAAGGAAACCATATAAGAGCACACAATTCTAAACAAGTTAGGCACTGATGAAAAATACAAATTCACTGAGGTTATATAGTGTTTTTACCTGGTATTTTTCAAGCCACTTACCACAGCTGTGCTATTTTTGAAATTCTTCACCAGCAGAAGTAACCAGTGTGATGATAGAATCCTCAAAAGCAATTAAAAAATGATTTGCTGGTAGATGTTAATATTTACCCTATGCAAGTTATTCAAGCTTCTTGGCTTGGCTGAGGTCACTCATCTTAACAAATTACTGTCAAAATTGTGCTTGGCTTTCTCCACCTAGACGAAGGCTTACCTTATCCACAAACCCTGACATTTCATGCATTACACTCTCTGAACCAGGATCACAAAACATAGCTACTGCCAAGCTGTCTGCACAACACTGAACAAGTTCAGTTTCCAAAGGCTGGGTATGAGCTGCCTCTCCAGTTCTGGCACCCACCAGTGAGCCCACCTTTTCAGAAGTGCCAGAGGGCAACACAGGCAGCTCACAGACCAGGGAAAGTCAGCAACAGTCAAATTAACTCCATTCATTAACCACCTCTAGGAAAGAAGTTAAATTTCCATTCTGAAACTGACAATTTGCTGCTCTGCTCTTAGCTCTAGCAATGTAACAAAGGGTGGTTGCATTTGAAAGTATGTCTTTTTTCTAAATATAGCATTATTTACAAAAGATATTGCTTTTGCATATGTAACATCTTCAGATGTTTATAACTAGAGATTGCAAAATGTTTATTGCTCTACTGCTAAAACCTTATTCAAATTGTAGCATCCTAAGTGCAATGCAATATACTAGACCATTGTAACCTACTTTTTACAGGAAGCACAAGAACGTACGCAAAAAGATCCTCCTTCCCTCACCTTCCGTTCTACTTTTCTGATTTAGCCACATTCTGATTTGCAGCCCTCTTCTACAGCATGGCTTAATTTTTCTGCTTTCCTCTACTCCTGTCACTCCTGTGCTAGTGGTTGATGCTAACCAGAGAATTAAATCCCCAGTACAGGGATGATGGCATATGGCATGTGTGAGTGGACTTAATGGAAGGCAGAGACATCCTGCTGGCTGTCTCTTGCTTCCCCTCCATTAGCAGCACCCAGGGCACCGTGCCGTGCTGTCCGGCACATCCGCGCTATTAGTGCCGCCACCGTGCAGCCGCCACCCACGTCCCCCGTGCTGCAGCTGGAAAGGCCCCTGCTGTGACCCCCATGTGCACCTCAGAAGGAGGCTGAAAATACAAAACTCCTCACTTCAGTGAGAACATCATTAAACATTAAACGGTAAACAAGCTTCTACCTCCACTTAACTGAACAGTCAAGAGTCATTCCTCAGCAATGCAGGACAAGCTGAAATAAAATCAGAGCCAATGCTAATATAAGCAGACACGGCCCCTTCCAGCCTATCCATTCACAAATGGATGCTGTCGTTGAGACCATGTCACAAAGCTCTTGTACCTGTACAGAAAACTAGTTTAAGCAAGCAAAATCTTCTGTTAGGTATTAATAAGTGTGGGGTCACAGCAGGATGCAGATACAGACTTAAAATGTACCACATTTTCTAGGCATAAAACATCTTCAATTGCCAATGAATGGCACCACATTGAAATCTAAAATGAACGTGTCAGTGCATGTATGTCTGTGTATAAAAATCATTATGCTTCAAATAGCAAATTAATCTCTTAAAAAAATTATTAACATGGATAATTGGGGAATTTTCAGTAGTCTATTCACTTTAACATAGATTTAAGAGCTCAGGCTATCAGCATAGGACAAAAAAGGCATTTCCTACCTAGGAACAAGAATCAGTTCCTTGTGCCCTACTGGTAGATCAATTATGTATTAGAGCTGCTGCTGCGTTACTTTTAATCCACATTAGTTCACAGACCTTAAACAAATTTGATGTTACCATATTAAAAAGGGAAAGCACTAGAATAAGTTATACATAAACAAAAAGGAAAATAGATCAAGCAAGAGACCAATTAATCAGTCAGATGTTGGCACTGTGGCAGCCTACTGCCAGCACACAGGGAAATAAGAACACACAGATAAATCATTTAAATTTCCTTAAATGTAATTAAATCCAACCTGGAATAACCCTGGAATAACCGTAAGATAATTTTTAACATGTTTCTTCATTAACCTTAGTTTTGGCAATTCAGACAAAGAAATTTGCTGATGTGTATATATGTGTACAGTATAGTACTATAGACTATAATACCTGTTCTTATCCTGAATACACAACACTTTGAGCCACATTCTGGATATCAGACACCAGCTGTATGCTTAGCCATTTAAAGACCCTGGCTGTGTATTTACTGAAATAGATCATTTAAAGCAGTACTTCAGTCAGCTCTGCTCATTTTGGAGCCTGGCTGATAAATCTTCATACATAGCCGAAGCACTAAAAAATCTTCAGTTTTCTGAGCCCAAATTTCTACATGATTGTATCCACTACAGTCTTTCAGCACTAAAATTAAAGGCAGCATGAATATTTAAATGTTCTGTGACAACAACACAGCAGCTAAATCTGCCAGTATACAAAATGCAAAGGCTACCTTAGAATTTGAGTTCACTGGTAGGAGGAAGGGAAGGAAGGTAGATGTTAAAAAAAAAAAAAAAAAGCAGGGGCAAAATTATCTCAGAATTCTTGCTAGCTATTGCTACTGCCCTAGGAGCTGTAGTTTGAGTGCTCTAAGCTTCCATTTCCTTACAAAGACAATGTCATTTGGTTGAAATATTTTTTCCTACCGTGCACAACAGTCTCTCCTGGAGACAGGAACAGATACAGCCTAAAGGTAAATGGGGACGTGAGGTGTCTGAATGCTTCACTCAATGCTGGCAGCTTTCCCAAAATAAAACACTTCCATTTTGACCCATTTGATACTTTTCAAACAAAAAATCTCTAGAAGGGAGATATTTTACATAAACATTTTATTTTAGTCTTTATGGAAAATTTGTGATTCTTCTTAGAAAGGCTTTAGAGTCAAAGGCTATAATGTTTCTGTTTAAATTTTTAGAAAAAGTATAGCCTTTGTTTTTGTGGATAAGAATGCAGCATCTTGTAGCTATTCTAACAGATTTCATTCTGTTACTTGCTGTGATCATACACAACACAAGCTTACACCAGGATAAGAAATTGAATTTCATGCACATCTGATATGGAGAGTTATGTGATGAAATAAATCACAGACAAGCACAATCCTGTGTGTCCCAAGACACCCTCAGTATTCAAACAGATTGCTTTGTTATTTTAAGCTGTCACACTGCTGCAAATTTCATCTCCCAGTCCTGTGACTGTGACAGACCTCACCTGCAAAGTGAGGCCATGCAGAATGACCTCCAGGTGGAACCCAAAGTGATGCCCAAAGGTTGTTGGCACTTCAGTAATTGGTTCTTCTCCTCCAGCTCAACTCTGCCCCAAAGTTCCAGCACAACTGAACAGTTGGTGTGCTCACTGAAGCTGCCAGCTTTCACCAGGAAAAAAGTAATGAAGGTTCTTGACCATTTCTGGGTGTATAAAGTCCTATGGTGCCATTGTAGATGGAGAAGCATTAACCTCAATGACCTGGTCAAATAACAACTTGAGGAATCTCATTCTGCCTAAATCCTCTCTATACTTTCAGCTGACTCTAGCATTTTTACAGCAGCATTCAACTGCCTCTAAGTGTCATGCAGAACTGGAAAACACCAGACGGGACAACTTATCCGAAGTAAGATGTGATCATGCCATCACTATGAATGCTGTAGGAGTTTATAGCAAGTGGGTCTGATGAGCTTGACTAGCTCTGTGACATTCCAATCCTGCTACATCAGCCTGCAGGGGTGAGTGCAGGCTCACCAAAGATCTCTGAAGCAATGCTCTTCACATACAGCTCGCTCACTTGAACTCACTGTGGACTTGCAGTAGTTTGATTGTATCAGGTGTACTCCATCATTTCTAACTACAGAGACAGGCCTTTCCCTAATAAAATGTACCATAAGAAGTACCAAGATACACAAAGTAACATTCTACAAAATCCCAAACAGCATCTACACTGCACAATTAACAGCACCCAGAAACATTCATGGAGGAGAAACTCAATTATCTATACTGTGAAAGTGCTGAAGTAAATTACAGCCACTGTCCCCCTCCCAAACAATTTGGAAGGTAAACAGAAATCAAGCACCATTTCCAAAATTTCCTTTGAATGTAGCTATATGCTTAGGTTAACAAAAATAGTAATAATCAGGACATAGCCACTACAGCAGGAGGGAGCAGCCCTGGGCATATCTGTTTTATTAGTACATAGTTGCACTCTCTTAGAGATGTTGTCCACTGGCAGCTGCCCATTATAAACCAGCAAGAAACTCAGGAAAACATAAAGCAATTTTAAATTATTATGCCTCATAAAAAACAACATATTCACTTTCAAATATTAGCTATGGATTTTTTAAATTCTATTCATCACACAGATTAAACCTTTTAGATACCATTAATTAGAGTGGCTACTCAAGCACTATGAGGTCATTGTCTAAATACATTATAAGGAGTCCTGAGAGATATTTTTGTCCACTACAGTGACCTCTATGGATAGCTTTTTTTAATACAAAAATTAGTATTAAACAAATGCTTCTGTTCATATAATCTCTGTTGAAATTTTTATTGTCCATATTCTGTATAGGCTGAAATGGTGACTAGAAATGACTGCAAGATAAAAACAATTCTCTATGCAAAATATGCATCATTATTACTTTCTCAGCCATCAGGTCTTCAGCATCCCAGTTCCTTTTCAACAGCACTGAGAAATGTAATGTCATTTATATTTAAGGTATTTTAAGGTATGTTTATACTTAATTAATTAAGTTCTGTCCACATTCCAATTAATTCAGCAGGTAACTCAAAGGTTTCAACCAAGAGCCCTGGGATCAGTAATGACATTTGGTAAATGGGGAAAGTGAGGGAGAAGAGCCCAGATCTGAATATCAGTCACAAGGGAATGACATCAGAGCTCACTGATCAGCAGATCTAGTGAGAGCATGCAGGGGTTTTGGAGAAGCCCAGTTACAGCAACATAACTGCCTATGAGCAGCTGAACTCTGCATCAGGTGAGAATCAAGTTCAGTCTGAGTAAACAACTGATAAATCGAAAATAAATAAAATCCACATGTAGGGTTGTAAATGTTGATGATATTATTTCTAAGTCTTTTAAAGAGTAACTCATCTGGGCTATATGATTCTCCTTTTTCAGAACACTGTACCTGTCTGAAAACAGTTCTCCACTACTGAGCATCTACTGAATGCTTTTTCTACGTAAGAGGCTTCATATGAATATAATAAAAACAACTTATTTCCTGTCATCAGTAAGGTGAACAGAACGACCCCAGTGGGGATAGGAGCTAGATTAACAGACAAGCTGAATTCATAGTAAATAAAAAATGTAAGCAAGTCCTTTGCATGGTTTTGCATTTCACAGAGAAAAAAAATTATTTACAAGCATTTTTTACTTTTGAAATAAAACTCTCCCTCATTGTGTTGGTTTTCTTTGACACTAACATAAATACAGATATAGATTTGTTTGCAAAAAAATTGTCTTTTCTACAACACTATTGTTAAACAATTGTTGACAGATTATTATAACTCAGCATCAGTTCAAAGACCGTACAACATGTATTCCAAAAGAGCACAAAGTTTATAAAATCGATGAATTGTTGCATGATCAGCAGGCTGTATATAGTTTTATATAGTCCACACAATCCATAATTCTTCCCTGATCCATACCTATCATAGTGGCATGTGCTTTTCAGTACTACACAAAGCAATAACAAGTACAGATGCTATTTACTATCAAAGCATGTGCACAAGTATGTGCATCATCAACAATTTCTGCAGATGAAAAGTACCCTCAGCGAGGATCATACTGCATTGCCCTGGACATGGCTTCCAGCCAGGTAGGGAAGATATTTTCTCTTCAGATGAGAGATCTGAAATAATGCCTGAAGCAAGAATCAAACCAGAAGTCAAAATTTTGAAATTCAAGCAAGTAACTCTCTGTCCATCCTGGCAGGCCTAGCTTTGTTTAAATCCACATCAAATTGACACCAACTCTGATGATCTCCACGGACAGGCGACTGCTGCCAACTCTCCAAAGCTGCAGGGCTTCAAAAGCACAGGAGGCTGCACCAGAGCTTGCAGGAGCATGAAGATGGGCACAGAGAATAAAGAGAGAACATAAAGACACAGAAAGACATCAGCATCAAGGATAGGAAAGTTTGGACCTCCTGCACTGGACCATCTTGTCTAGCTCAAGAGGATATAGGGTTTGAATCAGTTTTGGTGAAAGTCACCTGCACACACGCTGCAGGTAACCACTGAGCCTTTTCTGCAAGGATGGAGAGCTGCATTCATTACTTTAAACGTGTTAACTAGAAATTTGATTGCTAAAACTAATTAAAGATATTTAAAAGCTGGGTTTGACCCACTGTTATGTAACACTAAGGGAAATTAGATCTATTTTAGGACTCTAAAACCAAGGGCAAAACAAATGACACACACAAACACGAGCCTCTATCCCCAAGTCTCTCTTCACAGTCTGGACATCTCCCAGCCTCAACACACTCACATGTTACCTGGGAAACAACATGGAAATTTGACTTTCCAGCACAAACTCCTCTAACTCTACGCCTGCTGACATTTTCTTGCAGTGACAGCTCCTATTTTCACCCCTCCTGCTCCTTCTCATTAGCATATAAATGCATTACAGTACATTTCATTCTAAAAGAACTTGCTGTTTGTTCATCCCATTTCTATTTTATAGTTAATGCTCAAGAAACTGGATGCCTTCAGTTGCTCCATTATCCATCCTCTCTGCCTTCTCCCCAGTCTCCCTAATGCCAGCTGTCCTCCCCAAGTTTCAGTGCCGTGGGTCACCTTTCACCATCCCACAGACTTCAGTGGTTGTTGCTTGCTCACTTCACACAAAACATCATCCCTAGAGAATTCCCTTTTCCTATGAGCATTTCAGTGTCATTGCTGTGTCAATACACATATAACCTCAACTCATGTCTTCCACTGCCAAGCCTCACCAATCATTACTACTTGTCTGAAAGCTCACTAACAGCACTAAGCTCAAATTCACTCAGGTTTTATTTTTTCTAGTGTCACAGCAACCCTCACAATGCACTCAGTCTGTAAAGTCCTGTTCTCCTCTAACACCACAGTGTCTGCAAGACCAACACTTACCACACCTTTCCACACACAATGTTGTGGGAAAGCTGACCCTGTTATCTTTAATATCCTACCGCCATATTTTGTGCTGCCTAGAAGTTATTCTAAGAGTTGAGGGTTTTTTAATCAATATGCGTTTGATGAGCCCAGGGCTATGAATTTCAGTCCATGTTGAAAGGATCAAACCCAAGAGAGAAAGGACAGGGACACATCACTCACCTAACAGAAGCAAAAAGGGAAACTAGGCTGACATTATTTGGGTGATCAGAATTGTGATCTGTGTGCATCCTGACTGAATTCCTTTCTAAGTTTTTATTGTGTGTTGAAAAGAAAAATCAAGGTTCTGAACAAGGAGGGGTGAGAGAAGCAAGCAACACCTGGCCCAATATGATGCACTAATAGCAAAAACATTCATTTCGAAACCATCTGCTTTGCAGCAAAACATGTCTCCTGCAATACAATATGTGAGTCAAAGCAGATTATGCCCAGGCTTTGCTGCAGAGCATGGAACAAAGCAAGTCATCCCAAATCAGCCCCCCCATCAGACCACGACTGATGCAAGGTCGGGAATGCCAAATAAAAAGCTGAACAGCGTGCCAGGGCTCCACTCGCTCCATCCGGCCTTACCTCGGGAAGAGGGACAGATGGTGCCAGTGACTCAGAAGAATGCCAAAAGGCTCTCATCTCACAGCAATAACCTATGTCCCAGCCCTGTGACAGTCTGTCATCCCAGCAAATGGTATTTTTCAAGGACATAAGTGTGAACTTGATGCTGGTAGGAAAACATGACAGAGTGCTCTCACAGACAACCTCTCTTTTTTCAGCCTGGGCAAAGATAATTCTATTCTGCAGGTTCACCTGTGTGCTCCTCTGTGTGAGAAGGAAGGGCCTTGGGTAATAATGCCTAGCAACATAAATTACAGCTTAGTGTACTTCTTCTGACTAACTTTAAATTGTCAAAAACCTATCCAGGGATAAAACACCTTGGAGAAAGCATAGAAGATTTGTGAGCAAGACTTCATAACCTTAAAGGAAATCAATCCCAACTTTAAAATGTGTAAAAAAAACCCCCAATAAACCAGATCCTCCAGATTCTGCTTTTATATTTTCTGCTTTTCTTCAATTACTGTATTTGCAAAACAGAAAAAAGCAACTTTAGGTTTGTTCCCTGCCTTTTTAATTTTTTTTCCATTTGCAAAGTGCAAAATAATGGCTTCTCATTACTACTATGGGGAAAAAATTGCTATTGTACTTCTTTTCCCCAAGAGCAGGCACTGAGTGAATAAATGCAGGGAAACACTGGCTCAACATCTGGTCCCATACAGGAGGGAGGACTAATTTAGGACAAACAGAACAGGGACAGAGTATTGCATTGGTAGACCAAGACCTGGGCACAAATGAGCTGCTGAGAAGGCCCGTGCCAGTAACAGCTCCTATGATGGCATTCTTGGAGACACAATGATGTAATGACATAAGCGCATTAAGCTTCATGGGGAAGAATCATTTTCTCCTATTAGACAAAATAGCACAGAATGAGACAGCTAAGCTATGGACCAAAGTGCTATTCTGAGGAGCTGTTCCACAACAAAAGCTTTATATTGCACCTTCATGTCCCTTACAACATAGACATTTCTACTCTTCCAGTCCCAGCTCAGTACACCAAACACTTGGGGGCTCGTCAGTAACAACCCAGTTTCCATTTGCCTTCCCAGCTCAGAGTTGTTTCTCAAAACACCCACCCTGCTTCACATGGGCCCTGAAGTACTCTGCCTTCTGTCCCATTCTTTTTTTCCCATGTGCCAGTCTGAGTGTGAGTTCACACATCACCTCTGTGCTGGTAGCACACGTGGAGATATCCCCAGTGCCCTTCTGAACAATAACTAAAAGTTGCAGTGTGCTGCTTTAAGAAATGTCTAGCTAAAGCCCAATGTAGCAAGAAAAAGACATCCTAAACCTGCCATCCTTACCTCCATTCTCAAACCTTGCACATGACAGAGCTGAGTCATTCATCATATTCAGGCCCTGTCATATTTGATTTCAGCTGCTCTCAAGCCCCACACATCCCACCTCTGTTTACATTCTGCAAATTCTCCTTGCATGGTGTTGCTTAGACAATGTGAGTGGCTGAGAGAGTGTGCTCACCAATGCAGCAAATTAGTTTTTTTTTCCAAAAACACAGAAGTGTGGCTTTCCTATTTTTCAGGGAAGACATCACTGCTGCGGATGCATGTTTTTTCATCTCAGTCCTCATGTCTGCTTTTCTAGCCTGTGATTTAATGAAAGATTAAAGACTAGACTATGAAAGTTCACCACGGCAACTGCTGATGTCATTGGGAACTGGATTCACAGTCGGGGCTTAAAGAAAGATGAAGACCATATTGATAATTGACAATATTTCTGACATTATTCATCTACTTAATTAAGCCACAACTCCGTGCCACTACATATGCTCAAAACGGAATGAACAGGAGATGTAGCACCATTAATATGCTTAGCTATTGGTGCTACATAAAATTAGCCCACAGAAATTAATTGTTCATGGAAGGTGTAGATTATTTACTCCTTTCTTATGAAGCAGCAGAAAAACAGAATTATTCATGCATCTACTTCATGATGCCATGCCTTTAATAATCCTACTGAAAAAAAGTATGTGCATTCTTCCTCAGAAAGCAAACCTAAATGTAGTAAAGCAGAATATCTGTCACAAACCCATAACTTTCAGGGATGGCGAATAAGGGCCTGTTAGGATTTTAGCAGATTTCATGAGGAAAAAATGCAATTAGGGGAGGAAGCAAAGGTTGATTAGACAGATTTAAGAAACACTAGCAGTGAGTATGCTTCATGTATCTACTATGATTACAAGTATTTTGATGACAGGAATGAGAATAGAGGTAGACAGACCATCTTCTCCCTGCATTTAAGTGAAAGCCATGAAACCTGGAACTGTGCCTGAGTGCTGGACACACAGCCAAGAGGCTCTGCAGTTCTCCTACACAGTGTGGCTGCCATCCTGATTACAAAAACAGGGTAAGGTTGTCAGAGGGGAGCTCTTAAAAGAAGATGTTTACAGTCCCCATACGAAGCTAAAACAATCCACCAAGAAGATTTAATGGGACAGTATCAAGAGGATGAAGAAAAAAATACACAGTAAGGCTCAGCTTGCATGTAAGATGCTGCTTAGTTTGGCTTCACTCCTACAACTTAAAGCAAGAACACACATGGTCCAAGATGTTCCCATGGATCTTCAAATAAATTCATTCTTAACTGGCTTTCACACAGCTGTCTTTAAAGGCTTGTGTGCTACTTTCATTTGATACTGCATTGATTTTCTCTGGTTTCCTCCTGCCATGGCTACTCTGATCAATTAGTGTGCTATAAATAGAGCATTCAGATTCCTTTCACTGGTCTCATTAAACTGCACTCCTGCTGAATTTCTGTGGAGAACAGAATTGGATCATACTGATGGCAACAGTATGAAGACATCCTAGGGTTTTCCAGAGAAAATCAATTGCTCAATATTCCTAACAAAATGCTTTGAAAAGCATGACCCAATGGATCTCAGCTAATGCCCAAAACATATGTCACACCTTACTTGCTGTTCTGCATCTCTAAACCACTGAAAAATAAAGGATGAGAAAATAAGCGGTTAAGAGGCTCAGGCGGCTTCTCACTGATACATAATCCCTCATCAATCACAACTATTTAACTGCATCTCCTCATAATAGAAACATGTTGCTGGAGGTATGCAGTTAACCCATGTAATTCTTCTGGAAAATGAATTAAGAATTTGAGGAAGAACACAGTCTCAAGGCACGCTTGGTGCCTGTCAAAGTCACCATGTAATGGTGGTGTGCTCATTGACTAAAACTAGTCAATGGTAATATCTGGTGCTATGGTGAGGGTTAGTTACTACAGCAGATGTGTGACAGCTATGATTTCAAAAATGTTAATCATTATTTTCCAATGGTACGTCAGTATAGCTTTTAAAAAACTTGTTTTAGAGATGACATTTTACTCCATTAGATTGATAACAACCATAAAATAGGAAATATAATTGTCTACTTTGAACCATTTCAAAATCTAAACTGAAGGGCAGTTTTCAGGTCTGTGTTCTGCCCAACACCTTGCTCTATACTTTCATAATTATCCTGTCTTCTCCTGACATCCTTAGTGACCTCTTTTTCCCTCTGTCAGGCACTATGTTTCAAAACCTTTTCCATCTTCCTCGCAAAATGAATCTACATTTTCACCATATCTCACTTTCATCATATCTCTCATATTTCACTCTTCTGCAGGTTGAAAACCCCTATTGCAAGAGCTGGGTTATAACTGCAGTTATAACTGCACTTGAATTACAGAATGTATCCAGTGTTTCTACATGGATTCACTGTGTCTGGAACATAATCCGTGGGGTTTCTGGGTAAAGACCACAAAGATCCACTGCAGATTTCAGAGGACTGGCTGTACGTTGCAAAGAATTTCTGAGGAGAATGCTGGAGGACTACCAGTACTTGATGATTTGCCCTGGGTTCTTTACACTTTGCATGGTGGCCTTCAGCCAGAAGATGCAGTGCTCTAAATTATACTTTCAGTCAAATAGCTTAGCGTGAGATGAAGGCACGTCCCAACAAACTCAGAAGCTTTTGTAGGTAATAAGGCACATTCAGCGCAGTCTCAGCTAAGAATTAATGAAAACTGCAGCTGAAACACACCTTTAGGGAGGCCCTCCCCTGAATCACAGCAGAATCACTTTCTCCTTCCAGAAAATGTTTTCAGTGGTGGAAATGGCCAAGGGTTGAAATCCAGTTCTTCTCAGAAATGAAGCCCTATCCCAAAAGATTCTAACAGCTATAAAGGATTCATGAGAACCAACTAAAAAAAGCAGGAAATAACAAATACATTTGAAAACACAGTCTTTAATCACTGATTAAAGATTGCATTTTCCAATGACACTGTGTGATATTAGAGTCAGTCCTATAAAATAAGGCACAGGAATACATACTTCGTAGTCAAAACCTATACTGTGAGGGACAATGTAAAATATAACCCAAAAGATCAAGCAACCACCTCGGCATAGCCAGAACTGTGCTGGGGGAGGTGCTGACATGAGGCTTTCTCAGTGTCAGGTGCTGGAGTGAAATTCTTTTTTTTTTGATTGAATGTAAATTTATTTTCCTCAAAAAGGATGATATGTTCAACCACCTCAGATTTCAGTCCATATCCATGTTTGGATATTCATTGTGTGTAAAGTACCCAATCCTTTTCATTACAGAAAACACTGGAAAAGATTACAAGCACTATTTTCATATTCCACATAATAAGAAGAGATGTTTTTTAAGAACATATTATGATTTTTGCAAAATATGCAGGAAAAGGCTGTAGAAAGGCTTTTCAGGGAAGGGAGCTTTTTTTTTTTTTAAGTATATTATCCACACTGGAGTATGATATTTTAGAAAGAATTAATTTTTTTTTTCTTCAGAAATACAATTTTCTTCATTTGTTATATATCTAAACTTTCACCTCTTGAACTACTTTAAATCACCACCAAATTATCACTTATTTAAAGTCATGCCTATTAAAACACACAAAAATTGAATTTTCTAAATTGTTTTATGATTAGTAAACATGAGATGAGAGAAACCGTCCTAGCCATATAATTTCACATTTTTATGGTGCTCCCCCAGAGAAGTTTCCCACAGTTGTTTTTAAACATGAGCGAATTATGACAGCAGTGCACAACAATCACTTATAAACAAAGTCAAAATTTTGCTTATAACCAAAAGCAAATTGGATTCATAAAAAATAATTGTCAAAGAAGGTGAACATTTGCTAAGGAATATAAACCAAAATCACTAAAAAAATACATGGTATTGTTCTGTGGATGGAGCACTGTTAAGACTTTGCTGGCGGAGGCACAATATGCACGGGCAGTATGTGCAGAAGACACTAACATAAAGACAACTGTGCACAGCCAATAAGATCATAGAGGATTTATTAGCATAATGGAAAATAAAGGTTAGCCTGGTCTCAGAAAATAATTACAAAATGATCCAGTGTGTACTTTTGAGGTAAACGTGAAAGATGTATATATAAAATGGATTGATAACACTATAAATTGAACACTATAAAAAAAAACAGATTTAGGTTCTCCAAATAAAGAGGATCCCACTGATCTTCACATCTCACCATCTCCAGTGCCAAACAAGTCAGGAAGAACATCTCCAGGTCCTGATTCCAAATCACTGCTGCTGCAGATAGGTACTGCATCAAAACATTTCCTTTCTGTGGGTTACTGAGAGTCATATACCAATTCCTGCTTTGGACCCAACAGCACACAGTGAAATAGCAAAGGGTTTTATAGGAGTTGACATTTTGAAATAGAAAAATTAGGATTAATGCCGAGAGGAAATCTGAAGAGCAAGAAGTCGTAGAGAGGTTTCCAAAGAATGTGCCAGACCTGCCTTCAAGCTTTTAAATTAAACTGTGAGAAGCATTAGAAAATATAATGCACAGGATAATCTTGCCTTAGCAGAAAGGCGAACTATGATCTTAAAACATGTATTCTGTCTCTAACATTACAATTTACAACAAATTAGTTTTATTTCTGAGTGACCTTACAAGGAAGACTACTATTTATTCCCTTTATGGCCTTAAGATACTGAAGGAAAGAGAAATATTTAGGCCTTGACTGAGAAAAATCACTTCCAAAAATAAATAGATATTGTGAAGCTGAGGAATGGTTATAACTATATAGTTGTTGAACTGTGGTCTACCAGAGATGACAGAAAGTCATTCACAGTGACAAGAATTAATTACCTATACTGAGTTTGTGCTACAAGCCCTTCATGTTTGTGTCACCTTAGTATCGTATTAGTTTTTCAGCCTAATCAGAGCAATGTAGTCACTCTCTTTAGTTAATGCAGATAGATTAAGTTTCCTGATAAAGAGAACAAAAACAGAAAAGTGGGTAGCATTTAGCAAAAGCTCAAGAAAGAAGGGACATGCATGTATGAGTCTCTTCTATTTCCTTTCTCTCAAAATGCAATAATTTTATTTGGATGTTTTTCTCTGTTGACAGAATCGATGGGAAAATGTCAACTATGAGCATTTTCATTGGTTTCTACACTAACCATATCTGCTTTGTTGAGAAGGAAACATCAGATTAAAAAAAAAAAAGGCTTCTTCTTTTTCTAGATCATGCCATGTCATTCCAGTAACATCCTCAGAAGCTCCTAAGGTCTCCTGCCTGGTCCCATGAGCACTGAGTCGTGTACCAAGCAGGCCAGCTCTGGTGTGAGGAACTAAAAGGAGAGTTTCTTTAACAGCCTGGTGTCTATAGGACCACTTGGTATGGGAACAGAACAGGACTCACTCTCCAGTCCTACTTTCATGACTGGTATGAGTGGTCCCAGCAACGGGAACACTAAAAGAATATTTGGAGATGGGAAGTTTAAAGGTGATTGGAAGCCAGATGTGGGGAGCATTTGGCCAGTGAGATCACAAAAGGCTTAAATCTCCTAAGGAGTCCAAGATGAACTTAATGTGCCGTGCAGTCATCTGTGGTGACTGAGGTTTTGGAGGATGCTATCAGAATGGAGACAAAAAAGCCCCACATCGCTGAAGACTAGTACAAAGTAAGGCAATGTCTGCAGGAGTGGGTTGAAGAACCGAGGAAACAGTAGGACTGTGGCAAAGCCTGCTCAGAGCAAAAAGGGCAGGAGAAAGGAGAAGAATCTGTGCCAGTTAGATCAAAGTGTCTGAACAAAAGCCAAGCTCCCCAAAACTAATCACGCCTTGCTTACAGCAAATATCTGCAAACCACTGGCAAAGTGCCCTCTGTCTTTCTTTTTTGAGGTTCGCATGGAGGATTACTACCTGCTGCAGGCAGATACTCCACTAGCTCCTGTAGTAGTGTTGGGAGGGTGGATATTCAACTCCATTAAGCTTCCTTTCGGTTTTCAGTAAGATGCCACAGAGCAGAGCTTTTGGGGGGAGAAGGGGAGTTTAGTTTGCTGTTTCTTCTCCTTTGTTTCAGAGGTGGCAGCCCACGTGGCACTATGTGCATTCAGAGAGAATCTAATGAGAAGCTCTTAATTTAGCCATGCTAGAATTCAGACTCCTGGTTTGGGTGCTCAAGATCAAGACTAAAGTCTTGAATCCTCCTGATCAAAAATAAATGTCAGCTGGACTTCAAATATATAAAATGTGACTGAAAATCAGACCATAGCCTGTCACAGTGGGCACCCCAAATTAGAAAACGCTTTAACAGTAATCTTTCAGTGTAATTATTCTCAGTTGGGGATAGAAAAATAATAAGAAAAAAAGATTATGGTATCCCCTCATCTTAAAAGTGTGTTTGTGAGAATACATAAATCAACAGTCCAGAGGCATTCAACAATTTTTTATGAGCATCATAAAAGAATCTAGCAAGAAAATTCATTATTCTGTCTTCAGATAACAGGTTAACAGCTGGGACCACACTGAATAATGGCTGTGTCTATACAGACATGCCTGTTTGTAGCTGAACTTGAGCTATTGGTCATAAAGTCTTTTCACACCCAGCAGGTTAAGCCCATCCAGACAGCAGGTGAGGAGCTAGAAATAACAATCACTTCCAATCTGACCTGTTCCCACAGTAAATTGCTGCTAAGCCTTTTTATGGCCTTTTTACAAGTAAGGAAGACCAAGTGTAAGCAAACTCTTGAAAATAACAAGCTCCTAGGAAAAATATCCCATTTAACCACTGTTGCTACAGAACATGAGTTGAACTGGTATGAAACTATGCTGTTTACAAGCACATCCCTCTGTTCTCTGGGAAGTCCTGGACCCAGGGGACCTTAGCATTTGCAAACTTAATTCTTTGATTAAAAAAAACCGGAATGAAATTATTTACTAGACTTCCTGAAAATGGAAGATACTCCCATTAAAAGCTTGAGTCTGCTACTTTTTAATATTCTCCCAAGCAATATGCAAGGTGTCAGGACCTCGTTCTCAAAAAATGGTAGAAAATTCAAGCACTGAGTGAGGATGCAAAATGATTTAAAGCTCTGTTTTGTGGTTTGCAGCTCACTGCTGCTCACTGCTAGTACAAACTGTTCCTTCAGCTCATTATTAACAATCTTATGCACTGCACAGAGCATGTGACTATGTAATTATATGAAGTCATGATACTGTTTTCAGAGGCATCCTTAGTTCTGGAAGTTCCTGTCTTAGGAATCCTTGGCACTGCAACATCCTGGTTGCATAGATGTAGTCCAGAACCAGGTGGCAAAATTTAAGCACTCTGCCTGCTTGTTGAAACAACCCTGATGTTCAGCAAGATTCCCTGCAAGACACTGGCAGAGTTCACACTTAAAGAAAATGGGAGTAGGAAGTCCTGTCACTTTCATCACCAGACTGTACATGGTCTGTGTCTGGTACTTCCACCTTGCACTGCTGCAGCAAATCTGGTTGGGGATGTTGTTCTTACAGCTCACAAAACAGCTGTCTGAAAGACTTTGCTGAATGTAATTGTAGCTGTAAGGATGCTGCCTTAATTTACTTTCTGGTTTGCTTTCATTTTTACAGGACTGAGTTTGTTTTAGCTTATGAAGCCTTCCTCTGTTACTAAAAAAAAAAAAAAAAGGACACAGTTAAAAGACCTGCCTTGTCCCCCATAACACTATCACTGTTTCTTCCAAACACCCCTGTCCCAGAAGCAAGAGTCTTCTGTCTTCTGCAACAATGCTGACTGTTCACATATGCTCAGCTCCCCATTTAAATGTGTATCGTCTCTTTTCCACCGGCCTTTTAACTAGAGGAGAAGCATTCACATTCAGACACCACTTTTGCAAAGCATTGGGATGTACAGCCTGCCTGAGTGAAAACATGCATGAAAAAAATCTGTCATGCATGCAACTACTATTATGTACTAAATAGAAATCAATATTTAAGAAGGAATTAGTGGTCTAGGTTTTAGAATACTAAATATCAGTTAATCAGCTAGAGTGATTCATGCATACCTATAGTGTTCCGTTTTGCAAAACTCAATTATAATTACCCCCAAAGCTGTCTGTCAGAGTTAATAATAATTCCAACTTTCAATATAGTTTTCAAATTGAATTTTCAATCTTTGAAACTGTTTTCACCTGCCTTATGAAAACATTGCTGTCTTAATAATTAATTTTTTTTTAAAAGTCCATATAGGGTTTATGTAAAAAAGGACTACCACCAATAAAATAATCATACCCAGAACTTAGCAGGGGTCAGGGCAGTGCCAGAAGCAGTAAAATAAAAGGCAAGTTTTCAGAATGGGGGAAGAAGGAGTTGAGTATACAAAACTTGACTTAATTATGCCGTACCAGCAGTCCACCTAGCCTTATATCCTGTCCTTAACAGAGGCCAAAACAGAGAGCCTAGAGCGGCTACAACTTGGACAACCTATGTGATTATTTCTACTCAGCATCTACCTCATCTCCAATTTTGTACAGCCTAAGGAATTCTGAACTTTGACTTGGTTTTTATATATTTACCAATCCTCAGTTCATCTCTCTTTTCATTTTCCCTAAATACAACTAAAATTTAAGCATCCCAAATTCCTCATGGCACAGAGCTACACAAGTTATCCAGATGTTGTACAAAGGTGTCTTATAAAGAGCCAGGTCTCCTCCTAGTATCACCTGATGAGGCCATTTCTTAAAATGTAAATAACAAATAACGTCTGCAGCTTGTCCACTCTCTCCAGCCAGCCATGATGTTGTTTGTATCCTGGTCTGACCTCATCAGGGACCCTGCCTCAAGGAGGAGATTAGATTTGCCAAGCCTCTGAGGTATTTTCCAAGCTGAATGATTCTATGGTTTTACATATTTCTGTACTTTCCCTCTACAGTTTTTCTTCTTCCATCCAGATGAATTTCAGCCAATTTAATTGTTCTTATACAGAAACTATCTGATACATTTTGGGTTTTTTGCTCAGAGTTCATCAATGTCTATGGAAATTTAGGACCGGTTTTCTTCAGAGCTGTCAAAAGTTCTCTCTTCTATAGGAAAAATAGCTGAAGCACACAGATTGCTACCCATTAGTGGTGAAGGAGGCAAAATTTTGTAAAGTTTTTGAAAGAGACCTTATCAGGCACTCAGATATTGAAGCACACAACACTGTAAACGTTGTCCCTGCTTTCAGGAGCACAGCTGCTGAGTAACATGAGTTTCTTCACAAGCCCAAAATCAGTGATTGGCTACAGAAATCAATGAATGGGGAAAAGTGAGCACTTAAAGACTGGAACTCACAAACATCCACATATTGAATACAGTAGGAAGAATCAACACAAAGTCCTAAAGTCGAGGCATGTGTTTCACCTCTCAAAAAATGTTTTCCTTCTGACTTTAAACTAGGGAAGGTGGAGAAGCTCTAAGTGCAAATCCTCCTTCACACTGATGAGGAGCAACAGGAGTGCTTTAGGCACAAGCATCTGCAAGGAAGAGTGTTGTTCCTTTTTCCCAAAAGCACACAGCCACAGCACAGTATGAGCTAGGACTGGAGCATCAAGGGTCCCAGCCGAGTGCCCCCAACTCCACATAAAGTTCTCTTCTTGTCTAGCAAAACCATTTGTCCTCCAAATCAGCACTGACCTACACTGCACCAATTGTTTGGTACAGCACTGTTGCAATGGGTATGCTAGAACATCACATCAGATTACAGATAATCAGTGTCCTCTAAATGACATGATCAAAAGTCTCTTTTTCTGGAAACAGCTACCTAGGAAGTTTTTCTAATTTATACAAACAAGTTTGGTGTATGATTCTTTTCACACTCCCATTTAATACATACGCAGAAAAAGTATATACCAGAACTCGTCTTCTTTTGTACAGTAGAAAACTGTATATTTACTTCTTTTACTTTCAAAAGCAATTTCCTAAACATTAAGCCATTGTGAAAAGCCAAAAAATGCCATATCTTGTAAAGTCTTTGGTACATACCATATTGAGTATTCTGCTCACCATGGAAGCTAAGCAAATATAATGCAAATTCAGTAGATTTCATTCAGGAGGCAAAGGGATTTGGTTAACATCAAATTCAGTGGTCACTAATCCCACTCTCACTGTCCTCTTCCGCCTAAGCAACACCAATGTTTAAATTCTCCAAATGGTAAAGTTCAGCATCTTGAGCCCTGATAAATCTTATAAGCCAAAGTAAATTTCATTTCTCTGATTAAACAGAAAGTATTTACAAAGATCATAAATAAATAGTGTGTGTGAGTTGTTCCTGTTCTTTTTAATTCTACCTGATTAAGCACTTTTTACTTTGACATCATTCAGAATGATGTTTTCGCCATGCATTTTCCTCTAAAATAAAAGGCAGTCATTAAAATGCCTTCTCCTTCTCTCTTCTGGAGCATTTCATGCCCACTTTTGCATCTCTGCAGTAAACAGCACTGAAGGCAGCGGGCACAAAACGACACCATACGTTCTGGCCAGCATCAGACTTGGAATATTCGAAACTACAAAGTTGGGGCATAGGTAAGTTAAGTAAGCCAAAGGACTTCTCCTCAATTCAGTCATGAACCAATCAATGGCAGGAGAATGCAGAGTCTCAGACCCTGCCTGAAGTTTGGTAGGTCACCAGTCATATTTTCAGATGCAATTATTCACTGCAGCTCTCCTCAAAATAACCATCTCTGAATAACACCCAAGAAGAAACACCACCATTTGAAAACAAAGACTACTAAAGCATTTGTTCATGTTCTAAACCAAAAAACAATGGCTAACTTTGAAACAAGCACAAAAAAGAAAACAACTTTGAAAGCAATAAAAGGAAGTGCAGCACTTCTAGAGCACAGGTCTCACTGCTGCCTTGTAAGGTAGTTGTGAAGATGATGAAATCACACTGTTGCATAAGGAAACACAACAAAATAAGAACTGAGATCTTTGTCTCATGTCACTACCCTTTTATATGCAACAGCAGGCTGAATATTAGTTGAGCAATTTCATTAATTAGATCAAAACTCTATATTACTGCTATACAAGTTTCTTCAAAAATCACACTATCATAGCGAAAAAGTTCAAAGGTAAGGCTGTTATTTTGCTTTATGAGTAATAAAAATGTATAAATGATAGAAACATCACAGAAGAGCAATAACATGTCCTTCTAAAAGCAAGGCACACTACCACAGGAGTGAATTAAAGATATTTTTAACATGGCAGCTCAGGCTTGTGCATTTTAGTTTCTCATTTTAGCAAGAATAAAATACCATGGGAAACAGATGCAAGTTATGCAGTATCCTTTTCACCACATGTGCTATGTAAAGTGCATTTACAATGAGCTGAAAAAAATATAAATCACTGCATACTCAGTCCCAGAAGCTACTGCTCAGATTAATCTTGACCCAGAAAAAGAGCCAAGTTCAGCCATATGCTGAACTTTATGTAAGTAAATAGTCCTAGCTAACTGTCCAGGGCCCCACACTTTCATGACAAAAGATGTAGAGCCTGTCTCTGAAATAATCAATGAAAAAAAAACAACCTGGCGTGGCAGCAGCAACCTCTATTTCATTAGCCCTGTGCATAATTACAACATAAACTGATTACTTCTAACTTCCTGTTGCAGAAGCTACCATCTGAATTTACAGAAAGCCAGGCACTTTGGAATAAAGACAAAAAAGTTACCTCATATTTATAGCAAGGAAAGAGCCTACACATCAGGAGTTACTGCAGTTAGCTGACTGAGTTCACACTTTTGTCACAAGCAGCTTGCCTGTACACCCACACGTTAAGGTGTTAATAGCCTTGCTATTCATAAGCTGTTGGAATTTTGTTTTGCTTCGGTCTTTTTTATCAACCTAGATTCGTAATAAACTGCAAAACTAAGAAGAATTAGGAAAAGAAAGAAAATAATAATGTTACCTGAAGGCCCTCTATGGCTAATCTAAGCATGCTTGGTGTGAGCTTGGAGGCCTGCTTGAAGGTGAAGTTGCTCCAGTCTATAATCAAAACAAATCCGTTCACTTGCAGCTCGGGGTCTTCTATCATGGCTTCTAAAGAAAGAAGTATGGCACGCAGAATATCCACCAGCGTGTACCTGAGAAGGGGAAGAGGAGATTTGGTTAGGAAAGGAACAACAGCCACAGAAGTGGAGAAGTTCTGAGTGTTGTCCCTTTGTCAAAAGTTTAAATCAAGGAGTGCAAATATGTCCTCAGAAGCGCCTAGAGCTGGGAAACCCTCAAAAGCTCAATTCATTGAGCTCATCTTCTGGAGTAGGATTATGTACCTGTAGACCATCAGCCAGCTAGAACAAACTACAGGAATGTAACATATCAAAAACAAATTTGAACTTTTCTATAGTATCCTAAGCTACTTTAGTATCTTTTCGTGTAATTACATGTCTGTATAACAGCTTCTACACAAATTGCATTTTTCTAAAACCATAATGATACAAAAAACTGAGACTAATACCAAAAGTGTGGATCCAAAGTTTCTTCCTATATTTTTCTAGGGAAATGAAATAATAAGTCCTACAAAATTATCAACTAAAATCAGGAATTTCCACATGCTCTCCTTATCCCACTCTTTGTGTAATTTTTTCTCTTAGATCCACAATTACAGAAGGCTGATTACTCAAGGATCTTAAAAGCAGAAGGTAACACACATTAGGGCTTTGAGGTGTTTGTCTACTGAAGGTGCCCCTGCTCATGGCAGGAGAGTTAGAACTATATTATCTTTGAGGTTTCCTTCCAACCCAAACCATTCTAGGATTGTAGGATTTTATAAACAGTTACCAAAACAGACATAAATTTGCCAGTCTGCACCACAATATCAAATGACGCACTAGAAAGTTAAACCTGAAAAATGTCAGAAATACAAATATTCCAGAAATGAAAGAGTTAAATATTCAGTGTACAGATGTTTTTAAGCAAGCCCTTTAAATGTCTCCCATGATGGCATCAAACAGAAGTTTTCAAAATTGTGAGTCCCTAGAGAATCCTCCACCATTCTGCATATGTAGCAAAGAACATGTATGCCTAGGTTGAAATTAAATTAAATTATGCTGAATTCCACTTGCTTTTATACAATGAGTACACTGTTCTGTTGTGGACATAATTTTGAAAATATCTGCAAAAGGAAATAACACAAATGAAATTAATCTGTTGTAGGTGACTCCTTGCATCTTTCCGTCTTTGTTTTTTTTTAGCCAACTAAAACTCAGTGAACTTCCCAATTATGCATTCATAGGAAAGGGATTAAAAAAGGACTCTCCTAATGTCAGAACAGGAGAAAGTGTGTTTTCCCCAGAAAACACAAGGGGAAGCATTAAAAAAATTTTGTAAAAAGAAAATTCGTCTATCCATTTTGGAGATTTTTTTTTTTTTAATTTTGTTTGATTGACAGGGATAAAATATTTCATATTCATTCCTCTCCTTTGAACTTTTCTGAGATGTAAATATTTTCTAATGCTTTACTTTTCTGAGCTCTAAGGTTTACAGGAATCTTGGAATGTCTTGGTCTGAGGACGATTTTGACCACAGCTCATACGTCATTGATGTTCAAACTTGAACATTAAAAATGTTCAAATTCTAAAATTAACCTCAACCCTACTTGACATTTAGGTTGTCCCATTCAAAAGATCTCATTCTCCAGAAGGGCTCCACAATGCAGAACCCTACATTCAGTACCAGAGTAAGGGTCCCAAGTTCCTGATGCACATCTCTAATGTCCTCCCTAAGGAGTTTAAGGAGATATCACATGCCTTGGATTAACAGCTTCCTAGTGGCACAAGGTTGCTAGAAATCTGGTGCATCAGACATAAAGACTCTTGGTTTATGAGGCCAGTCAGGTCTCTAAGACTGACCTAAAAATGCTTTTTTTATGTATACCTAAGTGTCCAATACAAGATGTATACATGTAAACAGAAATACACCTAATTATGTGTTGAATTCATTTAAGCCAACGGGAAAACTGTCAGGCAGCAACGGGAACAGGATTTCAGCTGCCACAGAGAGTAAATAACTGTCACAGGGCTGGGTCTCCACAAATCTGTGGCATATTCACCACCACCATAACTCCTATTTCAGGTCTGCTAGTGTAAGAAATACAGTCCACAACAATATTTATGTTTACTCACGGAAGATAAGAGAGACGTCCTGCAGGAAACAGGTCTGGCTAAAAGCAAGCAAGAACACTTTCTGCCAGAGGGAGGTATCTGAAGTATTCTTAATCTAAAAAGCTACATCAGGAGTACACAGGGACCTGTCACTAACAATCAAGCTTCCCACCTCAAATACCCTTCGGGGCGATTAGTTGAAGATAGGAGCAATTCTTCGTTCTGTACTGGATTTCTTCTCTTGGTTTCAATACCTCACTTAAGTACAGTACAGAGCACCAGAAAGACAGACAAATCCAATAGCAAGTATTTAAAGCAGCTTTTACCCTGAACATGTTAAGGCAAGCCAGAAATCTAAACCTGGTGTGGTAGATGAAATCTTATGTGATGCAAAACGCTGAGTATTGAAATATCAGGTGAGCAGCTCAAGTCAAAAAATGTGATTGAAGAAACTGCATGGAAGCTTTCACACAGCACAAAGTTAATTGTGTAAAGACTCATCTTTAATCCACTCCAGCCCCATGTTGTCCAACATTTCACCTCACTGCTACTACTGTTTGTGCCAGGACTAGCATGCACAGGCTCTGCCATAAAATACACTCCACCCCTGGCTGCACTTTAGGGAAAACAAAATCCTACATAAAAAGAAGTTGTGAAAAACTACTCTGGATTTTGTTGCTGAAACTTTTATTCCACACTGAAATTACTTTCCATACAGATACAGAAATATGACTAGTCAAAAGTGAGAAAAACGGGACAAGCTAGTGAGTGTGAATTGTCCAAGACTGCTTTGACTGCCTTTCTACTTTGAAGGAAAAGAAAAAAAAATTAGCCTTTAATTTGAAGATATTATTGTGTACAGTCTGCGGGGAAGAAGATACTGCTTTATTCTTATCAATTTTTGCTAAGTAAAAACATGGAACAGCAAGCCAGTCATTTTGCCCTGGCGCCAGTTCTTTAATGACTTGCCCCAGTGCTGTCAGATATGTAGGGTGTGCTGGGCCCAATTGGCTGCAGTGCATGTTCTGTAGCAGCCTGAAATTAGGCTGTGAATAAATAAATCCTAATTTATTTATGGCTAAACGCAGTTACATTCACTTGTTTAAGCAGACTCTTATGGGACATATTGTAGCTAGCAAGATATTACTAATTGCTAGGATAATCAAGAACTCACAGTTAATTTAAATGTATTTAATGCCTTCTATTTATAGAACCATGCTTAATTTGATGGAAAACTTGGACAAGTTTTTTAGTTCGGTTATTAATGTGAGTAACAAAAGCTGGAAATCTGTTATCACAAATATAATGCACTCTTAATGTTCCTTTTTTATGTGAGTCCTAGTTTGAGACTGACTGAAGCAGGGACTGGTGTGCAAGACATACTCTGCTACCTCTTGAAATTTTTCATTCAGGTTGACTTGAAAGTAAGAGAGCCTGAGAAGGTGTGACACGTTAACAACTACATTAACAGTGGTTCTTTAAAATGCTTTGGGACAGCTACCATTTCTACCCCAACTGTGACTAAACTTTAGAGGGAAATGCCTCACTGGGGTCTTTATTTGTCAAGAGCAGAAGACCTCAAACAATTTACTGAGCATCCCACTCTTAAAATTTAACAGTGGCAGCAATTTCCCCTTTACAGAAAAGAAAAGTTATATGAGATTTTTTTTTTTTTGGTGGGACATTAACAGATTCAATGTATTTTCAAGTATTTCTGGGGAAAACAGTCTGGCAGACATAGCTGTCAACTCTTGGTAATACTTCACCAGGACCTTTCACCTTTAAGTTATGTGCTCTACACATCCTCTTGTATGCATCAACTGTGATCTCCACCAGGCCAACATAAAGAGAAGAGACAGGGAGAATTCAGGGTACAGATGTCTCATGTCAAACTCAGCTGTGTCAGCTTTTTCAATACTTTATACTCTTGATGATGAGTGGCACCAACCATATCATCTGTTTAACCAGATTCTGCTTCCAGTCAATTCACTTTCGCCCTGAATAACAGATAATCTGATTTAGCAGAGTTGCCCTACTATCTCTATAGATATTTGCCATCCCCTTCCTATAAGAAAGAAATTTGAAGTCATTTTGAGAATTAAAACTGAATTGCATGAATCGGCCTCTCAGGATGTGAACTAGAAAAGATAAATGGTAAGTCTCCTTTACTTGAATTTGAGCCATATAACTCTTGAAGGTCCAAACCACATAAAGAATACACAGTCTGTATTTTAAGCTCCTTACCATTTGGACAAGAAAAGGCTTCTGTCAAATGAGCTCTTGTGCCACTGTGATTTAAAAGAGAAAACTGGTCAAGTCTCTGAGCCATCATCCCATCTCTAAGCTACTGTTCTGGCTCAATATTTTTAGAATTTCACCAAAACAAGAGCCCTCAAGATACACAAAGGAGTATGCTGAATGATGCCTCATATCTCCTTGGTTTGTCAGTCTGGGTACAGATTTGAATGCTGAAAAGATGGGTGATTGAAACTTCTCTTACAGCTATTCTGCTTAAATAGTGGCAGCATGCCCTGAGGATACCTTATTCTATGAACAAAAAGCACGACCACTGTTACAAAAAATGCATAGGAAGAGTAGAAATAGTTTCAAATATTTTACCAGATTAGCTTTTAGATTCAGATTTAATACCATTCATTATGCCACATATTAGCCCAGTGTCCAACAGTCACAGCCACAGATGAAGATTCAGCTGATCTAAATTTTATATTGATGAAAAAGCTCCCTGGACAAAACCCCTACCGTCTAAATACGGGTGATGATAGCAGATAGAGATACCTGGAGGAAAACTAGGAAACAATAAAACAGCATCAGTTAGCAGAGTAACTGTAGAAAAAATGACTGTGTTTACACTAGCTAATAGTTATCAATTGGAAGATATAACTTCCAAACAAAAACAGACTTTGCTAAACAGGGATATTTTTACTGTTAATATGTTACTACTGTTAGCATTGCTATTTATTTTGTCATACTGCCTCCATTAGAGTTTGAAAAATACCTTGCCATCTTGCCTGTTGTTTATTGTGAGCTGAAGAGCAAACCAGCCTTCTCATAGCTACAGAAGTTAAATTTTCATTTAACAGGGTGAAAAGAAAAGTTTCTAGCACCTGTGCATGTGAAAGCCTAGTTTTGAAAGCAAACCCGTGGACTCCGTCTTTGCCCTGCTTTAAACTGTCTGATGCAACATCAGAACCAGCAGTAGATGAGTGCAAGGGATTTCCATATTCACTGAGGATGGTGTGAGCGGACTGGGTCACCGAGACACTGACAGAACTAGGTATCATTTCACTTTTCTAATGCACTTTCTAGGGAAAAACCTGAAATAAATAATACCAGAAAGGTTTCAAACACACAGCATCAAAATGGACTGATATTCCTGGGGAATGTGTGTCCAGGTGCCAGGAAGCCTACAGAAGACCATGCATGACAACAGATCCCTTGCAGCTGAGAGCTGAAGTTAATTGCACTATTAACTGGAAAAAAAACTTCACCAGCTGGACACATTAGGAAAAAGGGAATCTTCAAGTGCACATAGACACCTACAAGCCAAATGTAGTTAAGAATCAACAATCTGGAAGCTAATAGGGAAGGCTGATCCCTTCCTGAGTGCTATCCAGCTTCCTGGCAGGAATACCACTGACTTTCATTTTTCCCATAGTACAGAAAGGGTGGAGAGTTAGGCTGGGTCCCACTGAAAAACTGCTGGGCTATGAGCACGTTATCTTTCACCTTTCCTTTTTTTGTTTGTTTGTTTTAAATACATGTCTGATTGGGTTGTTCAGATGGCAGGACATCTGGTACAATTTTCAGGCCCTGCTTTAATTTAATGATTTAACATCTAGTACACAGGCTTGTTTTACCACAGGAATTTTTTGCCTCCCACACTTTTCTTTCTAATTGGAGCTATGTAAATCATAGGCTGACAGTGCTATATAAATAATCTCTAGTATGTCTGCTATTCATTTAAATAACAAAATAGAACTTTTTATTTCTAATTGTTACGTCCATAATAAGTTGCACATATATGACAAATGTGGAAGCTTGCTGTGCTCTATTAACTTAGTTTATGAAGCACACAAAGAGGGCCTAACCAGACAGGCTTCAACAAATAATCCTCCTATTGCTGCTGTAAGAGAAACACTGGGTTATGTGCTGCAAGATCTCAAGTCAGTTAAGGCAAAAGCTTGAGACATATTGCATAGCAGCCTGGGCATAAGTTCCACAATGCTCCCCAGGTTCAGCCACTGAGCATCAGATAATGGAAGGCACTAAATTAATTAGAAAAGAAAGCGACCTAGCTCCATTCCCAGATGTGTCACTGGCTTGTCATGTGCCTTGGAGCAAGCCACTCCCC
Source organism: Leptocoma aspasia (assembly GCA_013399835.1). Lineage (NCBI taxonomy): Eukaryota > Metazoa > Chordata > Aves > Passeriformes > Nectariniidae > Leptocoma > Leptocoma aspasia. Next base: position 198,296 of record VXAX01001323.1, on the reverse strand, counting down.
GAAGCTGGGCTTCAGCTCTCTCCGCTTTGTCTGAGTGGTCTGTGTGAAAACAAATCCCTCGCTCTGGAGGAGAGGCGTGCCGTGAGCATGCAGTGCTCAAAAGCAATAGGCACCCAACTGCAAACACCTACATTAAGTACTCTAGTGTACCCCAGACACTTTGGTGTCATAGCATAAATAATATTAATCATACCAATAGGAGTTAATGAAAAAAAAACACAAAAAAATTCATTGCTGTGTCAGCTGAGCTCATGTACTTTAAAGATCAGCATATGCAACATCAAGAAGAAAATAAACCTATTCTTTCTATGTGGCAATTATTATTTTAAATGCTTCTTTATCTCTGCACTTGAATTCTTGGTATTATTTTAATAGGATCAAGTCAAGTAATATGACAAGTGTCACACAAAGCTTTAGGATTTTTCCATTAAGAAGAAACAACAGTATACAGTAGGTCATGCTACAAGGGAACTTCTTCATCATAGACATACAACTTAATAAAATTCCTAAACATAGCATATTGCCTTACTAGTTCTTCCTTCAGGGATTTTTAAGAGTTTGTGGAGTAGTTTTTAAACTGCTCCTTATGTGGGAAACAAGGAAGGTCCTTATTTGGGAAAAGAAACACACTCAGTGAGTCCTTAGGCTCATCACTACTGCTCTTCACTCAGCTTTTATGCTCCATCTGCTAGAAAAGCAAAGCAGAAAAGGGATGCTGGCCCCAGCTCTGCATATATTTATCCACCCTTTCTAGTTGTTACCCTGGCTGTGGGCAGTTTTGATTTGGTGGGAGAAAGCCAGACAGCTTTCTCCTAGCCCCAAGACTTGATTCATGGGTTAGCAAGGGACAGGAAACTTCTCCCATAGACAGTGTGGGTGTGGCTGCCATGTCTGAAGGAGAGGAAAGCCACGGTGGGCCAGCATCCCTCTGGACAGAGACCTGCCTGTAGCTGTAACACAGCTGGGGCAGGGAGCTGTGGGAATGCTCCCTGCAATGGCAATCCACAGAGCCTGCAAGAGGACAGCTAAACAAACACATAAAGGGCAAACTTCAACATGCCTCTCCCCCAGATTTTGTCCTTTCTATCCACACTGACAGTTGTTTGAGTCACCCCAAAGTTTCAAAGTAGCTGAGCTGAGGATATCTGCACTGAGCACTCAGCACTATGTTGGCTACAATAAGGATGGCAACTTAGGCGAGATTCTACAAGATTCTAAGTTTTCTCACTCAAAAGTGAGAAATCAGATCCTAAACTTGCACTTAGGTTGGGAGGTGAAGAAAACAATGCAGTGCTCACAGAAGCAGGTTTTAGAGAGTTTAAATGTACTGAAATCAAGCAAATTTTGTTGGATATAATTTTAGACTGCAGGAGAAACTGAACGTGACACCAACACAATGCATTTAGAATAAACAAATAGTGTCACATAATATCAAGCCAATTGCTAAAAAGGGCCTTGATAGGAAACAGCTCTTGGGTCACTCTACTAAATCATCTTCAGACTAGTGTAGTCCCAAAAAAAAGATCAGAAACTGTTCTAGAGACTAGTCTTCAATTTGTTATCAAAGCTTTGTGTACTTGGATATTATTATGCAGAGAATTGACATTTGGAGCAGCATGAGTGGAAAAAGGAGTGGTTACAGAAACTTCCATCCTGGCATTTCCAGGTGGCTCAGGAAGAGCTTTCTCCAGCTGAGGGAAAGGATTCAGAGTCTCGGCTTCCTGCACAGGCAAACTTTTCAGCTCAAAAGCCACGATGGATGCTCCTGTTCTACACACAGCATCTCCCACTTTCTCTCATGGCACCTGAGCAGCTCCGTGCGTGCTGAAGCAGGAAGACCAGCCGAGAGTGCAACCAGCCTTTGTCTGAGGGATAAGCACATCATCTACGTGCCAGCTCACTTCGGCTGAGGGGAGGCAGAAGGATGTAAACCTCCTAGCAGACAGTTGAGAAGAGCACTCCAGCAGTGTCTACTTGCCTCCCAAAATTCACACCCCAAAGGATACGCTGGCTGAAAGGACCCTAAGCCACAAAACGTATTTATTCTTTATTCTCTCCCTCTGCCTTCCAGGCTGCTGCCCAGCCCCCTGTGGGCAGCGCCGGGTGTGTCCCTGCTGCCCACCCTCTCTCCCTCTGCTCTGGCACCGCTTTCCCACGCATTGCCCGGGGGGAGAAGGGGTTGAGGTGGGCGAGTGGCTCTGCTTGTACCTGCTCTGGTCCCAGTTGGCAGCAAAAAGGACGAGAATCTTCCTGCCGTAATGGTCCAGGTTGGCCAGCCCGCCGGGGAAACCGTCCTTCAGCGCTTGCTTGATGCCCGGGTCTGTGGCCTTGAAGCTCTTAAACATGTCCAGGTTCTGCTGGCGATATTCAAAGTATTGGGCCAGGAGGCGAAACGCCTCGAAGTGCTGAAACTTCCTGGCCCGCAGAAACCTCAGGATGAAGGCATCGTCGGTGCGGAGGAAGCCGATGTCCGGCCGGGTGATGACCATGTCCCGCACCTCCTGGATGTCCTGATGCAAGGTGTCGGGGTTCTCGTTCAGCTCCAGCCGGGCTTTCTCCAGAGTCTCCGGGGAGAGACCTGCCTGCAAATGAGTCATGGCGCTGCCCTCCTCCTCCTCCCCGGCTCTGCTGCCTGCGCTCCTCAGCCTCCCGGCCGCTTGCCCCCNCCCGCCGCGGGGTCCAACGCGCCGCATCATCCCCGCAGCCGGTCCGCGGAGGCGCCGAAACCCGCCGGGAACGGGGCTGCGGGCTGCCGGCTGCTGCTCACCGCCCGCCCCTGCCGGTGCCGCTGCCGGTGCGGATCTCGGGCAGGGCGGCAGCGAGGAGCCCGGTCGCTAGGCAGGGCGAGCGCCGCCCGAGGATGCTCCCCTGGCCCGGGGCTGGCAGGGGAGATGCCCTCCCCGGAGCAGCACCATTTACGTAAGATCAGCGCTCGCCCCGCTTCGGAAGCGTCTCCCTGGATTTGAGGGAGGGTTA